>CM034152.1:473142571-473534404 GCA_019776745.2 Taxus chinensis
AAGGCAAAGGCAACACTCGTAAGCAAAATTCCGGATCCAGCCGATTCCAGATCCAGCTGCTTCCAAATCTAGCCGCTTCCAGATCCAATTTGGTGGGAATCAAAGGCAAAAGAATCAGCTGCATGCAGAATATGAAAAAGGACAAGACTACAGCTTTCCTCTTTCTTCGTCTTTCTTCCTCTGACAAAGTAATTGAGTGATCAATTAAATTATAAAACTTAAGTGGTTAGTTTAAAAGTCATTACTTGAAGAAGTCAACTACTTGGAAATAAGTGGTAGACATGCAAAATAGAAAGTTTTATCTACAGTTGCAAATCATGCATGTAATGCAAAGAGGAATTCCAAGAAGGAGATTGTCAGTTGTTTCCTTTACAACTTCCACATGTGTCAGTTCACTAAAAGCTTTTGACTTGTAATTGTCCCTCTACATTCTATAAGTAGAGGAAGAACCTACGGGTTAAGAGATCAGAATTTGTAAGCAGCATTCTTGTGTTCCAGACTTTGTGCTGAAACCCCTGATAGCGATTTGAAGCAAAGGAATACAAAGGAGCAGATTTCCGGAGAACTTTGTGTCACGGTGCATTTTGTCTCTAGCTTTTTACCTCAGATCTACTTATAAACTGTGTTATTTTAGATCTAGATCTGAAAGTTGCCTTTGTTTATAATTTTGAGTGTTGATATCTATTGGTTCCGTCTATGTGCATGCAATCAACTATGTAATCTATTGATTGGGTTACAAATCTTCCCTATTTCTTCCCTGTGTTTTATTATTCCCTTCTTCTTTAAATATTTCTTGTCTTTAAACAATTGCTTACTTGCTACAAAGCTATACAGCTATGGTTTATGAGTTGCATTGTTAAAGTAAGACCCTCATATAGATACTAACATATTTTAATTGACAAATCTGACACGGGAGCCTCACCGGTAAATGAGGGAGATTTATCTCATGACTGCCTAGGTTTTCAGCTATACAGAAAATCTAGCCAACATGTTGATTTGATCATTTATGTCTCTCCATGCTTGGAGAAATGGGGTGTATGCCCTAGCTCTTCAATGTGCTCTCTCTCTCTCTCTCATTTGATTTGGAATTGAAGTAGATCCGATTTTGATAAGGACCCATTAGTGTGTATTGCATCTATTGTGTAGTGAATTTCTTGGGAAAGTATTTCTAACCCTAATGAATTGATTGTTGAAGGAAATATGAATTTGTTTGCATGTTTTGAGCGTTAAACAAGTGAATTTTAGATCTGCTATTGTTGCTTGATTTATTTCAGATTTTTGCACCAAGTCTAGAGGGTGAAAATCATTGGTTATGCTACTTTTCTCTTCGCTGGTCACTGTTGGTTATTTCCAGCCATAGCGACTTGGGAAAGAGGGGTTGGTGACACATTTTGATGCTTAAATCTTGTGATTTCAGTTCAGATATGTCCTTGGTATTTTTGTGCATCGAAACAAGCTTTTGGTGGATGAAAACAGTTAAAGGAAGTGTTGGTCATTAATTTATTAATTTCTTCTAACCCTAGCACCCAGATCTAAAATTTTAAGTGTTATTTTGAAGGGGTTTCAGTGCTCAAAAAAATCTGATCTTTAGTTCATTGGAAAGGGAAAAATCTCAAGTTTATTGTGCACTTTGTTTTATACAAAAAGACTGAGCATCAAGAGAGATGCATTTTTTAAATTTTCAGTTGTTGGTAACTATTTTAAAGTAATTCACTGCTGTTATAAAAATCAGAATTAAAAAGAATAAAAATTTGATTGTCTCCACCAATCTAGCTCACCACCTTGACCACTTCCAACCCCGTTTGGGTTGTAATTGGTTGACATTGGGCTATTTTAGGTTTATTCGAAAGGATATAATCCTTCTTGAGTTGATTTTTAATTATTTGTTGCAAATTCCCAATCGTCCTAAAAGGGGCCATCCCATGCTCTTCTAGTGAAATTGTGACCATAACTTCGAAATAAGACAAAAGAAGATAGCAGGACTAAAGATTGACCAATGATCAAGAGCTCAAAAGGAATTTCCTAGCCGCGAAAACGTCTCTATCTCAGGACGAGACAATTGTTTAAGTCTAGGAAAGTGTTAGAGGGTTAGGCCTTGAAGATAAAATGTATTTTGCAATGATATAGCCCTTACAATATAAACAATTGTAAATCATTTTATATATAAGAAAAGACAAGAATAACGGTGACACTTCGTAAAGCAAGAAAGGAAGATGAAACACCAAGTAGGAATATGAAGAATCTTGTGAGAATATATATATCTTGTATGAGATCGCATGAAGAGAAGGTTCTAGAATTTTACTAGTTTGCAAGAAGTTCATATCTATTTCCCTAGCCTTTGCACTTTGCTTCACAATATTTCATTGTGTCGTTCCTATGTGTTTTCTGTAAAAGCAAGTATATGTATATTTTTGTTTCTTGGTTTTCTCTAGTTGTGCATGAATCAATGACATAAGTGGAAGTGTTTGGTTGATCTCCTTGAGTAAACTCTGCGCGGCAACTAGACTAGCCCTTAGTTTCTTGTTAACAAGGGGAAATGAGTTAGATTACACCCTTAGCATATGTTGACGAGGAAATACAAGGATTGTTGCTAACAAAACTCTTTTGTTGTATTACAATAAAGCTTTGTTTTCCTATGCTTACAAATCTATGTTTGTTTTGTAGAAAAGACTTTGTTTTATTATAAACCACTAATTCATAACAGTTGGTGTGTTAGCCTCTGGATTGAATCCTCAATCTGGATCAGTGTTACTAGAGCGCGTTAGATCCTTCCTAAACCATCCAACGAGGTTAGAATATAAAAATTTGGGGATGGGGACGAGATCCATCAGACTAAAAAGTTTGGGTTGGAAGAAGTAGAGGATGGATTTCCAGTCATTACAGATCCCTCTTAGAGTGAATCTAATGTTGTTACAAATGAGTATTATCTAGAAGATTCCTATGAGGAGAAACACGTGTAGTTGGAATTACCGCGACAAATGGACCAATTTGTGCACTACACAAGAAACTTCCATTATCTATCAATAAAACTCAACATTAAGGATTCTGAAAACCATAAGGCGCTCAAATACAAAAGCGTTCTCGATTGATATATCCAAACAAAGTTGGAAATCATAACCATTGAAACGACTGAAAATCATGACATTAACTTCCTTTGCTCATTTCCTTTTTACCCACGGGAAGTGGAATGGTCTCAAGGTCTTCAAAGAGAACTAGCGTTGAGAAGGGGACATTACAGTCCTCCCCCCCCAAAATTGTTTGTCCTCAAGCAATAGCAAGCTTGGATGCTCCAAAAATCTGGATCTTGTACCTGTCAAATGAAAGAGCTCTTGCCAACACAAATTCATTTGCCCAAGTACCATCATATTATACAAACGAAAAACATCTAAATCCCATCGATGTCAAGTCAAACAACCTCTACCAACAATTATCATGGAGTCTACTCCATCCATCACCCAAATTTATATGCTCTCCCTCAATGAAGCCTTCCACCCAAAGAATGAGAACATCTTGCATACACTCCCTTAGGGCTAAAGGCTGCCCCAAGTGCTCACTACCGTGTTCCCAAGGTACCCATTTGCTCTTCTCTTGTGATGAAGGATTCGATGCACTTGCTTCATCACTAGAGTTTTGAGCTCCAATGGGTTCCATAATGTTACCGTGGGTTGATCCCTCCAAAGCATGGCACAACATGGCTTGCATATAAGCTGGAAACAACTCACAACAGCCAGAAATCACTTGGAATTCCATCCAAATCAGCACTAAGATGGTTGGGAGGAATGTCTTCAATAGTGGAGCCCCTCCACTAACATTACCATGCAAGGAACCCTCTCAAATTGTTGAAGTGTACAGCTGTTCATCACTGAAAATATTATGACCGACAATAAAGAAATGATATAAATATGACAAACCCATACAGATTTCAGAAATGTGATCAATGTAAAAGCGGTAGGTAGCCATACAAGGACTGAAAACTCTCTATTCGTTGTCACCAACTAGAAAATACTCTTTCCCATGACTGGAAACTTCTGCAAAATTACTTGTGTGAGTGCCCATGAAGTGGTGTGATGGTGTAATGTCCCTTTTTGGGGGACTTCTGGAAATTGCTAGGGCTGAATGAGAAATGACTAAAATTAATTTTTAGATGGTTGTAATCCGACTTCCGAGGGCGAGATATGACTGAAAATGCACCCAGAAACCTGCAATTTTTCCCTTCCTAGGGCAGCAACTAGTTTTGGGAACTCCCAATCACTTTTGGATGCCCTAAACACGTTGAAAATATGCCCAATCAAGCTCAAAATTTCTGATTAATTACCAACAATCAAAATATGAAGGAAAACTGATTTTTAGTGTCCTACAATTGAAGATATGAATTTTTATACACCCTTTTCTACAGAGTTACTTTAAAAGTTCATAACTTTACCTAGGAAGCTCCAAAATTCATGAAACTTGGGATCTTGGGGTTTAAAAATATGAAGAATTCAAATATCAACTCAACTTGCCCAAACATCCACTTCAATATACAAAATCTGACCTACAAGCAATTCGCTCTCTTGAAAATAATGAATTAATGGCTCAAACATGAAGGGAAGTGATTGCTTTCACCTTTAATAATTAGTATAGGTCCATCACGCAAGAAATCATACCATACGTCCAACAAAACATATCCAACATGCTCATGATACAAGTCGCCTAGAGCTAGAAAGAAAGATATCAACTCCAAATTCCTTGAGATGTTCAATAATTCCAAATATCCTTGCTTGAGGTTTTTTGTCCCCAAGACAAGTTCCACTGTCAAGGGTTTTGGTCCTTGAAGTGGTTTCAAACAAGGATTTTTGTCCTGGATGAGAGAGGAAAGGTACAACCTTTACCCAAATGAAATAATAAGATTCAACATATCACATAATGGCCAAGCATCCTCCTTTTATAACATAAGGGGTGCTACATCATAATTTATAGCCGACCTTATAATAAGTACCTTTTAATTATCTAATTTGTATTTGGAGCTTACATGCTCAAACCACTTTAAATTCTAATTAAATGAGTTCTTCTATTGGAGCGTTTGGCTTTCCAACAAGAATACGTGATAATAATGAAAATATCTATTAAGAAAATGTCATCCAAGTCTTCCCCTTGCTTCTTTCCTTGAACCCACGGGGAGGAAGAATGGGTTAAGGTCATCAATTCTGCTAGTCTCCAAACAAGGGACATGACAGATGGCTGATAATTACGATGACAGTAGCATTAGTACTAGAAGTTAGGTCCATAATGGTCCTGTGTATGCTTCCACTGTCATATGATGATAACATCTCATCATTGTCTCCATATTTGTCACCTTGCATTTCTAATGCTTGGAGAAGCACCTCTTACATCCCATCGTCACCAACTGCAACCCCATACTCTTATTTACTTGAGTTGATAACAAACTCAGCTACTCTATCACATCCTTGTCTTCTTTCTCCTTCATACTCTATCTCCCTTCTATGTTGTTTACACTACTTCTTTTTCATTTCTAGACCTGCACATAGAACAAACACATTAAAGAAAACAAGAGCTATCAACATTACTTCTTCATGCCTCATAGATATGTGGACTGCTTTCTTCATTTGCTTGCATTCTCCTCAAAATTCCCCTTCATATGATGGACTCTCAAGGGTCCATTCACACTGCCCCAAGCATGGTTGTAGCTGTACCATTGCAATTTCTCCCTCATAATCAATATTTTGGTGGCCAGAAACTCTTCTAAAACAGCGGCAAACAATCCCTCATTAATGGTAGGTGGAAAATCCTTCCACCTTGTGACTGAAAATACTTTTGTGACTTGTCATAAAAAATGTTAAGGGGCTACTTCTAATGCGGACAGCAGCAAAAAGGATAGGATAACAGCTGCCATACTTCAAATTCTTCACAAAACTCAGAAATGAAAGTGATATAGTGGTTGGAATCAACCATATAATGACTGAAAATGCTTCAACAACATCAACAAACTGAAGATTACTCCAATGTATGTCTAAGACTACTTCTATGGCTGGAAGTACAATGTTGAGCAAGCTGAAAAAAAGAGGAACAACAGTATATTTTTTATGACACCATGTCTTGAAACTCATAAAACATGACTTCTACTACTTACAATCATACTACCAATTTCCAGTTGGGTTACAATGCTCGGGGCAGTAAGATAACATCCATCTTTCTCACTTCCAAACATAAAAAATTCAAAAACTCAATATCCGCTTTTATTGGAAAACTTCTTCTAAGGGGGTGTGCATGGATTAGGAGCTGAAAAATTTTATGAATGATTGTTGCTTTAAAACTAAAACTAAAGGGGTTATCTTACCATGTGTTGCCCATGCGTCTTGCCTTCTTCCGAAAGTTCTCTCCATCCACTTTGTTTTAACAACTTGTGGAGCTCCACTTGGCATGCCTTGAAGCACACCCTTTTGACCATAAAGTTTGAATCTCAACTCCATAGTTTCACAGTTATGGGTAAATTCACCCCAAAAAATTCAACCATTGAACCCCAACCACTAAATATTTCTCCTCAATACCAACAACATAGATATCTTCGTTTACCTTGTGCCTTCCCAAAGCAATATTAAGGTGTTGGATTCTTTTCATGCGTAGGATGAAGAACTTATCAGCAATGCAAATATTGGAATTAGGAACTCTATCCTCTCTAGATTCCAAAATAGCACCCGAATCCCAAACTCTCTTGTTCACTTGTATGAATGGATCTCTGTGCCCTTTGCCACTCGAAGTGTTCTTCACTCCATCATCATTTCCCCTATGTTGTCAATGATGACCACACATCTAAAAATGAATTAGTAGGAAGCAACAAACCCACAAACTTTCATACCTTTGGCTGTCCTCAACTTGTTCACCTTCCTTTGCCGAATGAAGCTTGGTTGAGATATCTTCCACACCTCCATCCTTGTGACTCGAAATTTCTGAGTTAGGATAAACATTCTCCTTCCTCTTAGACTCTTCACATTCAACAAGTGAAGCCCTTTTCACCTTGACTTCATCCATACTTCGTTGACACATGTATGGAGCATCTTCATAGTTCCTAATAGAGTCACGAACACCATTATCTTGCTTCTAATAGATGGTCATTCTAAAACTTTCAGCCAGCAGAAAATCAACATTAGCAACCGGTAAGGCTCTTTTATCATGTGCATTCCCCTCAACATGGTCTTCTTGGAACTCCACCTCAAAACCCTCTTATATATCTTCATTTTCATTTTCCGGTTCATGCCCCATGATTACTTCCTTGACCTCTTGAGGTGTTGAAGTATCCACTACCTTTGTTGGTTCTTTTTCGTCTTTCAAGAGAAACCTTTTTGGGTTTGGCTCCTTGGCATATTCTTGTGGTCTAGGTTTAACCCTAACATCTTCATCCATGCACCGATTGTCCCTTTGTTGGAACCATGAAATGTGTAGAGTGTAACTTTCCCCAAGGCATGTTGAAGATCCTTTTTTGGCGCTTGAGATCTAGGCTCAGACCTTGACCTATCCTTGCTTATTCCTATGAACTCCGCAAGTGAAATGGCATCACGAATCTCTTTTAGAAGAGCCCTATATTCCTTATAACTGGCCGCAGTATTGTGACTTTCTGAATGTCGTGTTTCAACCTCCGAAATGACTTCTTTCTTTGGTAAGAACTTGGGTCGTCAATCCATGTTCTCTATAAGTTCCCTTTCACTCATGTGTCCCTTATAGACTAGCCTCAAATGTTAGCTTTCGACCTTACAGACTGGGAAGATCGATGCTTAGATAACATTGTAATGCCCCTTTTCCGAGCTGAAACTGAAAATCAAAGAACTCGCACAAATCCAAGTAGTAAACTGAAGCAAACTGAAATTAAATTCACAAAACCCTCGCAGCATGCTGTAAATATACTTTTTATGATAGAAATCAACCACAAACTTTGCTGGAAATAGTTTACAAACCCTTCAAAATAATATTTTTCAAATTTGGAAATGCTTGCAAGAGAAAAGCACCAGAAAATATATTTTTTTTACCAATTTGATATCAGCTAGAGATTAATTAACAGCAGTAGTGAATACCCTTACAAATATGGTTGGAAATGAAGGATTCCAAGCCTCAAATTGAAGTACAAATGAAGATTCTAGCTGCCAAAAAATAGAAGGAACAAAATGATGGTTGAATTTGAAATTTTCGTGCCGAAGAATACCCCAAACTCAACCTTAGGGCAAGTCGCCACCCTTGGGAAGGGCTAGAAATGCCTTCAAAATTGATTACAAACTCCTTATGAGATCACCCTTTTGCAAGCTTGAGGGGTTTCGTCCTCAAACCAACCCACTATTGAGAAGTTTTGTTCTCAATAGGTCTTCCAAATGACTTTTCATCCTCAGGCTCAATGGATGAGAAAGAAAGCAAAACATGCTCCAACTCTAAGAGAATAAATTCTAAAGCAAGCATAACCTCTTCCAAGCTAAGCGACCCCTTTAAATAGCTAAAGGCGGCGCCAAAAACCAAATAGAATTCTCTAAAGAATACCGACCTCCTTAGGGACATACTAGTTCCTTTTTCTTTTATTTTTCAATGGGCTTTTCTCCTTTTTCCATCCGACCTGACTATACTTGGAAAATTAGTTAAAAAATAATGCAAACCTCACAAAAACAACTGAAAATCATGACATTAACTTCCCTTGCTCATTGCCTTTTTGCCGACGAGAAGAGGAATGATGTAGTGCCCCCTCCGGTTCGTAGTAAATCTTCTTTTCTTTCTGGCCTTTTCGATCATTTAGAAATGTCATTTTTTGTTCGTTTTGGTTGCTAATCCCTGTGTGCGCTGTGGAGTTAAGGATAACTCCCTTGTTTTCTTTGATTAAAAGTATTTTGACACCATTTCCCAAAGGCCCTCGGTGACGTTTCAGGGTGTGTTTGAACTATCAATCTCAAAACACCATTATAAATGATAAATAAATTCAAAATAGAACTCAAAATTTAATAAATGAAACAATTTAAAACAAAACATTAAAACAATTAATATATGTGAGTATAAATAAAACTTAGAACATTCCTCAATTCCTCTAACCGCTTGGGGCTTGTGCCAACCCCATTTCAAGAAGGAATTATATTTTTTCTTTGTTGATATGCAGGTGCTTGCATGAGGGGAAAATAGATTAAGTATAATAATGATAATAATAATAATAAATGTGTTTGTTATGAAACACGTGAAAGCATTGCCTGGGCATGCATACGGTGGTTGAATGCCCCCATGAATCGGTGAACTGGTTGAATGCCAAGGTTACAAGCTATGGACAATCCACCAAAGCATGAGAATAGAGGAGTTTCATCAGATGTTATAGTTGTTGCTGCCCTGATGAACGTGTAGGCAAAGGTGGAAGCCTGGACAAGGCATATGGACCATTTGATAAAATGCCTTGAAGTAAGGCAGCCTCACAGGCCCGCATTGGTTGATGCGTATGCACACAAACGGTTTGGTTAAAATGGCCTTTAAAACTTCAAGCACACACAATTGACAAGTGTAAAGCCAAACTCAGCAACCTTTGTCAGCATCCTCCCTACCAATGTCAAATTGGGAGCTTAGAGCAGGACATGGACATCCAACAAAGTTTTTTTGGGAAGCGAATTTTTTGACTGATGTGGTTAGTTGCAAGTGCTCTGGTAGACAAGTATGCAAACGTGGGCTCCTTTAATAAAATTGGGACGAAATAGAGAAGATTAGCATGGCCCCTGTGCAAGGACAGTGAACTGTTTGTTAAAATGCCTCAAAACAATGTGGATGCGTGGACTATGATGATTGCAAGATGCTGCACAAAATGGATTCGTTGAAAAGGCTTAAGAGCCATTTTTGTTGGGAAGTGTGGTGTGCATGGGTTAACATGGAATGTGCTTTGCCGAGCCTATGGTGAGATGCATCCGGTGGTAATGTCTGAAGCAAGTCTCTTAATAGACGGCTGCCCTTTTCAAGGTTCAAATAGAAGACAACATAGTGTCTGCAACAGTATTCCGTCGATTGGATCACAAGGAGAGGACCATTGCGTGTGCCAGGGTGTATCAGATTGCTTACGACCCTTCCGGTGCTTTGCCCTCCCTTACCCACACAACCGTCGCCCCCCCCCTTTGCGCCACCTCTCTCTGTGCCACTAGTTTCTGCTGGGATACTGCGAATGTGAAACTTGTTTCCACAACCACACCATCGCGGGCCATCAGAAAAAGGCAAGCACAAATCAGAGAGAAGGCCCGTCTTTAGGCATGGTTCTCAACAGAATAAACCACGCATTACAATAAATTATGGCTCCTTGTATGCCTTATTTCAGCAAGCTCTGTAAAAGAATATACGGGCAGAGTGTCAGATCACCTAGAGCAAGCCGGTGCTGCCATTTCCTCATGTATAACTGCAACCCGAACCAGAGTGATCTTTCTCAGTTTCTGCCAGAAATTCAATCGACCAAGAAGATAACAGACTAAGAATAGAAACAGATTTAAATAGATTGACAGTGGAGTTTTTGCCGTCAGCAGTAACTTATTGCTGCTGCTCTTGCGTCGTAGGGATGCAAAATGGGGCGCTTGCAGCACACGTGGTTTTTGTGGAAAAACCCAAAGGTGTGCAGTCGTCTCATGGCCCATGGTTGGCAAGATCTTTACTCAAACTGGTTTTCTTAAAGGCCTTGGAACCGCCGACCATGGAATTGGCTCGAGTAACGTTCAACCCCGCACCTGTAGCTCACTTGTTTGTTTAACAAGTACGGTCATCTTACCCTTTTCTTGCACGATTTTAACATTTCTAGTTTCCTATTTTAATGCAGTTGTTAATCAAACCAAAGACGAATAATCTTAGGTGAATTAAACGAATGGGAGTGTGAGCAAGTGTATACCTTGCTTTGTACACAACTAGACAAGGAACCATATGAAAAACTCTTCTATTACTCGGAGATGGTTGGAAAAGTAACGATATGTAGTTTTGTCAATACGGAAACGCACGTGGGTGGGCGAGGTTAAACTCGAAACTTGCAGTTCAAAAACCTACTTCTTGGCTATCTTGTGAAAGCATTAGGTAAAACTTGTTTTAATGAGGCGCAACCATCCCTTTAAAGCCCCAAAAAATGAGAAAATCAAAGCTTTGAACAATGTTCCTTGTCCATGGGGGTGTTCAACCGAAACCTTGGGTTGTTCCTCGAATGTTCATTTGACCCTTTTCCGTCATGCTTTAGGGAGTCCAATGGACTAGTCCTCAGCTTTAGACAATTGCTTAAAGTTAAAGAATGCAGTTGGTTTTCACCTGCAATTTTGGGCCCTGGGTGTGGGAAAATGGGAATTTAGCTTCGCATACCTCTAGTATTTCTCCATGTAAACACTACCAACCCTCATTCAGAGAAAAGCACCTTACAAGCTACTTTTCCAGGTGGGTTTTTAGGCCTCAGGTTGTTGGGCGACGAGGTCAATCGGATGCATTTACGATCCGTGCGCCGGAAAAGGCGGGGTGCCAATTGAACCCGTTCGCTAGTTAAGGGTTATGTCAGCTCCGAGTGTTTTCCCTGATATGTGGGGAGTAGGTAGGATTGGTTTCCTTATGTGCTTAGAGGGAAGTATTGAAGTTTGCTTTTGAACGCAGATTTTTGAGGCTACTTGTCTAAATTTGACGCTTTTTGGAAACTTCTAAGCTGGAGAAAAACCTGACGTATGACCTTATCCAAAGCAAAATAACGATCAGGAAACCTTGTAGAACACTAACACATTACTGTAGGAAGACCCATCTTGACCGCTTGTTTGAAAGGAGTTTGAATGTGAAAACAAATGGTGTTCTCTCTCTCCTCTATCTCTCTTTTAAGCTTTGAAAATGAATGAAACAACATTTGTAATTTTTTACCCTCCCTAAAAGTGTGTTAGGGATTATTTCATTATTATTGGGAAAACTGTGAAATCAGAAATTATGCTACATTGTAGGAGAGATGCCATGTCCGCATTGTGTTTGACCATGCGGTCGTTGCAAGTATGTGAGACATGAAGAAAATTGTAGCGTTATATGTGCTTTTGTAATAATAGGTTATATTTAGAATACATGTAATTGTAATAGATATATAGTACTATTGTCATAATCAGGCTGCATTTATTTATTGTTTTTTCTGGTGATTAGTAAGAAAATCTTTGCAGATTGGTATAATGGGGAGATGGGCATCTTTGCTACAAGGGTGTGATTACGAGTTTTATATATGTCGCTCTATGTTTAGATATTTGAAACAGCCATATACGCACGCTAATTTTGTATTTCTTCATCCCCTCGCTTATCTGTTGTATTATTGTAGACACCTTTACTTTCCTAAACTATCGAAAGGAACCATGTTCTTGAAAGTGTGTAAATGGGTCATTTTTTGGGATTATCCAACCAAAACCAACTGATGTGGTTATTGCAATTGCTCTGGTCGACAAGTATGCAAACAGTGGCTCCTTTAATAAAATTGGGACGAAATAGATAAGATTACATGGCCCCTGTGCAAGGACATGAACTGTTTGTTAAATGCCTCAAAACATGTGGATGCGTGGACTATGAAATGATGCCAGATCTGCACAAAATGGATTCGTTGAAAAGTCCCCTAAGAGCCATTTTTGTTTGGGAGTTGTGGTGTGCATGGGTAACATGGAATGTTCTTTGCCGAGCCTATGGTGAGATGCAATCCGGTGGTAATGTCTGAAGCAAGTCTTACTATACGGGCTGCCCTTTTCAGGTTCAAATAGAAAGACAAATAGTGTCTGCAACAGTATTCCGTCGATTGGATCACAAAGGAGAGGACAATTGTCGTGTGCAAGGTGTATAAGATTGATTAAGAAAATTAATGCATGCTTTGCAATTAAAAAAAAAAAGTAGCCAAAAAAACTTTGAGAACCTCTCTAATGTGCCACTAGTTTCTGCTGGGCATACTGAGAATGATGAACTGTTTTCATTTTTTCAACAACACACCATTCGCGGTAATCAGAAAAAGGCAGCACAAATCGAGAGACGGCCTGGCTTTAAGCCTTGGTTTCTCACAGAAGTACCCACGCATCCAGTAATTAGGCTCCTTGGATTCTTATTTCAGCAAGCTTTCCTGGAAAAGAAGAGAAGAGGCATAGTGTTGATATCACACTAGTCATCCGTTGCTGCAAAGTGTTCCTCCTGTAGAACTGCACCCAAAAAGGAAGCCAGATGAATCTTTATCATTTTCTTGCACAGAAATTCAATCCGCAAAGAAGATAAGCAGACTAAGATGAGAACAGATTTAAATATATTGGACAGTGGAGTTTTGCAGGTCAGCAGTACTAGTTGCAAGTGCTTTCTTCGTAATGTATGCAAAATATGGGAGCTTGCAGCAAACACGTGGTTTTTTGGAAAAAATCCCCAAAGGTGTGCATTCTCATGGGCCACATTGGTTGCAAATCTTACTCAAACTGGTTTTCTGAAAAGGCCTTGGAAACCGCCGACAAGTGGAATTGGCTCGAGTAACGTTCAACCCCGCACCTGTAGCTCACTTGTTTGTTTAACAAGTACGGTCATCTTACCCTTTTCTTGCACGATTTTAACATTTCTAGTTTCCTATTTTAATGCAGTTGTTAATCAAACCAAAGACGAATAATCTTAGGTGAATTAAACGAGATGTGTAATGTGTTAGCAAGTTTTACCTTTGCTTTGTACACAACTAGACAAGTAACCATGAATGTAAACACTATTCTAAATTACCTCGTGAGATGGTTGGAAAAAGTACGATATTAGTTTTGCATACGGAAACCACGTGGTTGGCGAGTTAAACTCGAAACTTCATTAAAAAAACTACTTCTTGGCTATCTTGTGAAAGCTTAGTAAAACTTGTTTTTAATGAGGCGCAAACCATCCCTTTAAACCCCAAAATGAGAAAATCAAGCTTTGACAATGTTCCTTGTCACATGGGGTGTTTCACCAAACCTTGGGTTGTTCCTCGAATGTTCATTTGACCCTTTTCCGTCATGCGTTTAGGAGTCCAATGGACTAGTCCTCAGCTTTAGACAATTGCTTAAAGTTAAAAATGCAGTTTGGTTTTCACCTGCAATTTTGGCCCTGGGTGTGGAAATGGAATTTAGCTTCTGCATACCTCTAGTATTTCTCCATGTAAAACACTACCAACCCTCAGTTCAGAGAAAAGCACCTTACAAGCTACTTTTCCAGGTGGGTTTTTTAGGCCTCAGGTTGTTGGGCGACGAGGTCAATCGGATGCATTTACGATCCGTAGCTCCGGAAAGGCGGGTGCCAATTGAACCCAGTTCGCTAGTTAAGGGTTATGTCAGCTCCGAGTGTTTCCCTGTATATGGGGGAGTAGGTAGGGATTGGTTTCCTTATGTGCTTAAGTATTGAAGTTTGCTTTTGAACGCAGATTTTTGAGCTACTTGTCTAAATTTGACGCTTTTTGGAAACTTCTAACTGGAGAAAACTGACGTATGACCTTATCCAAGCAAAATAACGATCAGGAAACCTTGTAAACACTAACACATTACTGTAGGAAACCCTCTTGACGCTTGTTTGAAAAGATTTTGAATGTGAAAACAAATGGTGTTCTCTCTCTCCTCTATCTCTCTTTTTAGCTTTGAAAATGAAATGAAACAACATTTGTAATTTTTTACCCTCCCTAAAAGTGTGTTAGGTATTATTTCATTATTATTGGAAAACTGTGAAATCATAAATTATGCTACATTGTAGGTAGATGCCATGTCCGCAATTGTGTTGACCATGCGGTCGTTGCAAGTATGTGAGACATGAAGAAAATTGTAGCGTTATATGTGCTTTTGTAATAATAGGTTATATTTAGAATACATGTAATTGTAAATAGATATAGTAGTACTATTGTCATAATCAGGCATGTTATTTATTGGTTTTTCTGTGATTAGTAAGAAATTTTAGCATATTGGTATAATGGGGAAAATGGGCATTCTTTGCTAAAAGTGGTTTTGATTACGAGTTTATATGTCGCTCTTATGGTTTAGATGATTTGAAACAGTCATATACCACGCTAATTATTGTATTTCTCTCTTAATACTTGTATTATTGGTAGAAACTTACATTTCCTAAACGATCGAAATGAACCATGTTCTTGAAAGTGTGTAATGTGTCAATTTTTGGGATTATCAACCAAAACCAACTAGTGTTTCACCATTTCGATTTCCTGCTCATCGCTTTTGATTTTATAGTCCCCCTTTATTGGCTTTCATCCCACATCTCGATCCCTAGGGGTCAAGATTGGGTTTTGTGATTATAGTCGCTGGTATTTTCGTCCTTCGTGACCCTCTGTTTATACCTTTATCGTTGGTGCTTGTGCCCTTCACGTGACTCACTGTATTTATTTCGTCTCTACGTATTTTGTGACTCACGAACTCTATTATCATTCTTTGACACAATTTGGTTGGGTCCTTCGTGGACTGTCGTATTTGTCATTCTCTCGGTATCATGCGTTGTTGTTCCATATCTGTCTTTATCCTGGTCGTGAACCCTGTGGTGTGTATTTGTTGTTGTGCTTTGTTGTCACCTCTATTTATCCTTCCTGGTGGAAGGATCGTGAGTTACCTCTGGATGGATCCCTCTAAAGTATCCGCTCTTTTGAGAAAGGAGATCCTTCCTGGTTGTCATTTCGAGATGCTATTCGTGGACCTCACGACCAGTCTTTTTCCTCTATTCCTGGTACGAATCGTCCATTCTGATTAGTAAAAGAAGACCCTAGAAAAACTCCAGCAAGTTGTATGAAAGCTGCGAATGGTACTCCGGTTATAAAAATTGTGGCATCAGACGTTCAAGCTAATATTCGAGAACTAGAAGACAAAGCCCTTATAGTACGTTTTTTGGGATTTAAACCATCACTGAATGCTTTCAAGGATTGGGCCCGGAAAACGTGGAATATCCCAAGTGAGTATAATGTATTTGTCTATCCTAACAATTATTTTTTGGTTGTTTTGCAAATTATGCGGAAAAGAAATACATCTTCCAAGGGGGACCATGGTTTTTTGGGAGAGTTGGTCTGTTTATGAAACCATGACAGCCTCTATTTAAAGCGGACGAGGAACTCCCTTCTGTTGTTCCTGTCTGGATTCGGCTCTTTGGGTTACCCGCTGAATTTTGGAATCCAATGGTTTTCCAGGATATTGGAAATTCTATAGGCAAATTTGTTAGAGCAGGGGACTCCTCAATAAAAATGGAGCAAATGGTCTACGCTCGGATGTGTGTATACATGCACATGAATCAGCCTTTGCCTGCTAAAATTTTGTTAGAAGTTGGGGAAGATAAATGGGAACAATAGATTGATTATGAGAACATTCCGTTCAAATGTCGACTTTTTCATGAGTATGGCCACCTTGTCAAAGATTGTCCGCAGCGGATAAAAGAATAAAATAAGGAACCACATAGTTCTGATGATTTTATGACCCCGCTGAAAAGAACGACATTCAAAGAAAAAAATACAAGAAAATTGCAGCAGAATAATACGAACAAATTTGCATCCTTACAATCGGAAGAAGTCGAAGAAGACATGGAAGAACTTCTGGAAACCCAAGTCGTCGAAACTCAGGGTGCAGATCCACCACACCAAGGCCAGGAAAAGATTCATCCCCAATCAGTATCGAAAGATTTGGTGGTGCACCAAGAACATTCGGTAGAAATGAAAAGTTATCAAAGGAAACACAAGCTCATAGAGAAACAAAGGAGGAAATGGGTTTGTAAACAAAAAATAGTTAGGGTCATATATTGCCTTTATTGTCTTCTTCTGCAGATATACCCCTTGCTAAGAACCACCTTTTGAAAAATGACCCTTCGGGAATTCAACAAGAAAAGCAGAAAAAGTTGTGCATGGACTCTACTCTGAGAGCAGGAAGAAAATCTAACCAACTTAGTATTCAGAAAGCACGGCAACAATTAACAGGTACTAGTACAATAGAGGATTTGGCTACAATTTTTGAACAAACCCCACAATGAAGTTGATCGCTTGGAATGTTCGAGGGCTAAAAGGTAGCCCCTCTAAACTTAATGAAGTAAAGCGTATTGTGAACCAACATCACCCTCACATGATATTTCTTCAGGAGACTAAAGCATCTATAGATTTTATGGCAGCAGTGACTCCTAACTCCAAGTTGTCTCTTTAAGTTCACATGGAGCTTCAAGAGGCATGGCATGCATATGGGACCCTCAACAGATTCACTATATAGATAGTGGAGGACATCGAGGTGTTCTTTATAAGGTAAGTTGGTCCCTCCTTATGGACATCCTCTTGCAGTTTGGTTTTTCTCCCCTTTGAATTCAGTGGATACAAGCATGTATTTCTTTGGTTTCCTATTCAATTTTGCTTAATGGAATACCTACAGCTAGATTCTCTGTATCCCGAGGTATCAGGCAGGGAGATAATTTATCTCCATTGCTTTTCATAATAGTTGTTGAATCTTTTGGTAGATTGTTTTCCAAAACAAGAACCCAAAAGAAGTTGAGGGGGATCAAATTGGCTACACGGGTGGACCCTCTGTCCCATTTGCAATTTGTAGATGATTCTTCCATCATGGAAGAAGCATCTTTAAAAGAGGCTAATCAAATCCATAATAACTTGGACCTCTTCTCAAAGGCCACTGATCAAGACATAAATAGGCAACGTCAAAAATAATCTTCTTCCATTGCTCTCCTAGGCTGGAGCAGGATATTTTGGAGAAATTAGGATTTCAGAGAGGCACGTTACCTCTAAAATACTTGGGTATTCCATTAGATTCTAAAAGGTTAACAGACTGGAGTTGGCTACCAACAAAGATCCTTCAAAAATTTAGTAACTGGACTCATTGATGGTTAACTTCAGGACGACGTCTAGCTTTGATTAAAGTTGTGTTACAAGCTATTCCTATCTATTTTGCTTCTCTTTTGAATATTCCTACGAAAGTTCTGCATCAGCTAGATTACATAAGTCAAATGCTTATGGACAGGAACTCAACAGGTTCGGAAATGGCATCTAGTGAAATGGAAAACTTTATGTTTGCCAAAAAAATAGGGGAGATTGGGTTTTAGATCCAGTGCACAGAATAATAAAGCTTTGGTTGCAAAGTTATATTGGAGATTGTTGCAAAATCCGTATCAATTATGAAGCATCAATATGCGAGCAAAATATTACGAAGGAATGTTGCCACATGAACTAATCCGACATTCTTTACCTTCTCAGGGCTCTCCAATTCTATCAGTCCTCAAAATGGGTGAAGAAATCATTAAAAAACAAATTTACTAGAAATTTGGGAAAGGTGAATAGGCTAACTTTTAGACTGATTTGTGGGATGGACACCCACCTCTGATTGAACAGTTTCCAGATTTTAGAACTATTATGAATACTCTTCACAATAAAGGAAAGGAAAAGGTGAGCCACTATATAAAATCATTGTCTCAGGGGAATGAATGGATCTCTCCGTCTTTGTGGCAGGTTAACTTATCTAATGGTCAAATTCACTTTTTTCAAACCCTCCTACACAACAAGATCCTTCCTATCACCTTTAAACCTGATACCCTTACATGGGGAAAATCTTCGGAAGGTGAGTACTCAGTAGCTGAAGACTATAGCTCTTTGATAATTACTCAACCGCATCCTTGGAAGGACATCTTTATTGATCTCTGGTAACCTACTTTGTGGCCCAAAGTTAGATTCTTTATCTAGCTTTTATTACATAGGAGGATTCTTACGGGAGACAATTTGATGAAACGAGGGATGGTCGGGCCCTTTTGGTTCCCCTTATGTAAAGAAGCAGATGAAACTCTGATCCACCTTTTTCTTCAATGCTCATTTGTCACGTCTCTATGGATTATCTTGTCTGATTGGCTATCTATTACTTGGAACTCTTCCATACATCTAGTGGTTATTCTTAGACGTTGGAAAAGATTTCTCTAATACTGAGGATTTTAACAAAGGAATTTGGATTGCTATCTCTCTCATGATGTGGAATGTATGGAAAGAGAGAAATAGACGTATATTCAAATCACAAAGCAAAGACATCTGATATGTGAAGGAACTAACTCGAAGTAATATGGTGGAAACCATGGTGCATAATTCGAAAGTCCCCTCCCCAATATCTGGAAAGTGCAAAGTTTTACTACGAAGACTTAATTTGGGGGAAAGCCAATTACAGACAAAGTCGTGTTCAAAACTTTTGATGCCCTAGTTTTGAGAAAATGGAAACCACCTCCATTTGGCTTTGTTAAATTAAATATTGATGGAACAATTAGAGGCAATCCGGGTCAAGCCAATATGGGAAGAATAGCGCATGATTCTTTGGGAACTCCACTCTTCATTTTTGCTCATCAATTCGGACACTGCACCAATAATGTGGCTGAAATCTTGGCTATCCAGCGTGCTCTCCTGGAGGCAACTAAACTAGGATGTCTTAGTATTATAGTGGAATTTGATTCTAAGGTTATTGTTAACCTCCTCTCAACTCAAGAGCAACAGAAGTCTAATAATTGGCTAATCGCCAAAATTCAATATAATATTAAGGTTATAACTAGACACTTTCAAACCATTATATATCACCATGTGCCTAGAGATTTGAACAAGGTGGCAGATGCTCTAGCAAACTGGGCTTTGGATCATAATAATCTAATCAATTTTGGACCTTTACCGTTGACATGGTCTCTAGAGAAGTGGAAATAGATTGAGAAGATCCTTCACTTACAATCACTGGATGGATAATTTGCAGATATGCTCCTTTTCTTTAATATGTTGTTGGAATTCCAAGGATATATTTTGGAGTATGAGTATAATAGCTTGGCATTGTAATTTGAACATTATATTTTTATTAATATAATTCTGTTGTTTAAAAAAAAAATGAACCATGTTCTTAACCATTACATTTTTCTATTCTAATCAAATCTTGCACCGTTTTGCAATACCTCTATCTCCTTTGAATGATCTCATTGTGAGATCTAAGCAACGTGAGTGGAGTCAGTTTACTTGTTTACCTACGCATTAAACCCTTATGTTGACTCCATTAACCCCCCCTCTCGTATTTAATTGGTCTTAGGGAGGTTGGATTGCTCTAGTGTTAACTTGTATCGAGTTGTAGATCCCTTGAGTTCTAAAGGGAAAGAAGTAAACCTACTACCCTTTTGAGAGATTGTTTGGCGAATGAAACCCACGATGAAAATTTATATATCAAATTGTATCCCTAGAATGTTGAGCTTAGGAGCGAAGCAAAATATGGAGCCCACCCCCTTTCAACTCATTAGTAATCCCTTCCAGGTTTGGAACATTTGGCTTGAGTGGAACAACAGAATCTTCAAGGAAAAACACCTAACCTATAGCCAAGTGTCGGACAAAAATGAAGCAAATATATTTAAACTAATGAATATTTTGCTCGCAAAACAAGAGGAAAACAATTCAAGCAGGTAGCATCTTTATAACCAATGGTTTTTAATTCTTTGGCCCAAGTTTCAAACACTGCTTGATATTGAGCTCATATTGAATGAATAAAAGAAATATAAAACCAAGTTGTCCCCCCCCCCCAAACAAAACCAAGTGTGGGACACAACTAACGCAAATACATCGACACTAATAACAAGAGGAAAATGACTCAGGCGGGTATCATCTTTGTAACTAATGATTTTTAATCACTTGGCCCAATTTTCAAATGTTGCCTTCTGTTGGACTCATATTGAATGAACGAAAGACATATAAAACCAAGTTGTCCTCCCTTTGTCTGGATGTTCTTGAAACTAAACATCATTAGAAGGGAAGATAATGTAAAGTTCTCGGGATCATAGGGATAATTAGGATATGCATTAATGCACCTTTAAGTTTCTAATTGTAAAGGAAAAGTGTAACTTGCTCTTAGTTATTGAAAATGTACTCTTGTGATGTCGGTCTAAGAAATTTAAGTGTCGTGGAGATTCTTGTAACTTAATAAACTCTTCTTATGATGTGAAAATAGATGTCAATTGATCCACGTGAACACAACTAAGTGAGAAAACATAGTTTCAAATTTGGGAATCAAAACTTATGCAGTGTAAATGTAAGATACTTCTAATAATCAATCGATTTCTATAATTTATTTGCAATAAGATAAATGAACTAAATTAGATGGAACTAGTATACGCTAAGTATTAAACAAACCAAAAGAAATGTGGTTTAGAAAAAGGAAAATGTGTGCTTTCATGTTAAGTACTCAAATCATTAAGGTTAAATAATGAAATATGAATATAATAAAGTTGTAACCATAAAAATGTGGTAATGTGGAAGGTGCCCCTTTGTGACGTTCATATTATGGTTGGGTCGTGGTTTTGTACTTGTTCGTTTCTAAAAGTGTGGCATTGAATTGCATCTTGTGTCTTCTTGCGTTTGCATGGTCTTCATGTTGTATGAGTGGGTTCATGTTTGTACTAGCGTCTTATGTGATGTGAAGCCTTTCTTGTGAGCCTTAGTGGTGTTGTATTGTTGTATCACGTAAATGAAAGTCAAAAAAAAAAAAAATCATCCTGGTTTGGTTAGTCTTTTGTTTGGGTTCCACATGGGTGGGTGCTACAAATGGGCTCAAGGTCTTCAAAGAGAACTACCGTTGAGAAGGGGACATTACAAATAGCAGAAATAATACAAAAATAATTATACTGGCTACAACTCCATCATGATGTCAACAAGTATTTGATCATGCACAACATATGCAATAACAAAACCAACCAACAAGAAGAAAGGCCTTTACACACCTCTACCAATTCCTAATCAAACATGGGAGTCAGTCTCTATGGATTTCATGTCAAGGTTGACCATAACTAGGTGGGGTCATGAACATGTCTTCGTTGTGGTTGATAACTTTTCAAAGATGGACGTGTTGGGGCCCTATAAAAAGATCAAATTTATAGACACTGCGAGGCCCTACTTTGACCATGTGTGGGTTCACTTCAACTTACCACAAAAATATTGTGTCGAATAAAGTAGTAGTTCCTTACCATTTTCTAGTCTCTATTATTCTCCATGATGGACACTGACCATACCAAGTCCATCTTTCATTCACATACGAATGGGTGAAAAAATGTGCTTAAATGTATGCTTGTGCATATGCTTCAATTGTATAACTCAAAACATCCACGAGAATGGAATGATAATTTACCGTACATCTAGCGAACCTATAATTATTCCCTCCATGGCTCCTCAGGGCATATCCCTTTTCATGTTTGTCTAGGGTTTCAACCATTGGCCCCAATTGATGTTGCATTACCTATTGTATTGGAGGAAGCATCTCTCCATGCATAGAAAGAGTCTAATAAGGCCACAAGATTTGTCACACAAATCCAACGGTAGGTGCATGAAATTCTATAGAAACCCATCCAGAAGTACAAGCAACATCTTGACCAACATCGAATCCCTCACTAATTCCACATCGGTGATAAGGTATGGCTACAATACAAAAAGAACGTTTGAAAGATCCAAACAAGAAACTCAAACCTCTCCCATATGGACCCTACACAATCATCAAACAAGTAGGCAATAATGCCTTTAAGTTAAACTTACAACCTTATTTTGGAACTTTGGATTCTGCACAGAATATTCTGGACCTAGAAAACTTGTAGGTTTAGCTACGTACAGGATCTGTACAGTATAGGCATGGGTTGCATCCAATGTTCAATATGGAACTGCTCCAACAATACATTCCACCTCTCTTAGACACTTCATATATTGTTGAACAATTTCCGGTCACCAAGTTAAATCTTGACCCTTCATTGTCATTCATTGTTGATCATGTTATAGATACAGTGGTAAAAGATACTTGAAATCAACAAATTCCCATACTTACCTAAGTCTCAGGGATGGGGGCGAGGGGATAGGGGGACAATGGGATGGGGTTTCTAAGACAGCAAAAAAAATCCAAAATTTTGGGGACTGCTATTAAAATAATGCATAGAAATTAATATTTATATATTATATCATTATTCAATGGAATTTAGGGATTTAGACTATATTTAATGTGTTAGGTACTTTCAAGATGAGAACTCGATGTTTTTGGTAAAAATTAAAGCTTTTTAAATTAAAAACATCATAAACTTTTTTTTTAATTTATAAAATTGGGTTTGTCCTCTCCAAGTCCCCAACTCCATGAAACGTTCAAGACATCTAGGACACTACCGAAATCTATGGGACGGGTATCCTCGCATAACAATGCAAATTCCCCTATATCAAGTGATCAAGCTAGGCCAATTTGCTCACCATGGAAAGCAGCTCATCAGTAGCCAAATTTGTTAGAAATTTGCACATTTGGTTAAATGCATGCACAATATGAGGCCCATTACTACTCAAGGCGGGACAAATCATCATGACAGTGACTTAGACCCAACGCATGACAATTTAGGGCCATTTCCCTAAAATTATGAGGCCTTTTATATTTTCAGAAGCCTTCAAAAATACTATAAAGCTTGTAAAATGCGTCTTCCCTTTAAATTAAATAAGCCACAAACTAGATCATGAGTCAAAATTTTGGAATAGGTAAACAATTCTCAAATCGAAACATACTTGGAAAAGTTATGATCCCAACAAGATGGCTACTCCAAAAGACGACAATTGGGTTATCCTATCCTAGCAGATTTCTTATTCTTAAAGAGTTATCCTATTTCCATGCCTATGTATGTTGAATGGCTATTATTCGCCTTGGTATATTCTCAATAGTTTCCTATTTGTATGTCTATGAATGTTCAATGGCTATTATTTGTAATATCCCTTTCTGGGGCTTAAACCAAAAATAAAGGTTTGGCCACAAACCTAAGAATCAAATCTGAAAATACGCCAACACCCAACTGAAAATAATCTGATTTTTATAACAGCAGATCCAACAATATTAGAAATCCTAGCAGCGAACCGGTAATTACACTTTTAGAGTATCAAAATCAGCTTGGAACACTAATTAATATCCCTCTAGGACAGTGAACTGTACCAGCACTTAGGAAGAAGCATTCACATGCAATATGGGCTGAAAATTAACATAGAAATATCCCAAATACTCAATAAATCCAGCAAGATGAACTCTGGAGCAAATATGTATTTTGTAAATTTATTTCTAGTGCAAATACAGCTAAAACTTTACAAATTCATAACTCCATCAATACTTGGATTTTCAACACAAACCAATGCTCAAAATGATCTTGAAGACACCAGTTATCCAATGAAAGTCAAATCATAATTTTTTAACCATGGAAACCCTCTCAAAATTGATTCTGAACTTCCGAGGTGCGTCACTCCAAAGAAGGAAGGGTGCCAACACCCTCGAAAGTGCCCTACCTGAAGCATGAGTGCCTCAACCACGGATAAACACCTTGTTGTTCCAAAAATATGCCAATTAAGTCCACTTGTGACTCTCATATGAAGCCACCAATGCAACAAATGAGGGTTTTCGTCCCCAAGTGTTGTGACTATTGAGGGTTTCATCCCCAATAGGATCCAATGGGGGTTTCCTTCCTCGATGTTGAGCCACACCAACAGTCTTCGTCTTCAGTGGACAGTAGGGCACGCCGTGCACAAACCCAAGCTATCAATCTTTGAAATAAACATGCATAACCTTCTTAGGCCAATCGATCCACCTTTATATCCTCCTTTTTGGTGCCATGGATGAATTAGAAACCCAATGCACTTTTTAATCTTCTCTTAAGAAGACCGACCTCATAGGAGTATTTAAAAATATTTTTTATTTTACAATAATAATATGAAGTTGTCCCAAAATAAGAATTGGTTGGGCCCAACTTAAAATATTATTAATTATTTTTAATTTAGAAAAGGGGACATTACAATGGTTAAGGCGGTTTATTATTCTTAGTTTTGTTTAGCTAACAGAAAAGGGTAGTAATTCAGAGTGGATGGCATACATATCTTCCACAAAGATTGCTTTTCCAAAAATATCTTATTATCTTGCAATAAAGCTTTGTTTTCAAATTTCTACTCTTGCAAATTTGTGTCAATTCAGTAGAGAAGACTTTGTTTTATCATAACACACTAATTCCTAACAGAAGCAAATGGGTTCGAGCATTGCAAAAATGATGGAATGGCAAAATCAAAAGCTAGCTAGTGCAGAAGGGACCTTGACAACTCCTTTCTATAAACCAACCTCCCTTAGATAAGGCAAAATAGGCTTTTGTATAGGAAGGTGACAAATCACTTATGGCAATGGACAAAATGGCATATATCGAAACACTTATTGACTTAGATCAGACTCGGAGGAAGTTCTCATAGAAGTAAATTTGGATAAATGAGGGGCTCCCTAAAGTAAACATTTTTTTATGGCTGGCTGTAAAGAGTAGGGCACTTAGCTATCATAGATTAATTATTAGTGGATTCAATGAGCCTTATATCTGCCTTCTTTGTATCGAGGAGGAAGAGAGCAATATTTTGCTGCCTATTTTCATGTAAAGCATGGACCTATATTTACGAAAGAATGGAACCTAAACCAGGTCACCATGGGTTCAACTAGGAATCAACTAGACAGACTATCCCTCAAGCTCAAAACCAATTCCCTAGAGAGATTGTGGAAGATATCTCCAACCATAATTTTCTGCAACATTTGGCTTTAGTGGAACAAAAGAATCTTCAAGGAAAAACACCTCCCCTATAGCCAAGTGTCAGACAAAAATGAAGCAGATATATTTAAACTAATGAACATTTTGCTCGCAAAACAAGAGGAAAACAATTCAAGCAGGTAGCATCCTTATAACCAATGGTTTTTAATTCTTTGGCCCAAGTTTCAAAAACTGCCTGATATTGGGCTCATATTGAATGAACAAAAGAAATCTAAAACCAAGTTGCCCCGCCCAACAAAGCCAAGTGTGGGACACAACTGACACAAATATATCGACACTAATAAACATTTCACTAACAGAACAAGACGAAAATGACTTGGGCAGGTAGCATCTTTGTGACCAATGATTTTTAATTACTTGGCCCAATTTTCAAATGTTGCGTTATGTTGGACTCATATTGAATGAATGAAAGAAATTTAAAACCATGTTGTCCTCCCTCCCTCACCTGCCCCCCCCTCCACCCCCCCGCTGGCCCTTAGTAGGACTTTATGAAACTAAATTTTGATGGAATTGTAAAAGGAATCTGTCACCCAATCAAGGTTAGACATGTATTTAGGAATAGAGGACAAAAAAATTATGTTATATAGTGGGCAAAGACACCAATAATCAAATAAAAGACAAATCAATGGCCAACAGCCTACAAATTGCACTCATGAGAAGGTGTTAGAACTTCCTAGTTGAGGATTATTAAAAAGTAACAATTTAGACAATGATGGGTGGTCAAGTTACTCCATGGCAACTCAGGCCCCAAGTTACTACATGGCAACTCAGGCCCCAAGTTATTCCATGGCAGCTCAGGCCCCTAGTCGATGAAGCAAAACAGCTAGTAAGCAAACCTGAATTGCTGCCAAAAGGGATGCAAAGTATGCACAAGCATCTTAGTTCACGAGCAAACCCGTATTACCCAAACACAAGTAGAGATAGTAAAATAAGTGTTTGGAGCTTCCTATTGGTTGGTAACACAAGCTTGCACAATAACACACTACGCAACATCCTACAACTTCTAACACAACAACAAAATTGAGGACGTCTTGCAAGTTCATGTGATTTCCATTTCCTTTGGGATCGCATGTGTCCATATGTGGTTGCAATGTCATATAAGGCTCTCCAACATCCCTAAGTGTCTACAAATTGTTGCGGAGCACCTCTGATTTAAGATTTTGCAAAGACCAACATATTTTGTCTTCAAGACAACATGTTTGCCAATATCATGTGAATTTCTATGAGATTCAATAGATTCTTGCACATCAAGGAAGGTTCATTATGTTGTGTACTGGCTAGTTTGAGAACAATGATTTTCACTTCTATAAAGTGTTCCTTAGGTACTTTTCATCCACCAAGTGCCCAAACAAACCCATTTGTCCACTAGAGGTCCAATACTACCCCTGACAACTCTGCGCATTCACATTGACAAGGAGGAAGAAGGTATCGAGTTTCACACTTGGAGACTAAGTCATTTTGCGATAACACTCCTAGATTAGGCATGTCCACCAAAGGAAATGGTTCCTTATGAAGAAGGCAGTTCAAAGAGGAGTGAGAGTAGCTAAAGGAAGTAGTGAGAGCAAAGTACTCAATCCGATGTAATGTCCCTTTCTACAGCCAAAATTGAAAATAAGGGTTTGGGCTCAAACCCGATTGAGAGAAATCAGATTTTTGGAACAGCGGCTATCAAACCTTAACAGCGAACTGAAAATTACACTTTTAGGGCATCAAACTCCCTTCAAAACCAGATGGAAATTAGTGAATAAACCCCTCTATGGCAACAAACTATAACAATTAATGGCATCAATTCCCATGCAATAACAAGCTAAAAATGACAAAGAATGCTTCCAACTATTTTATCCAACCATGAAGATATTCATCCAGTCAATATACTTTAAAAATAAACAAGAGACAAGTGATAAACCACAGCTGTAATTGATTAAATAATCAACAAAAGTACAACTCACATTAAGGGCTGGAAATGTTGATTCCACAACCCCAAAAATACCAATGAAGTGACAAATCAGCCTTATAAATATGAGGATTGAATATCAACTCCAAATGCCAAGATGTGCCCTAGAAGACACTCAAACCCCCCTCCACCCAAATTGCCACCCTAGGAGAGGGTGCAAAATTGATGTAGAAGACCTTGACAACTCTTTCTCCTTCAAACCCTAGCTGCAAACCAGCAAGATCACCTTCTTTGAAGCCCTTAGGAACCACCAATTGGAGAGTTTTCATTCTCCAAATTGAACAAGGACACGTTTCATCCTCCTTGTGTGCCACACCACAGGATTTTCGGCCTCTATTGGAATGGAATAGAGCAATCGACCACAAAACCAAGTGTAAAATTATATTAAGATGCATGCCCAAAATGAGTCCAAGCGACCCCTTATTAATCTTCTTGGTGGTGCCAAACCCCATGAGGGAGTTTCCCCCGTGACCGACCTAATAATGATCTTGCTTTCTTTTTTTTCTTTGGCTTTTTACTCCTCCAACCCGGCCGACCTAGCTTATGAGAGAAACCATGAAAGAAATTGCAAAAGATTATAAAAAAGGCTGAAAAACATGACAAACACTTCCCTTGTTCACCCCCTTCTCGCCCACAAAAAGTGGAATGGGCTAAGAAGTCCTCCAAAAATGAATTAATTCGAAAAGGGGGACATTACATCTGAACCTTGGTTTGCTGAGTTTGATTAACTTGCAGCCAAGGAAATAGTGTAGTTTCATGAAGAATAATGTTCTAAATAGCTCACAAGTTTGAGACTGCTAGGAGCATACGTAACAAGACTTGGAGGATCCACGCGAGTTGATTGTGTGTTCCATTTGGGACAAGATTGCCAATAACTCTGTCAAGGCAAAGTAGTAGATCAATAGAAAGTTAGCACATTGTTTCTATTTGCTTCATAAAATAGTGCAAGTGTCAATGTTTGTACCGTCTAAGGGTGGTTATTAATCAACCCCCTATCGGACTACATCACTTGGTATCAAAGCAAGTTTGTATCATGTAGTGAGTTGAAGCTCCTATTTTCCGCATTTGTAGGGGTGGTAGAAAATGGTAAGGGCACCTTCCAACAATGGAATGTTGGGTAGAAGGTGTCGTTGTTGTTAAGAGAAATAGAAATGGCACACAGAGCCATGCCTCCTAGAAGAGCGGGGAGAGCACAAAGAGTCATAGATTTAGCAACGATGTTAAGAGGAATCCAAGATTGGTTGGAGGCTATAGAGCCTGCACAATGGTGGGGAGTTGTAGTAGACGTTAATCAAGATGAAGAAGAAGAAGAAGAAACATTTGATCTTTAGGTGAAAGATACAGTGGAAGTACCAAAAGATAGGTTCATCACGGCTATCCTCAAAATGGGAGGTTAGTTGAGGTTGGACAACCCTAGCTATTCAAGGAGTTTGTGTCCAGGAGAGCCCATTGACTAGATCACTGAGTTGGAAAAGTACTTTTGAGTACGAGCAAATGGTGACACCAAGAAAGTAAGGCTCATCAATACCAAATTGAAGAGGATTCATCCAGTCAATTATACTTTAAAAAATAAACAAGAGACAAGTGATAAACCACAGCTGTAATTGATTAAATAATCAACAAAAGTACAACTCACATTAAGGGCTGGAAATGTTGATTCCACAACCCCAAAAATACCAATGAAGTGACAAATCAGCCTTATAAATTATGAGGAATATGAATATCAACTCCAAATGCCAAGATGTGCCCTAGAAGACACTCAAACCCCCCTCCACCCAAATTGCCACCCTAGGAGAGGGTGCAAAATTGATGTAGAAGACCTTGACAACCTCTTCTCCTTCAAACCCTAGCCTGCAAACCAGCAAGATCACCTTCTTTGAAGCCCTCTTAGGAACCACCAATTGGAGAGTTTTCATTCTCCAAATTGAACAAGGACACGTTTTCATCCTCCTTGTGTGCCACACCCACAGGATTTTCGGCCTCTTATTGGAATGGAATAGAGCAATCGACCACAAACACAAGTGTAAAATTATATTAAGATGCTATGCCCAAAATGAGTCCCAAGCGACCCCTTACTTAATCTTCTGGTGGTGCCAAACCCCCATGAGGGAGTTTCCCCCGTGTGACCGACCTAATAATGATCTGCTTTTCTGTTTTTTTCTTTGGCTTTTTTACTCGCGTGCCAACCCGGCCGACCTAGCTTATGAGAGAAACCATGAAAGAAATTGCAAAAGATTATAAAAAAGGCTGAAAAACATGACAAACACTTCCCTTGTTCACCCCCTTCTCGCCCACAAAAAGTGGAATGGGCTAGAAGTCTCCAAAATGAATTAATTCGAAAAGGGGGACATTACATCTGAACCTTGGGTTTGCTGAGTTGATTAACTTGCAGCAAGGAAATAGTGTAGTTTTCATGAAGAATAATGTTCTAAATAGCTCACAAGTTGAGACTTGCTAGGAGCATACGTAACAAGACTTGGAGGATCCACGCGAGTTGAGTTGTGTTCCATTTGGGACAAGATTGCAATAACTCTGCAAGGCAAAGAGTAAGATCAATAGAAAGTTAGCACATTGTTTCTATTTGCTGCATAAAATAGTGCAAGTGTCAAGGTTGTACCGTCTAAGGTGGTTATTAATTCAACCCCCTATCGTGACTACATCACTTGGTATCAAAGCAAGTTTGTATCATGTAAGTGAGTTGAAGCTCCTATTTTCCGCATTTGTAGGGGTGGTAGAAAATGGTAAGGGCACCTTCCAACAATGGAATGTTGGGTAGAAGGTGTCGTTGTTGTTAAGAGAAATAGAAATGGCACACGAGCATGCCTTCCTAGAGAATAGAGCCGGGGAAGCACAAAGAGTCATTAGGAGATTTAGCAGAACGATGTAAGAGGTAACCAAGATTGGCCTTGCTATAGTACTCAAATGGTGGGGAGTTGTAGCTCACACTTAATCAAGATGAAGAAGAAGAAAGAAGAAAAGCATTTTGATCTTTAGGTTGAAAATGATACAGGGGTTAAGTACCAAAGATAGAGTTCATCACGGCTATTCCTCAAAATGCGGAGGTTAGTTGAGGTGTGGGACAACTCCCTAGCTCATCACAGGAGTTATGTGTCCAGGAGAGCGCCATGGGTCGACTTAGATGAGTGAGTGTTGGAAGAGATACTTTGATTTACGAAGCAAATGGTGACACCAAGAAAGTAAGGCTCATCAATACCAAATTAAAAGGACATGTCATCCCTATGGGTCGGGCGACTCATGTACAAGTGAGACGATGTCGAAAAGGGCAAAGGCACAAAAATCAAGTTTCTTGGGATCTTCAAATCGGTTGCAGAGTTGAAGAGTGAGTGAATACTTCAAATACAAATTAAGTTGTTCAAGAATTGTAGAACTAGAACTTGAACAAAGAGAGAGAGATGGAAAACGATTACAGCCACCGAGTTTCCAAAATTACTCACTATTTGAGCTGATCATGTAAATGATGATGAAGAAAAGGTCTCACGGTACATGAATGGTTTGCAAATAGGCATTCAAGATGAATTGGGCATGTTAAGAGCACAATATGTGGAACAAGTGGATCAATATGCTCTAAAGGCTAAGGAGAAGTTGTCAAGAAGGCAACAAAACAACACTAGAGGGAAAGGAAAATTTGGATGAAGCGGTGAACAAGCTAGCAGCAGTGGAAACCAGAATTCGCATAACGAAGAAGCGAATACTTCTTAAAGCAAAAATAGTACGCCTAAAGAATAAGGATACTCCGCACAAGGAAGAGGTACAAGATTCAAGGGTGTGTGGCCCCAAATGTGGAGAGATGGGGCACAAAGCATTTGAGTGCCCACATGCACAAAAAATCGATGGAAGGAAAAATGAGTCTAGCAATCATATTGCGCAAGCCCACAAGGAAAGTGTTTTGTCACCGAATCACGCAAAGGAGCCCATGCATGGAGAAGATCTCATAATGAAGCGAGAGTTGTTGAATCCTACAAAAGACGAGAATGAGCCGACGCGGAGAAAGAATCAATTCATAACCACGTGCAAATCTAGAGGTAAATGTTGTAAAAATTGGTACCACATACAATCTCATGTGATATGGTAGAGAAGTTGGATTTGAACACACCCAAATCCATACAAGATGTCTTGGTTGTTGACAGGACATCAGATTCTAGTGAATGAAAAACACATGATCAATTTTCAGATTGGTAGATATAAGGATGACGTCTTGTGGGATGTCATGCCTATCGACGTTTGCCATGTATTGTTGGGAAGACCATAGCAAATTAATCATACAGCCTTACATGATGAGAGAGCAAACACCAACACCCTTGTGACAAATGGTAGGAAGTATACACTGCGTCCATTAACAGACAGAGGCGCGGACAGTAGTCTAAAGGTGTTGTTGATTGCAAGGAAGTAATTCAAGAAGGAAGCTAAGGAGAACAAGACATGGTATGCTTTCATTCATAAACATTTGCAAGTCAGGATCACAACAAAAGCAACTGATTTTCTTGATGAGGTCAAGGATCCATTAGGTGAATATGTTTTTATCATCTACCATGATATAGCGGATGGATTACCCACAGCGAGGAGTATCAGACATCGCATGGACCTTATTCCAGGATCCAATTTTTAAAACAAAACTGTGTATCTGATGAGACTTGTGGAGAATGATGAAGTTGGAAAAAGAATTATTGGAGAAAAAGAAGATCAAAGAGAGTTTGAGCCCCAATTCAATTCCTTTGGTGTTATCACCCAAGAAAGGTGGAATGTGGAGGATGTGCTTGATTCCATGGCCATCAATAAGAAAACTATCGAGTATTGGTTTCTATTACCTAGGATGGACAACTCAATGGACTGTTTGAGCGGAGCTAAGTACTTCACCCCACCAAATCAGGATCAAAGAGGGAGATGAGTGGAAGACCTTGTTCGAGACAAAGGACAGTCTATATGAATGGCTTGCCATGCCTTTTGGGTTGACAAACGCACTGAAATATTTTTACGCTCATGAATGAATTGTTGAAGCCATTTCTGGAAAAGTTTGTCACTCTGTATTTCGCTGACATTCTGATCCTTAGAGGGACGAAGGAAGTGCATTTGATGCACATAAGCCAAGTGTTGCAGTGACAAAGGAGAAGTTACCAGTTAATTTGAAGAAGCGAAGCTTCATGAAGACAAATGTAGTTTACTTAGGCTCTGTGATACCCCAATATGGGTTGGGTTGCAAATGGAACCTAAGAAGGTGAGAGTCATCCTAAAGTGGCCATCACCCAAAAGCATGTTTTAAGCTCGAATTTTCTATTGATAGCTGAGTTTTTATACAAAGTTCATCTGGGACTTCAGTGGGATATGCACACCAATCATGAAGGCAATGCAAGTAAACATAAAAGACCACATCTTGACAAAAAACATAGCATATCTTCCTGAGTTTGAAAAAGAAGGTAACTGAACAGCTAGTGTTGGCGTGGTCGGATTTCAATAAGATATTTCAAGTTGATTGCAATGGTAGTGGACTTGCCATGTGGAGCAATATTGAGTCAAGATAGTAAGCTTATTGCTTACTTTTGTGAGAAACTGAATGAACCATGTGGAGATATTTAGTTCATGATCAAGAATTCTATGACATGGTGCAAGTTCTTAAGAAGTGGAGGAACCATCTACTATCAAAGGAGTTCGTGTTGGATACAGATCTACTATCAAAGGAGTTCGTGTTGGATACAGATCATCAAGTGCTACAATTCATCAATAGCCAATGTAATTCAAATCAAAGACATACGAGATGCGTTGAATTCCTGCATAGTTATTCCTTCATGTTAAAGCACGGAAGTGGTGATTCAAACAAGGTAACATATCCTTGAGTAAACGTCTCTTGTTGAACACAATGTGGGTGTCGGTAGTAGGATTCGAAAGTGTGAAGGCACTGTCCAACGAGGATGAGGACTTCCAAGATGCATGGGCAGCATGTTAGAGTCTTGAGAGCATGGACCAGACCCCATGGTTAGATTATTTTTTACAAGAACAATTATTTGTTAGATTATGTTCTACAAGAAGGATTATTGTTCAGAGGAAAATAGTTGTGTATACCCCGAGGACCCTTGAGAGAATTTGATCAAGGAGAAGCATAGCAAAGGACTAGTTGGTTATTTCTATCTAGATAAGAGATTGGTGGAGCTTAGCAAAGGCTACTTGTGGCCAAATGAGCACGAATGTGAAGAAGTTTCCACTTAGCGAAGGGAAAGAGTCAAAACACAGGGTTGTATCAACTACTACCTATCTAGAGACACTTGTAGGAGCATATCCGCATGGACTTCATTTCAGGATTGCCTAGAATGCAAAAGAACCAAGATTCTTTTTTTTTTTTTGTGGTGGATAGATTTTTGAGAATTGCACACTTATGTCATGCAAAAACACTAGTGACACTACACATGTAGCAAATTTATTTTTCAAGGAGTTTGTGCAATTGCATGGGTTTACAAGGAGTAAAGTGTTTTATAGGGACACAAAGTTTGCCAAACATTTTTGGAAGACGTTATGCAGGAAGCTGAACACCTAGCTGCAGTTCAAATCAGCGTACCATCCTCAAAGCAACGGTAAAAGGGAGGTAGTCAACAGAAGTTTGGGACATATGTTGTGATGTTTGGTTGCAAAGAAGATAGGATTATAGGATTCAATTTTGGTGAATGTTGAATTTGCATACATCAATTCACTAAATAGTACTATGAGAACACCGTCCTAGATAGTATATGGGAGTAGCCCCCAAGGGGTTACAAAGCTGTGAGAAACCTACAGCATGTGAAGAAGTGTGGGAGGTACATCAACAAGTACGAGAGTAGTTGGACAAGAAAAATGAGGGGTTGCGAAGCTGTGAGATACCAGCAGCATGGGAAGAAGTGTGGGAGGTATATCAGCTAGTGCGGGAGCACTTAGACAAAAAAAATACTTAGTACAAACAACATTCAATTGCAAGAAGCAAGAGCTAGAGTTTGAGGTTGGTGACTTGGTCTTAGCTCACCTCAGGAAATAACAGTTCCCAAGTGGAATGAAAGATGTAATATCCCTTACTAGGGCTGAAACTGAAAATAGGGGTTTGGGCTCAAACCCAAATGATAGAAATCTGACTTTTACATCAGCAGTTCTGAAACCCTAGGAGGGAACTGAAACCAAACTTTTAGGGCATCACACACCCTTCAAACCCAGCTGAAATTAAGTGTATAAATCCTCCTATGGCAGCGAACTGTAATGGCACTTAATGGCATCAATTTCCATGCAACAACAAGCTGCAAATGACATAGAATGCTTCCAAATATTTTATCCAACCATGAAGATATTTAACCAACCAATATACTTCAAAATAAATAAGAAATAAGAGATAAATAACAACTATTATTAATTTAATAACAGCAGACGTACAGCTCACATTAACGGCTGGAAATGAGGATTCCAAAACCTCAAAAGTACCATTAAAATGAGAAATCGGCCTTATAAATTATGAGAAAAGTGAATAACAGCTCCAATGGCCCAAATATGCCCTAGAAGGCACTAAACCCTTCCTCCACCCAAGTCATCACCCTAAGAGAGGGTCCAAAATAAATGTAGAAACCTTAATAGCTCTTCCTCCTTCAAACCCGAGCTGCAAACCAATAACATCACCCTATTTGAAGCTTTTAGGAACCACCAATTGGAAAATTTTCGTTATACAACTTGCACAAGGAAGGTTTCCGTCCTCCTTGTATGCCACACAAGGGTTTTCGTCCTCAAGTGGAAAGGAATTGAGCAATCAGCCCAAAAACCAAGTGTAAAATTATGATATGATAGCTGCCCAAAATAAGTCCAAGCGACCCCTTTTATATGCTCTTGGTGGCACTGGCGATCAATTAGGGAGTCTTCCCCATAACCGACCTCATAATGATGTTTCCTTTGAACTTTAGATTGGTTTTTCCCTTCTACAACCCAGCTGACCTTCCTTATCAACGAAAACATGAAATAGAAAGGTAAATGCTCACAAAAAAGACTAAAAACATAACAAACACTTCCCTTGTTCACCTCTTCCTTGCCCCCAGGAAGTGGAATGGGCTAGAAGTCTTCAAAACGGATTAGTTTGAAAAGGAGGACATTTCATAAGACAAGTTAAAATGGAATAAGATTGAAACCTACAAGGTGTTGAGGAAAATTTGCATCCAACGCTTGTCAGATAGAGCCACCGCCGAGGATAGAAATTTCGCCTATCTTCAATGTGGTAAGTTTGCACCCATACCTTGGGGGGAAACAAGTAGTGAGAACACAAATTTAGACTTTGTGAAGGTGAATTGGAGACAACAATTGTCTGAGAAGGTACAAGAAGAAATGTAGAAGGTGATTGATACCAAAGTCATCAAGACAACATGATGAAACTAGTACAAGGAATACTGATAAAGTGGAAGAACAAAGAGGCTGAAGACGCAACACAGATGAGAGCATATAATGTTGTGAAGTATGAAATATTTGTAGAAGAGTTCGTGGAATATTCATGAGCAAGATCCCATGATTCATTTCACTTGCCCAAGGTGTATGATATAGGAGCATCTGGGTTCACGAGAAATCCTACATCACCCAAAAACAAGTAAAATTATTAAAATAAGTGTTTGTAACATCTTGTTGGTTGGGATCACAAGTCCGCACAATAACACACTTTACAACATCCTACAATGTTATGTAAATCCTGCAATTACCAATGCAACACACAGAATTGGGAAGGTCTTGCAAGTTTTTGCGATACCACACGCATTCATATTCTACTGCAAGATTAGATAAGGTAATCTTACACGCCCAAGTGTTTTTAAATTTCTACGAAGCACATGTGATCTAAGCTTTTGCAAAGACACGCATATTTTGTCTTCAAGACAACATGTTTGCTAAGAGTCTGTGAATCTCTGCGAGATATGGTAGATTCCTATAAAAGGTTTTGTTGCACATCGAGGAAGGTACACTATGACACGTGGTGGTTGGTCCAACAATAATGATTATCACTTCTACAAAGTCTCTCCTACCCCACCTAAGCATACATGAATTTTTCATCCGACAAGCACCCAAATAATGTCATTTATCCACTAGAGGTTGGATGCTAGCACCCCTGACAACTCTAAGCATTGACATTGACAAGGAGGAGGAAGATACGGTGTTTCATGCCTAGATTGAAATATCCCTTGTGGGATACCACTTAAAAATGCACCAAAAAACATAAAATTGCAGCAAACCCAAATTCTGATTTTTGCTGATTTTTAATAGTTAGGGCAGCGAACTGAATAAAATTGATATCTCTAAAATACTCACTCAAATCACTTGAAATTTTAAGGAGAGCTTGCTAATATTAGAAAGAATATAAGAAATTTATTTTTGGAATAATATAATGCAGCAAGAAAATTACAGAAAGCCCTAAAAACTTCAAAAATTCATAACTTCTCCAATAAGCAAGATAAAATTATGAAATTCTGGAAATTACATATACTAATATGGAGAATGAAACCCCAACCTTCATATCTGAAAAAGGACACCTAGAAGCCCTAAAAAACACTGCTGCAAATCTAGAAATGAGTAGATAAAACCCTATAAAATAGATAAAAATCTGAATTTCGGGAAATAACATCTACCAATGATATAGAAGAGATCCCCACCTCCAGATCTGGAAATGACACACTAAAACCCTTCCAAAACTCACTGTAAAATTATGAAGTGGGTCGCTCCCCTTGGGAAGAGGCCAAAAACCCTCAAAAGTGTCTCTAAATATGGCGCCAAAATGTGCTATAATCGCTGCTACAAATCAGATCTGAAAACCCTTTGATTATCTCCACAAAATGTCACCGAGACCCTCAAAACCCTTCCTCTGAAACCTCTGAAAATACCTCTGTAAAACAACCCTAAAAACAACTCTAAAATGTCAAGCTAGGGTAGATCCTTCACTATCGAAGAATGCCCTGCTAGCTAGGGATAGATCTCTCATCATCGAAGCTAGGGTCCCTATGGGATATCACTCCACAAGCTATAAATTTGCAAGCAACAGTTGCACATGAAGGAAAATAATTATGTATGCAAGAATGAGCCCTATCACTCCCCCAAACCTCCTTTTATAACTTTTCATTACCTTTTTCCAAGTTGGGAGCTCCATGTGGGATTAAAAGTGACTTGAGTGACCCCAACGAAGAAATAGAATAATAAAGTACCATAAGTCACCCCAACGAAGAATTAGAATAATAAAGTACTATGAGTCCCCCCCTTAGCGACAAAATATAACAATTATTACCACCAAGTCGCCCAACTTAATGTCAACGACAAAATATAACAAAAAAAACAATGTGGTAATAAGTCATCAATACCCAATAGCCTCTAGAGTCTTTAGCCCCTTGGGTATGACCAAGGCTAAGACTAAAATTTGGCCCTTAGGCTCTCGGCGAAGGAAAGGGGACATTACATAGAGACTAAGGCATTCTACGGCGATGCTCTCAGAGTAGTCATGTGGACAAAAGAAACCAATTCCTCATGACAAGGGTAGTTCAAAGGGCAATGAAGTGATAGTAGCTCATGTAAGTAGCAAGAGTAGGGTACTCGGTCTGAATATTGGGTTAGCCAAGTTGATTAACTTGAAGCGGGGAAATGGTGTAGTTTTCTTGAAGAATAGTATCTTGAATAGCTCACAAGCGGAGACTTGCTAGGAGCGTAATAAATAGAACTTAGAGGGTCCATAGGAGTTTAGTTGTGTCGTAGTCAACACAAGACTGTAATAACCTTGCAACAATGAGTAGGGATAGAGTAAGAGTGGAGTTTATGAATGATTGTAACATTGTTTGTTAAGATCAATAGAGAGTTAGCTTGTTGTGCTCTATTCGTTGCATAAAATAGTGCGAGTGTTAAAATTGCACAATGTAAGACAATTGTTAACTTGAGCCCCTAACCATGACTACATCAAGAATCAAGGAGGCAGACTGTGTTATCAATCTTGGGATTGGTATTTACTCTTCAAAAGTGGTTCCTGATGAATTTTGGGGCTCTAATTACCCATACCCCATCCTAAAACTTCTAACTAGGGATGTATTATCCCTAAGCCCCTCTTTCCCTTTACACCTTATGTTGCAAAGTCATTATTAAAGCAACTATCAGGTGGGGTGTTTTTGTTTTATTAATCCTGGTCTCGAAGAATTCACTTCGTACAAGCTTTCACGATGATAGGTTTGTGTGGGAGTCGAATGTGACAAGACTCGCCTGAGTTTTCCTTTTACTAACTCGTGTCTCTTTCCTCCCACAACATTCATTGTTTGTCCCTAAGCCCCTTTCACTATTCCTCTACCTCCCATCTCAACCTCACCCTCTTCTACTTCCCACCTTACATTGCAAAGCAATTACTAAATCAAACAAGTATAAATCGTACTCTAATGGCATTTGCTCCCCATAAACTTTCATAATGATAGGCATGTGTGGGAGTCCAATATAATAGGAGTTGTCTGAGCTTTATGTTTACTAACTCGTGTCTTTTTTGCCTCATGATATTCATTGTTTGCCATTTGTTGGTCATCGAGCTAAGTCGTACGTGGTGAAGTGTTTCAGTTTTTCCTGCATTCATGGACCCAGTTTCAAGTAATTTCCCTTAGATCATCTGCTTTGCTCCCAGAAGTTTTAAATAAAAAGAACTCAAGGAAAGATTGTAATGAAGGTAAACAAGTATGTTCACTTTTTGCCCTTTCATGCTTAATAAATTGAGTGGAAAGTCATAGATATGATGATTGTCTTGGAATCTCTTGTTAGAATATGCGGAGAAAGAAATAATAGAATGTACAAAAATGGAATGAAGAGAAACTGGAATGCACACATTATTCATTGTGTGTCCATCTTTTTATCATGTGAAAGATGGTTACAAAGTGGTTGAAGTAGTTTCAACCATTTATTAGTTAACACAAAACTAATATTAACGCAAAGCTAATAAATAAGCCTTATATCAAGCCTTATATTTTAATACCCCCTCTTAAGGCTTAGTCTATAGAACATATTGACAAAAGATTAAAATAACATAACCAACCAAGACCACGCATTCTTCAGAAGCTTTCCCCTTTGAAAACAATGCTATGACCAGGTAGAACTCCATCAAGCTACCTCCCTGACCCTCGTAAAGGTGAAGTTCCCGAGCTGAATTCCCAAGTTCCCGGATTCCACCTCCCCAAACTCCCGAATTACAGAATCTCTCGAATTGTTCAACGACCATCCCTACTGAGCCATCCACAAGCTCCATCAAGTTGTTTCATGAAATTGTAAGGGTAAATTCCCAAGATCCACAAACTCCCGAACTATTTGGACAACCATCCATACCAACTTTCACATACACTAGATTTCTCCATGTCTTCAAAGTATTGCGATTCTTTTAAAATACACATTCTCTATCAGTGAGTTCATCAATGTCAGCATCCGGTGGATTTTCAACACTATTTGATTGGTCTTTGTCTTGGAGTTTTCCCTTCTTCTTTTTCTTCACAATCTTATTCGTCTTGTGAAAAATATTTCGCTCAATAACTTGATAATATAAACTTTCTTCACAATTATTTATCATTTGCTCCATGAGTAACACGATCCATTCATGGCCAAATAAAATGCCCTAGTTCGTGATTTGCAATGGCGGATCCTCGCGACTGTATTTTGTGACTGTCGCAAGCCCTAAATGACTTATCACAATCTGAAATTCTCTATTTTTGCTCTCGATTTTGTATTATTTAAATCATTTTTACACAACTCATACCTGATTAGGGAGAGATTAAACACAATTTTAGACTGATGCCCTTCACGTTTGCAAGATTTCGTGCCCTTGAAATCAATCAAATCAATGGAGTTTGACCTCTCAATTTGTTTTCATGCCTTCTATACCCTAGCACAAGAATTTCCATACTCATTTTTGCTTCCTCGACCTCAGTTTCTGCCTTTTCCAGCCCTCACGATTTTTGTTTTCCTGTGAAAATGCGACTGTATATTCTTCCTTACTCTATCCTAAATGCCCCTCGTTTTCCTACACTTCATGACTCTGGAAATGAAGTTTCAGGCCCTCGTGATTCTGACGTTTCAGGCTTTTGCAACCCTTGTGACCTTTGTTCCAGGCATCTGCGACCCTTGCGAACTTTGTTCCAAGATTCTGCGACCCTTGCGATCTCTGTGAAAACAATGTCGTCCCATGCCCTAGTTGGTACTTGCAGCCATTTTTTCTGCCCTCTCGTGATTCATGTGTGTGTGTATATTCTTCCTTTTTGCAAACTGTAACATGACTGTAACAGCAGCAACAATGGAGACCTCTTTCCTTCTCTTTCTCCCTTTTTGCTTGCCCCGTGCTCTGATACCAATGTTAGAATGTGGAGAGAGAAAGAATGAGGAAAGAATAGAATGTACAAAAATGGAATGAAGAGAAACTGGAATGCACACATTATTCATTGTGTGTCCATCCTTTTATTATGTGAAAGATTGTTACAAAGTGGTTGATGTAGTTTCAACCATTTATTAGTTAACACAAAACTAATATTAACGCAAAGCGAATAAATAAGCCTTATATCAAGCCTAATAGTTTAATCTCTTTCATGTTATATGACATGTCCTATTTGTGAATTCTGCAAGCTGCCCTCATGTGTAACAAAGTGTCTCATAAAACAGAAACACGGTCCAGGAAACCATGCAGGAAATTGGGGTTGGAAGAAATAGAGAAATTCAGCAATGTCCTTATCCTCGTAATGCTTTTTTATGTGTGGCATGTATTTTCTTTCAAGCTCTGCTTCTACAAAGATCAAAATGGAGAAAGGGAAGGAGAAAGCAGACTCTTCCAGCCCTCCCCATAAATCTGGTCAAGTGATTCATGAAGACCCTCCCTGTAACTCCAGATAAAAGAGAAAAAATGGTTCGAGTTGGAAGGTCCAATACCGATGCAAAGGATCCTAATGTGGAAAATCTCATGGCTGAATTTTGCACCACTCTATACAATTAATTCAGCATGACGCAATAAGGGGATGGGTTATCGATTTTGTAAAGATTGACAGGGAACTGGATGCTCAAGATATTGTGGCAGCACAACATTTGTTTCAAAAAATGATGAAAGATTAGGAATGCACATTATGTAGTCCATGATCTCTCTTCAACCACTATGGTGGCAGGAGCAGGGACCTCTTACCGGGTAAACAGAGATAATGTGGTTGCAGATGCTAACAGCAAAATCAACCATAGGAGGACTTGTTTTCGTGTAACGGAAAATGCAAGGAAACTGGAGTACATCTATATTTGTGCAAGTATCATTTCTACTGCGACGTTCATCCAGTCTTAGATGTGCCTTCTTTATGTTTGGCAAGAGGAGGCAGGACATATCAATACCATCATCCTCAACTGAACACTGGAAGGAAAAAGTTAAGTAGTGCAAGTAGAATAAGTGTGACATGGCTGGTGCTTGGTTGGAAAGACTATGGAAAACTTGGTAAATTATGGTTGATTATCCACCAATGGTGGCAGCCCTTCTACATCTGTCTACCAACTCTTCGACCTAAGATAATATGATAATCTTGTTATATGAGTTTGAGTTTTCCATCTAATCGTGAGAGAATGTGAATAATAGAATCCCGTACTACTATTGTTTTCCTTGCATTTGCATAAAGAATGCCAAATTTGGCAGGGGTTAGCTTTAGCCAGTTACATTTAATAATGAAACGGAGAGAATCTACATTTTCATTAATTTGGAAGATAACGGAAAGGTATAGTATCATTTGGAGATCTAGCTTCATGAAAAGAAATTTGTTGACTAACTTTGAAGTTGTATTTTTAGCCTTCTTCTGCACGCATAATTTAAGCAAAGGATCCAAAGTAGAAGTATGTTGCATCTGAAATTTTTGTTCAGACAGATGTGGGCAAACCATTCTCACTCTAAGTCTGCGTACACATCCACGGCCATTTTTTTTTTTACACTTGACTGAAGCTTACAGCTTTTCTCCTAGCTGCATTGTTGGTTGCTTCAGCACAACAATACCTGTCATCCATAATTACCGACTACATGGTCACTAGTAATCAAATGGGGTTGGTAGGATATTTAAATTACTCAGCCAAGATCGACACAAACATCGTTTTCCACTGCCGACTGGCAGATCATAGACGTCTGTAGATGTTCTATTTAATTTATATGTTATTTATTTTCCATTTCTGCTATTGCTGCTCATAAATTGTGCTATGTGACTAATTCAGTTAATAAATGTCTTAAATGTAGATGTCTTCCCATGGCAATCAATGGAATGAGTTCAACTTGAAATTTTTTGGCAACAATTCTGGAGAGCCATACATTATGCAGTCCAATGTTTACTCAAAAGGAGTTGGTAACCAATTGAAAAGCTCAGCTCAACCGGACTTTCAATCCTATTCAGTGTTGTGAAATCACCAATACTTGTGTAAGTATAGCATAAGCTCACTTTTAGCATAAGACATACCAATAATGACTAGATTCTGTAAAATATTAATGTTTAAGAATGGATTAGATGCACATACTGAGCATGTATTCAAGCCTTAGAAACATCCTATGGCTGGCGGAGGGGGGGTGCTAATCAATCAAGAATGGATCAACTGCATTTTGTGGCCATACTTTTGTCCTTGAAACATAGGAAGCTCAATGACGCCCCTAAGGACCACATCAATGTTCCTTGTGTAACATTAATTTCCTTTCAACTTTTTCTCCTTTATTCCAAGCCTTAGAAAAATCCTATAGCTGGCGGACGGGGGGTCCTAATCAATCAACAATGGATCAACGGCATTTTGTGGCCATCCTTGTGTCCCTGAAACATAGGAAGCTCGATGACACCCCTAAGGACCACATCAATGTTCCCCGTGTAACATTAATTTCCTTTCAACTTTTTCTCCTTTTTTCCTTTTTGTTTAATTTTTTATTCTCTACTTGCAATTTTAACAAATCCATAATAATGGTTATATCAACTATTTCAAGAAAGAAAATATGATACACTAACTTTTTGTTGATCTTATTTGGTAGTTTCAGGCAATAAATTAAAGCAATCGACCAGGTTCCAATATATGCTTCTAATACCGTTATTTGCTTCAACACTTGACAGTAATCTATTTATGCACATTCCATTTTGACTAAATAAAAGAAGCATAAAATAGCTAGTCGTTTGAACACTAATTTGCATTATCTACAAATTTAACCACTACCTCACTCCTCTGTCTCCATCTTTGTGTACCAGACCACCCAGCAAAAGCATAATAGGAAAAGTGCTGAAGCTCATTTCCACCAGAGTTAGTACTCCCATCCTCGGAACCCTGTATGACAAGTAAAATTAGCAGGCAAAAAGCAAAGTGGAACACATCAGAGAATAATATTACTCAATGAGTGATGAAACCCTTTATATCAACATAAAACCATAATTCATATATATAGAAAATGAAATTCCTAACTTCAGTGGAAGAAGATACACCAGATGGAAAACCAAAATTGGACTAAATGTGCTTTTATTAACATCCCTTACATGGTATAAAGCCACCAACTCTTAGGAATTAAATTCAAAACTAAGCTTAGTATACTTAGACGAAATTACAGCAAATGGATCTATTTAAACGGAGAAAGATTTACTAAGTAAATTCCTACAAATTTTTCATGAGCTGTATCTTCGAACCTTGAACTTTGAAGTGAATGCCTATTGCAATTTAAGTAGATGCTTCATTAAATCCTTGGTATCAAAATAACTTATCTTATTTTTGCACTGAGAAACAACATAAAATAGAAATGAGAAGAGAATATCGTAGTCAACACCTTTTTCCAAATTTAGGTAAAACTAAATCCGCCTCAACTGTACTCGAGTTCATGGTCAATCCCGTATGAACAATTGCATGTCTAATTTAGATTCAATTCTCTATGCAGTCGATTCTAGATTGGTTAGTTTAGCATGCATGCAGTTAGTTACAGCATGCATTCAATTCACTATGCCGTCAATTCTAGATCGGTTAGTTTAGCGTCCATGCAATTAGTTACAACATGTATTCTAATAGATGCATATATGGGGAGAACAGATTAAATAAACTTTAAGGAGAAGTTGTTTAAAGTTGTTATAACAGACTAGACATACTTTTTGGCTTGTGCTCTTTATTATTATAGATGTCCATAGGTAGGTCACCTCATTCAGTTATTTCTAGAGTAGTCCTCTCTCTATATTTTTTTGGAGCCTAAATACCTATCACGACCTTGCATATCTTTACCTTATGTGTTTTTCTCTGTTAATCTGCTTTTATTTTCCATGTAACTGGTTTTTTTAAAAGGCTCAACAAAGAAAAACGTTAGGAAAGTGTAGGATTGGTCCTGAAGGAAAATTTGAAGATTGTTTTAGATGGCAAACCGAAGCGCATTGGTCCAGCCAATGAAACAGCAGCAGATTTGGAAAGTTGTCCCAGGAAGGCAAAGAATATTTGCAATCTAAGGTGTTTCTCAGGGTTCCCATCATGAAGGTGATGGCAGAGGAAAATTTTATTCCTTGTCACTTTTGACTAAGTGATGATATAGCACAAGGGATTAGTCGGGAAGAAAGGGGAGAAATGGGCAATAACTTGGTTTTTCCCCAAGTAAGTAAGAGAGAAACAGATCAGCTATTTCCTTTTTTAAGGACGAAGAGATTCGGAGTTGTGAGATCTGACATAGAAGGAGAAATCTGGAAGGTGCTCCCCAATAAGGGCATGGTAGAAAAGTTCATGATGGTTTAGAAAATATTCACTCCTTGTCAATTTTTCCTGAGTGATGATATAGCACAAGGGAATTCAGGAAGAAAGGGGAGAAATGGACAATAACTTGGTTTCTCCCCAAGCAGGTAGAGACATAGATCAGCTATGTACCTTTTTGAGGACATGGTGATTCAGAGCTGTGAGATCTGACATAGAAGGAGAAATCGGGAAGCTGCTCCTCAATAGGGACGTGATGAAAAACTAACTTCTGTATGAAAGATGGTGACAGTGAAAAATTTGAACTCAAATTTATAATAGTGTGTTTTCCTATTCTTCCTTTATAGTATTAGAGCCCAAGGGAGATGGATTTCTGGGATTGAAAGTGAAGGTTGAGGTCAGAATCCAAGTGATATCTAGAGCAAGTCATAGACTAGATGTGACAGAGCCAAGGAATTAAGGCATACGTGGAGAAGAGAGTGACCTCAGATAAAAGAGAGGTTTCAATTCAAAAACCACAAATAATGAATTGCTTTCATCAGCAGTAATTCTGTTCTTATCAGTAGTTGAAGATTGTAGATTATGTTTGATAGTGTGCAGTTAGACTGTAGATTTCATTTTATCTGAATACAGAAGTAGAAAACCTACTGAAGATGACGAATGTAAACAATAATTTTCTCACCAACTCTTAGTATTTTAATGGTTAAGTTACAACATCTGGAAAAGAAGGTGTAATGTCCCCTTTCCTTCGCCGAGAGCCTAAGGGCCAAATTTTAGACTTAGCCTTGGTCATACCCAAGGGGCTAAAGACTCTAGAGGCTATTGGGTATAGATGACTTATTACCACATTGTCTTTTTTGTTATATTTTGTCGTTGACATTAAGTTGGGCGACTTGGTGGTAATAATTGTTATATTTTGTTGTTGAGGGGGGACTCATAGTACTTTATTATTCTATTTCTTCGTTGGGGTCACTTAGGTTGCTTTTAGTCCCACATGGAGCTCCCAACTTGGAAAAAGGTAATGAAAAGTTATAAAAGGAGGTTTGGGGGAGTGATAGAGAGGACATTCTTGCATACCTAATTATCTTTTTTCATGTGCAACTGTTGTTTGCAAATTTATAGCTTGTGGAGTGAAATCCCACAGGAACCCTTGCTTCGGTGGTGAGAGATCCATCCCTAGCTAGCAAGGCATTCTTCAGTAGTGAAAGATCTACCATAGCGTCTCATTTTGGAGCTGTTTTCAGGGCTAATTTACAGAGATATTTTCAGAGGTTTTAGAGATAGGGTTTTGAAGGGTTTTGAGATATTTTGTGAAGATAATCAGTGGGTTTTCAGATCAGACTTACGGCAGTAATAAAGAAAGGGTTTGGCATCATTTCCAGAGGATTTCAAAGGGGTTTTGACCATCTACCAAAAAGGGCGACTTGTTTTGGAGATTGCAGCCCTTATTTGGAGGGTTTCCAGTTGGCCATTTTCAGATCTGAAGGTTGGAATATCATCTTCTATATTTGCAAATATTATTTCCAAAGTTTCATAGTTTTTGCACTTGGTATTCGGGAAGATATGAATTTTAGAAGTTTTCCAGCTGTTTTAAGGCACGCTGTAATTTTCTGGCAGTGTTCTATTATTCTGAAAAATTCCAAAAATAATTTCCTAGTGTTAGTTTTATTGTTAGCAAGCTCTCTATAAATTTTCAAGTGATTCGGGGCAAGTATTTTGTGAGTTATAGATTTATTTCTATTGCGCTGCCCTTAGTATTTATTTTCCTGGCAAAACTTCAGAATTCTGTTTGGCTGCAAATTGTTCAGTCATTTTTAGTTGGCATTTCTAAGTGATATCCCACAAGGGATATTTCCAAAGGTTGACCAATATTCAATATATAGATTTATCTGATGTTGTAATAAGATAGCTTGCTGAAGCATCAGGAGCGGTAGATGGTCTTGAAGAAGATAAAGGTCTTCAAACTAAAAATAGAAATGCTCTAACACTCTTGAAACAATCGACTGCAGCATTTGAAAATGAAACGAGGAGGATAAAGACTTTCCCAGCTGAAAACGGCAGTGAATTTGCCTCTCATAAGTTTCTTGATTTTGCAAGCAAGTGGGGATACAAAGGAATTTCACAGTAACATATATACCTTAGTAGGACACTTTGGTTGACAAGCAGATGAGAGGGATATGAACATGGTAAGGAGCATGTTGAAAGTAAAGGATGTTCCAGACAAGTATAGTGAGGTGCATGTTGAAAGGAAATCCGAAAGGATGTTTCAAACAAGTATTGGTAGAAGCAGTTCATATTGTTCTCTTTTCTCAACAGAATCCCTTGCAAGAAGATTCAAGACATCACTCCTGATGAGGAATAGACAGGCAGAAAACTAAAGGCAAGTCATTTAAGAATTTTTGGTTCAACTACTTAATGTCTTAATTCCACATGAAAAGAGAAGTAAACTAGTATCTCTGGTAAGAAAATGATATTTTCCAGTTCTAGTGAAATTTTAAAGGCATAGAGGCTGATTGATGTCTCTCCAAATAAGGTGAGAGTTGTTGACGATGTTGTTGTCGATGAAAATGAAGGTATGTTGTGATCTACTCAGAATTTCAGCACAGTTCAATTCCTTGTGCCTGATTGGTACCAACAGAGCTGTAGACAAGGAGGTTCGGAGTAACACGCAAGAGGTACAGTTTCCACCTGATGATGAAATGGCAGAAATACTTCATATTCTGGTTGTTGACACTAGGATACCTCCTATTGAGGTTGCTGGCAGGTCTGATCAGCATGTCATTGCTGTAAAACAAATAGACCATAGTACTACTATTCTACAATAGAAGCCAAGTTAAGTGAGCTCTCTCAAGACACTTCATGTCAATGGGCTAAAAGGCAAAGTAATAAACTGTATGATTCACTGAATTTTGATGATAATGCAGAATTTTGAAACTTTGCTTTGATTACCAATATTGCATGTGAGCCTGATTTTAAGATGAAGCGAAGGGGAAGCAGGTATGGAAGAGGTTATGCAATAGGAGTTTGATGCCCTAATGAGAAACAAAACTTTGGTTATTGTTGATTCCCATCAATAAAGAATCTCATTGGTGTAAATGGGTGTATAAGACCAAGACATGGCTGCCAGATCCTTCAATTAGTATCAAGCGAGAGGTTGGTGGCAAAGGTATTTGCCAAACAGAAGCGTATAAACCATGAAGACACCTTTGCTCCAACAGCAAAGATGGTGAAAAGCACAGTGGCTCTAGCCATTGCATCACAATTTGGCTGGAAACTCGGCTAAATAGATGTGAAAAGTACATTCCTCAAATCATATTTGGAGCAGAAATTGTATGTAACTCAGAAGAAAAGCTGCAAAGTTGCAAGTAAAGAATATTTTGTGTTAACTGGTCAAAACTCTTTACAACTTAAAGCAGGCTCCACAAAACTAGTATATCAAATGGTTCTCCATCTTAGTAGATACCAATACAGAAAATCCGTTCTAATCCAAATCACAAGGAATCACTTGCTATAAAAGGTTCAAAAACAGGTGACCAAAGACCTAAGTCACCGCATTCAAATTCGTGTTCGAATTCGCCGAGTATTAAATTCGTAAGAAATTCGTTGCTAAAAAAATAGAGATAAAATTCATGATTAAATTCGGCTCATAGAAATACAGTTATAATTTCATATTTCGTATAAATAAATTTAAAATAACGATAATAAATTATTAATTTAAAATTTAACCTAAACTATTTTTGTTAGTAATTTTATTAGCCTAATAATCATTAATGAAACTATTATTTATAATGCCAAAAAATTAAACGTAAATTTTATTAAACCTAAAAACAAACTATAAATGTATAAATGTGTAAATTTTATTAAACGTAAATTTTATTTAACCTAAACACGAATATCTAAAGTTTAATAAATTATAAGTTATAAACAAAGTTTACCGAAAATAAAATACTTGTTGCTGTTGTTGGCGGTGGTCGCTGGAGAGATAACTTGAACTGGGAAGCAACAATGGCGGCGGTCGCTAGAGAGGAGAGGTGAGCTTGAGCTTCAAAGACTGCAATAATGGCTTCCCGGCACTACGAAATCACGAGCTTTCTCAGTCACGACTCACAGAATCACGACTCATAGTCACAAAATCACAACTCACACTCAGTCACAACTCAGAAATTAGAATACTAATCACAGTCACTGCATTCATATTTTTTACCTTCGAATACCGTGACTGCATACATACGATTATATTCGCGAATTTAAACAAATTTTTGGGCTCCTAAAGGTATTCGCCGAATTTCGCATTTTGGGGATTAAATCCGCCGAATGCAGTGACTTAGCCAAAGACATCTAAACATTGCTTCATATTGGGAGTCTGAACTCTAACTCACACCACAGCTTTTTCTCCACGACTCTGAACTCTCCTCTTACTCATGCACCACCAGCGTGACCAGCAAACTCTCATTGCCTGAAAAGGAGTCAGGGGACAACCCCTGAGGGGAGGTAATGGCCTCCTCTTCGGTCCCTTGATCCCCCACCTTAAGAGCTGTTGTCTCATAAGCGGAACATCAGGTTTCAAGGGATGACCTAATCAAATACCTACATCAGAATGCCGAAAAAGCAATCCTCTGACCCAACTTTCCAGCCGTAAAAACACTGGCTGCTACCTAAGAATGGAGTTGCCCCTAAAATTGTATTTAACCGTAGGTAAAATGGAAGAAAGACTCTGGATGTAGAAAGAAAAGGCACTAAGGTTCTGCTTCATGGGAGCTTATAATAGATCAATGCCCAAATCCAGTTTGAAGAAACTGGAACCCATCTAGATCCACTAATGATGCCAAAACAGTACTTTAGGACTATATGTTCAACCAAGCATGAGAAAATGACATGTGTTGGTTATAATGATCATTTTAAGGCATATAAGCTTATTGGTGTCTCTACCAATAAGGTGGCAGTTGGTGGGGATATTGTTACAGATGAAAATGAAAATGTCTTCAGATCTACTTAAGATTTTCAGCCTAGTTTTGATTCTCTGTGACTGATTGATATTTATAAAGTTATACACAGCAATGTTCACAGTAACATGCAAGAAGTACATGTGCCACCCAATTATGGCATAGCAGAAATGCCTCACATTCTGGTTGTTGAGGTTAAGTTGTCTCTAGTTGAGGTTGCTGACAGGTCTGATCAGCATGATGCTCTTATTAAAAATAGACCAATGTGGTACTATTCTACAATAGGAGCCAAATAAAGTGATCTCTCTAAAGGCACTTCAAGTGGAAGGCCAGTGAGTCGTAGTATTAAATTGTATATGTACTGAATTTTGATGATAACACAGTATTTTGTGACTTTTGTTTGATAACTAACATTGAATGTGAGCCTGATTTTTATGATGAAAGGTTAGTATGTATGGTTAAGGCTTATGCATGCGGAGTATGATGCCTTGATGAGAAACACAACTTGGGATCCTGTTGAATTACCATCACTAAAGAATCCTGTTGCCTGTAAGTGGGTGTATAGGACAAAGTACAAGGTAAGGTTGTGGTAATGGGATTTTCGCAACAGAAGTATGTAGACTATAAGAAGACCTTTGCTCCAACAGTAAAGATGTTGACAATCACATTGGATCTAGCCATTACATTGCAATTTGGCTGGAAACTGTACTAAATGGACATGAAAAGTGCATTCCTTAACGTAAATTTAAAGAAAGGTGTATCTAACTCGGCAGCAAAGCTTTTAAGTTGCAAGTAAAGAGCATCTTGTATGCAAACTGGTCAAAGCTCTTAACAAATTAATGCAGACTCCATGAGACTAGTACCTCAAATCAATCTGTCTTAGTAGGTCTCGATACAAAAGAAGCCCCGTTAATCCAAATCACGGGGGGCTAACTTGGTTAAACAGGCTCATGCCACAGCTTTTTTCCCACAACTCTAAACTCTCCTTTTACTCATGCACCACCAGCAAGACCAGCAAACTATTATTGCCTATAAAGGAGTCAAGAAGGAAATAGTCTACCCTTCAGTCCCTTGAACCCCACCTTCAGAACTGCTGTCTCATACAAAACAAGTCATCTTTCAAGGGATGACTTGATCAAATACCTACATAAGCATGCCCACGAATCAATCCTCTGACCCAGCCTCCTGACCAAAAATGCTAATGGCTGCTACCAAAGAATGGATTCGCCACCAAAGTTGTATTTAACCATGGGTGAAATGGAACATAGACTCTGGATGTTGAAAGAAAAGGCACTAATCTGACGCTTCATGAGTGCCTATCCAACACTCAAAACCAAATTTCGTCAAGAAAACTCAAAGCCTCCTGGATCAGTTGGCATTCTGATGATGCCAAAAGGGTATTTTATGGCTATATTTTCAACCAAGCATGGGAATGATCAGGATTTTCAGGTAGGCAATGCAGTCCGTGAAAAAAAAGACCTCTCCACGAAGTCCTAGTCCCAACCCTTCAACCCAACAGAGGACCTCCCAATGACAGTCTTAGTTTGGGTATGACTACCACTCCTTTTCAGTGATACTGACATGAATCCTTAATGCAGAGAATAGGAAATACATTAGGGGGATACATCGCAATTCATTATCCAAGTAGGAGTCTTCAATTATATGTGTAAGTCTGGAAAAGCCACTGCCAGACAGAATACTTCTAGAAATGGGAGGAATCAAATGGTAATATCCCATAACCTACTAAAATAGCCTATTCAGGTGCCGTATCTGCCACAACCATGGAGATCTGGCTCAGGTCTTCCCCAGTCAACAAGTACCAAAATAAAACTCTATCAAGACCAAGAGAATGGAAAACAATGATAAAAGTAAGGGGTTAGCTATCCACAAGAATATTAATAGGCTACAACAAGTCGAGGCACCAAATCTCTCAAGGAAAAAACCAAAGGGAAAGTGCCACAACAGGAAGATAAGTTCCAAAGGATCCAAGCACAGAAGGGGAAGACCCAACAACAACCCAAGGACCAGATCTATTTATCCAACCCTTTTAAGCATTGGAAGAACAAGATAACCCTGGGACAGGAGCAGATGAAAGGGAAGAAAAGCACAAAGGGATCCCATCAAAGCCAATCCAGCATCAATACAGAGGAAGAGAACTCAATGGTAAGCACCAACAACAAGCAACACTTTGAACAAGTTTGTTTTCACTTCAGTGGTGGATACATCCAAATAACCTCCTAGAATAGAGAAAAATAAACAGAAGCATAAGCTCCACTAAAAAAGGGGCTCATTGATCCCCAACTTAACAATCTTGTCAAAAAAGAAAACCTGCATCTGAAGCTCCAACTGAATACATTATTAAGGATAACAAGAAATGAGGACCATACACGTTAGACCTGGAATAAGATGGAGTCTGAAAACATTGTGAAGGTCAGAAAGAAAAAGTTGATTTGGTACTGTTGCAAACAACTACCACAAGTATTGAGAGACTTAATGGTTCCACTGTCCATGAAAATCTAAGTTGCCAGGAAAAAGAAAGGGGTCCGAAACACGGATTTTCAAAAACCCTTGGGTACGAACCAGGACAGAAACATCCGTACAATATATTATAAAGACAAATAAATACATATGAAATATAATAAATACACATTCAAAAATAATAAAATATATTTGAAATATATAAATATAAAAAAATGGTAAGTTCAAATTTGTTATAAATAAATATATCATGCATGAAATCTTTAGATTCTACTTTCAATTTTACTTTATGAAAGATCAACTTGCATACAAAAAGTTCAAATCATTCATTAAGGTACACCATGGGGGTCACTTAAGTGACACCCTCATTTAGAAAAGTAACTCAACATGAAAATATAAGGTGCACAACTTAATAAAGTTTAGTTCAATTTATAAAGTAACTTAGCTTAAAAAGACATTTCGTGCCCAAAAGTGAAGCAAACAATAGTCGCCCTTAGATTAGGATCTACCACAAATATTGGATTGGTAAAGCCCTAAAAGCTTCATGTATCAATAAGAACACTTTACAAAGGTCAATCTAAGCTTTGGAGGCCCATTTGAAACATGAGCAAGATTGGGAGAAGGGGAGTGAGAGAAGGGCAAGACTTGTCAATGCCTTGTCCCTCCTCCCTCAAACTCCCTCAAACTCCATCAAAGCCTCCATTGAGCCTCAAGCTAAAGCTTGCCATGGAGGTGGAGGATTCATAATTTTGGTATAGACTTAGTTTCATTTGAGTAGATGCCCATAAGGTTTCATGGGTTGGCATTGTAAGCATTACATCCATTGTTTATAATTTCTTTTTCCAACAGTACTACAGATTTACATCATTAGATCTGATCTCAAATAGTTCCAGTGTTTGTAGTTTCTAAACTATCTCATGCTACTATTTTAGGTAGGTTTGAATGGATGCTACCTCTAAATTCATTAGCTTCACATTATATATAAGGCACATGAATATTTTTTTAAATGCATGAATTTGTTAATGTAAGATTTTTACATTTTAAACCCAGCAGAGCCAACGGAACTTGCCAGAAACAGTTAGGAAATGTCACTAACACTAATGTTTTTGTGCCATTTCCGGCACGTGCCCAGGCAAACACTGCATTTCCAATGTATTTCAAACACGTTTTGCATTAGTGTTTCAAATCAGAAGGGTCTCCAGGTAGAAATGGAAGGGAGAACCTGTGTTTCCTGCAATCCTAGATTAAAATGAGAACACAATTTTTGGGGGAAAAACTATGCATAAAGATTTTAATCATCGATGTTTTGGACCACTCAAGTGACCCATTATTAAGATGGATTTGTGTGATGAGATAGCAGACAAACAGCTACTTATATAGATAACTCTTGTGCCAATAGAAGAAAAAAGAGCATAGCAGACTGAGACAAAGATGCGCCAATAGAACCAGAAATGCAGAACTTAAGTGGACAGAACTGTCCAACTCAGGACAGCTTCTATATGGCGCTATCGTCCTCTTGGGCACTATTCTCCAGAGGCAGTTTCCAGTGATAGTTCCAGAGACGAAGCAAACACAAATCATTTCTATTTTATTCACACCCAGATTGGTCCAGAAACTTGCAGAAAGCTAAGTCGATTCATCTTCCTGTCAATTTCTATATTTAGCATATGCCCTAATTAATTATACTTCTCTTAATCTTTTTACTGCACTTTCAGGTCTGCATATAAATATTTATTTATTACTTTAATTGTGCACTATTTATAAATTTTAAATCTAATTAGGGTATAAACTCTACAGGATTTTTATTCCCCGAAGTAGGTGCAATCACAATGTTTCAGTAGTTTACAAACATGAAAAAGGGAAAAGTGGTGGTGTTGTGGTAATTCACTAAAAATGGGCTGACTCAATTATTGATTGTGATATTTCTCCTTCTAATTGAATTGCTTGGGTTATCCTCAATCACAATGGTTAGTTGTTTGGTGTTTGCTTTGTATATGTCCCTAATTGCTATAAAGAGAGAAGTGAGCTGTGGAATTGGATGGGCTTTAACTTGAAGAATGTCCCCTAGGTGGTTGGGAGTGACTACAACATGGTAGAAAATAAAGAGGACAAAATGGGAGGGCTGAACCTAAGGTATAAACATAATGACTATTTTTCTGGTCCAAATTGAGAAGGGTGCTAATAACAGTTGATCCCCTCTACAAAGGTACTGCAGTAAAGGTATATGGTTCACCCAGTGCAACAACCAAAAGGGGACTAAAAGAATTTTCTCAAGGCTTGATAGGTTCTACTTGAACCAAGAAAGTTTCATTGTTCTTCCTTTGGACTCTAGCAACCTAGTCCAAGTGTTATCTTCCACCCTCTCTGACCATCATCCAGTTGAGCTCAGCTTCCAATTTGCCACCTATGTGATCAAAATTCAAGAGGAACACAAAGGTCTCTATAGGTTGAATGTTTCCCACCTCAAGGATAAGGATTGTCGAGATGGTTTGAAGTCCTCAAGGCAGATTGCTCATAGATTGTCTATAATTAACTCCTCCACTGAGAGTTGGAACAAGACAATGGCGCTATGCCAAAAGTTCATGAGGGCTGATGGTAAAGCCAAAGCTAAAATTCTATGTTCCACCAAGTTTCTAGGACGGGGACCGCAAGGGACGGGGGAACGCGATTTGGAGAGATTTTTTTGGAGGCCATTTTTAGGGGACGGCTATTAAAAATAGGGGAAAATTATAAAATATATGAACTTTCAAATATTCATATGATAACATTGATAAGGCATTCATATATGTTATAGAACCTTATTACATAACATTAGAGCTAAATTGAGATTTTACATAATATTAAATGTGGATATATATAGTATTTACACAGTCATTTATGTAGGAGAAAGTTCAAGACAAGTAATTTACATAATTACATCTACAAAACAAAGTGGTCTACAAAATTTGCCTGGAATGATTGCATATCCTTAACATATTCAAAGCCATTGCTGCATAAAATGTCGTAATATAGAAATAGAAACAATGCATAACAATAAAATCTTACATTAATCTATTAATAACAAAACTAAAAATCAAAACATAATTGATATGTTGGTTTATTCCAAAAAAGCGATTCAGAAAAGGAACAAGGGCACCAAGATCACATGTTCTACTGTGCAATATGCACATAAATGACATAAATTTTCAAGCCTTCAATCTTCACCAAAGGGAGATATTGCTTCCCAACTTTTTCATATGACAGCATTGGAGCCACATATATAAGCATCCACAATCTTCATTTACTCCCTTCAATATCATACATCAAACCATTTTTTATACCCCAAAAATGGGGCATATAACTGCTGCATGCTGAATCGAACAGTCTCAATTTGTAAAGAACAGCACCATCCATCCAACCTCCCCTTTGCATGACAGACGTGTCTAGTCAATAAGGTTTGTTTTGGTTGTGATCTCGCTTAAGTTGGACCTTGAACTTCTTTCTGCTCAATTGGAATCCATTCATCACGTTGATGGCAAATAGTGCAGCTGTAGGGGAGTCAAAACTCGCGTAACTTGCAAGTTTTTTCAGTTTTTTTTAAATGTGTTTTTGTGTGATGGGACATAGGGGACTTCTAGCCATCACCGGTACTACCAGAGGACTTATAGACATCCCCTGGCCGTAGTGCGTACGACTAGCCATCCCCTGCTGTCTCCTGCCGTCCCCTTCTAAAAAAACGGCATCCCCAAAATGTTTCCTAAAAAATGGGAATGTCTAGGGGACGTTTCCTACCCATTCCCACATCCTCGAAACGTCCCCTATAGGGGACATCCCCAAAAATACAGGGGATGCATCCTCGGGGAAGACTGCTAAAATTAGAAGGTAGAAAAGTATGCAGATTCAGGAAGAACTTATACAACTAGAAGAAAATTTTCAAAGTCTTCCCTCTGACCTTTCCTATCTTCATGAACCCAACAAAGTGAAACACCAGCATAGAGTGGCACATGATTATGTTGCTCAAGGGGGCAGAATTAGGTCAAGGATGGCCTGGCTTAAGTTTGTAACTGACAGGACTAAATATTTTTTTACAATCCTCAAGTCCAAGCATGCTAACGAGAAAATCGAGGTTATTGGCATTGGGGGTTGTATATCTCTTCTTATGCAGAGGAAATTAAAGAGGCCTTATTCTCATTTTACCAGGGTTTGTTCACTACTGATGGTATCGATCCTAATATTGAAAGAATTAGAAATCTTTGTTTTAGGATCACTACTAATAGACTCTCCCCGGAACAGGTCTATAATTTGGACTCTGATAATTATCATAATTTCCCTTGATGAAGCCATGACTTCCTAGACTCCCTATAAAATGAGAAAGCCTAGACTATGATGACTTTCTTGCAAAATTATACAAGACAAATAGGGATTGGGTGGCCCTTAAACCACTAGCAGTGTACTAGGAAGCTACTGGGGATGTTTCCTTGGGAAAGGACATTGTTAGGGTGGCGAAGCTTTTTCCCAAAGATGGGGACATAACTCAGGTAAAGAACTGGAAACCCATTACACTACTTAATGTCTCATATAAGATATTAGCAAAAAAATTGTTTCTCGGGTTACCCCTAATCTTTCAGCAAATGATCTCAGTTATTCAAATTGGTTTTGATGAGGGGAGATATATACAAACTTGATAACTAGCTGGGAAGGAATGCAGAAGGTTGCAAGCTCTATGCAGAATTTATGTATGGTACTTCTTGACTTTGAAAAGGCCAATGATAGAGTTGAATGGCCATATCTTGACATTATGCTGAAGGCCTTTGGGTTTCAAGCCAAGTTCTGTAGGATGGTAAGAACACTCTTTCAGGATGCCTCTGCTAAAAACGAAGTTAATGGACATCTTTCAGACTCCTTCACGTTGCAGAGATCTATCAGAAAGGGATGTCCACTAGCCCCTGGGTTGTTTGTTATCGTAGCTGAAGCTCTTCTCTTCTTATTAAGGGATGCCTCATTGGGACCTCCTGTGAAGGGAATCCAACTCCCTAGCCAAGGTGAACTCATTGATGTGCTTTTTGTTAATGAAACCTTGTTATTTTGTGTCCTACATGAAGAAAAATTGAAACAAATTTCAATGAGACAAGATATTTACAGTAGTGCCTCTGTTTCTAAGATTTCCTTGAGCAAATCTCTTCTATTCAGGTGGACGAACTCCACCACGAATTGGATTGTTAAATGTGCCTGGCTGTGGGGTACCTTCTAAAATGGTCAGGTACCTAGGGGTCTTCCACAGAAATGTAACAGTGGATTTTTGAGAAAATTAATAGAAAGCTAGTTAGATGGCATGGGCATCTGCTTTCTCTCCTTGACAAAGTTCAGGTGTGTCAAAAGGTTTTCCCATTATTCAGTATCTATTACTCCTCTTGCTGGTTGTTTGGTAATTCACAATGTAATAATTAATAAGCTTCAAAACATGGTCAGGGACTTCTCGTGGTCTGATGGTAGGGAGAGTAAGAAAAGGCGTGTTGTGGCCTGGGATTTCTGCAGGATACTTAAGTCAGGTGGGGGACAGGGTATTGGGAACCAAGAATCTGAGATTACAAAGCATTGCCATGGCTGTCACGTGGATCTTGATATCTTTTTATAGCAATGAGCAGTGGAAAGCCCTGGTTAGACATAATATTACTCCAAGCACCCCAAAAGGCCAGCCTCAGTGGAAAAATGTGCACCTTGCGGACTTGGTATCAGGCTCCTTCACAGTTAAAACTTTTAGGCTCTGTTGTTTTTCAGTCCTTACGGAAGGCTTGTGAATTTTTCAAGCACTTAGTGACTAGAAAACCAATCTTCTACAGGTTTGACTCATGTTGTCAAAGCTTTAGATCTTTATCATGGAATTTGAATCTGAATGGAAAACCTACGGCTATTGCTGGGGGCTGTTATGGCTTATTCTGGCACAATAAAGGTATCCAATTGTTTAATGACATCTTTTACAATGAAAAGTGATCTTGGTGGATTGATCTAAAGACTGTATACAATCTTCCTGACACTCATTTAAGAACATATACCCTGCTCCTCAATGCATTGAAGCCTCCTTCTTCAGGACAGAATGGAAAATGATTAATTGTTTTGGGACTCGGTCAAGTGGGTAATAGGCCCAGCTTTCCTGGAAATCAATGAGACAAGTGGGTAAGAGGCCCGCCTTTGCTGGAAATCAATGCCAAGAAAATATATGATAAGCTCTCCTTCTCTTATGAGGTCTCTTTAGGTCGGCTATGTGTGACCCCCCTCTTATATAGGTCTTCTATTGTTTGGGCTTCCCGTATTGAACCTTAAAAGACATGTTTTAGATGGTTGCTTCTTCATCAAAGGCCTGTTGTTGGGTCTGCTATGTTTAAAAGAGGTATTGGTAGTTTGTTTTGCACTGTTTGTGGGGAAGTTGAAAACAATTGTACATCTTTTCTTTTTTAGTCCCTTTGCTAGATCTGCTTGGAAAGTATGTGTGCTCGCTCGGTCTAAATGTTTTAACAAGGAGACCTCGTGACTTGATATAGTATTTGGTTCTATAATTGTGGAAAAGAAAATTTATGTCCTCCTTCAGAAACTTTGGCTTTTCCTTTCTACTTAAATCTTTTGGTATATTTGGAAAACAACAAACAAAGATGTTTCCCAAGGTAAGGGCAGGAACCTTACTGGCTTCAACTATGAATTCATGGTCAAGCTTTTGCATGTGCAGGTGAATTTTCAGCTTAAGATTCCCGAGAGTGAACTGAAGGTGTTCCTGCAACAAGGAGTCACAAACATTCGTCTTGAATCTTTAGTTGATATTGGGAAAAATTCCAAGATCACTCTTGCTCCAGAATGGCAGGTTCTTGTGCAAGAGATGGACATATTTGTAGAGGATAGGAGCATGGTTAAGGACTCATACTTTCAACAAGTTGACTCTCATTGAGTGGTGGGTGAGGACTCTAGAGGCTCGATTCAAATGTCTACTACTTTTCGACTCATACTTTCAACAAGTTGACTATCTTGAGGTGGCGGGTGAGGACTCTAGAGCCTCAATTCAAATGTCTACTCCTCTTGAACTAGGGAGAATGATATTATCAGACATCAGAAAAGAGTCGGGTGTTATACTTGAAGAATATGCTCTTTTCCGTAAAGTTACAAGAAGGTGGATCGTTGTCTGAGCACCTACTTCGGATGAAAGACCTCCGAGACCAGATATCTTCCCTCAACAAAAAGGTGGACGATGATGATCTGGTGGCTCTGGTTTTGAACAACTTACCTTCTTCGTATGAGTCATTTGTGGAGGCACTCCATTTAATGGCTGAAAGTCAAACACTCACGTTTGACAAGGTGAGTTCCTACCTGTTGCAAAAGAAGCAGAGACAAATTCAGGTAAAAACTAATTGTGATCATTCAGAGAGTGCTCTTGTCACGCAATCAAAGGGAAAGTGGAGACGTCAGTCTGGTGAGTCTTCCACTCGGTATCAAGTCACATGCTATTATTGTCACAAGGTTGGGCACCTTAAGAAGGATTGTCGGAAGCGGAAGCATGATCTTTCACAAGAGAACAAGAAGACATGTGATGAGGAACATGTGGCAGCAGTTGCAAAAGAACGGGATTCGGATGACCAACATGCTCTTTATTGTTTTACGACATCATGCTCGCATGACAGTTGTACCAGTTGCTGGATCATTGACTCTAGTGCGTCCACACACTTTTCATGTCGTAGGGACTGGTATGTTTCATTTACTACAAATATTTGTTTTGAATCAGTAGTACTAGCTGATGGAGAATCACTTGCAATAGAAGGGATAGGAGATATATTAATTGTATTGAATAATGCTCATAAATTGTTGGTACGGAATGCTAGATATGTACCTTCTTTAGAAAAGAATCTTCTATCTATTCGTCAATTAACTGGAAATCCCAATATTTATGTGGATTTCTATGGGAAGAAGTGTGTTGTCTCTAATGTGAAACAGAGACGGATAATTGCCCTTAGTATTGGGCAAGGTGGTCAGTATCAGCTTGTTGATCCTGCTACGATCAACATGAGTGCACGTGCGGAAGACAGCTCCATTCAGAATGTGCAAGAGGCTGCAATGCCTTGAGAGGAAGCCATTCCTCACAGACGTGTTGACTTGGATACAATCAACCTACATGCACTAATTGTGGAGGGAGTATCCACTATACCAGTGTAATGCCCCTTCGGGGCATTACTAAGGTGTCTCTTAGTAGTTAATGTGCACATAGGATAGCAATTTCTTAATATTAAATTAAGAAAATAAATACATTGCACGTAATCTTAGTTCATTAAATATTTTATTTTAATTATGTTTTAATGAGAGTTTATGTTTTCCCTCCAAAAGGGATAGGTCGGTCATTGAATATTGCACCCCTTAATTCTATAAAAGGAGGTTGCATTTCCTTTAGTGTGTTATGTTGATGGATTCTTCGAATTTACTCCATGCTTGGAAAAAAGGGATGTATGCCCTATGACTGCTAATTGCTCTCTTCTCCATTGTTGTAGTTCACATTTGCAATTCTAATTGAAGCTGGTTTGGAATCTATTTGTGCAAATTTAAGTGTGATCTATGCTCCTTGCCGTAGCGAATTCCTTGTGCCAATTGTGGGTGATCATTGCTAATTCATAAGTTGTCTGTAGCGAATTGTTTTGATGAGGTATTTTATTAAATGATCCACTTGAACCCTAGCATATACATGCTATTTACTTTGGCAACTGGTTTTAAGGTAAATCTGTGTGTAAAGGTCATATATTTTCAGCAAATTCACCTTAGATAAATATCCTCCTTTATTGGTTGATATACTCCATGCCTGGCAAGTTGTAGATTGCATGATATTATGGTGTGTGGAAGCTTCTTATTGCAGCGATCTGTGTGAGGGAGTTTAGATGTAAATTTAACTGCTCCTTAACAATGAATTCCATGCTTGATTGAATGGTAATCAGTGTTTATTGCAGCGATCTGTATTTGGGGTGGATCTCATGAGTTTTATTGCAGCGATTTTGTGTATGAAGCTTGGTTATGATCACCAATAAACTACGTTGCCTAGCAACTGCCCTTGGAGGGTCTTAATCACTGATTGTTGCACGTTGAGTCCCTTTCTATGACACTGAATTTTTATGCATGCTTATTTGATGCCACACTAATTGTTAGAAGTCGAAATGTTGAATTTTTGTTGAAGTTATGATATTCTGAAGATTGCTGCTAATTCACCATCATAAATTATTTTTAAAAGATATTGCAAGTGATCTTTAAGTGAATTTCTGAGTATACTTGTCACTGCTGAAAGTTATCTATTTGTACTCAAATTATTTGACTTAGTTGAGGCCATTAAACCCTTCCTTGGGTTTATTGAGTCATTAATGCCATTAAATCCTATTACGGATTTATTGAGCAAGTATATCCTTGTAATCAGGCCTGATTAGATCCAGATCTCAGTTGAGTTCAAGGCACCTTGCCTGATCCAATCGTAAGTTGGAGCTATTTCAAGGTTGTGCACTCAATTGTAATCATTGGAAAGGTCTTTGTGAAGGATTGTTGAAGTATTGTTGCTGCTGTAATAATGTACAACAGTTGAAAAACTTTGGGGTTTCCTAGAAGATCCAATTCTGTCCTAAAATTACAATTGTGGGACATTACAACCAGATGCACGGGAGGCAAACATGCCTTGGGAGGATGGATTTCCTCATTCTGAAGAACAATTTGTTGTGGATGGAGACTCCATTCCAGATGCATTGATGGTGCATGGTGCGATGGCATGCCCAGCCACTCACTCAAAGGTTCTTGCTCGAAGGACAATAGAGCATGAACAGTTTGCTCATTGTGTTGTGAAAGATCTTCCCAACAGAGGGGGATAAATGAACAAATAGATGAGGAGTTGGTTCTCACTCCTACTACTGCGGAGATGGTTATTTCTCCCACTGTTGAGACGAATGAAACGAAGATGGTTATTTCTCCTACTATTGCGGAGTTGGTTCTAACTCCTACTGCACAAATGGTCACATTTCTGAAAAAGTTGGATGGTCACATTTCTAAAAAAGTTGGTTCTAACTCCTACTACATGGTGTTGCAAGGACATGATCAAGGTGACTTCGATTGCAGGATAACTGAGTCTTTGTACAGGCTCCAGCAGGCTACACAAGCCTGGAATAGATTTTTCAATCCACCTCTCCAAGGTTTTGATTTCATCACTCTGGAGATGGGGCTGACACTCTCAGCCATTGCTGATTCAACACTGGTCAATGAATCAAATACCAAAGAACCAGTGGACCACTTGCCATATTCTGTCCATGCGACCAAATTTTTGTTTTGCGGTTCTTCTCCATTCGACAACCACAACACAATCATGGACTGTTGATTTTCAAATACAACCTATGGCACAGTCTATAGATGTAATGACTAAACATATGGGTTTTAAGGACATTTGTAAAATTTTGGGACAAACTTGTTATTGTTTCCAGTTTAGTCATTAAAAGGGGGTGTTAAAATATAGAGCATTATATAGCATGTAATGTAGTTATGTAGTTGTTCGGTTGGTAATTGTTCAACCAATATGTAACTACCTTTCTCATAATAAATATACCCTTCCTATGACATTTGAGCAGTGCAGTTTGCCTTCTCTGTATTCCTTCTTCTCTTTGCATATGCTAACAAAATGCAATCAGGAAAACTGCCAGAACTGTGAGTAACATTCTTACCTCTTCAGCTCTAAAGTCACAGCCAGACTTAAGAACCCCTTCCACGAGAGGAAGGAAACCTACATTCTTAAAAATTCAAATAGTGTCTCCAGCACCAGTGGAAAAGGGAAGCCAAAGGACCTTAGAGACCCATGCGACTGGTGGACGGGGACTCCCCTCCACCCAGCTATTATGAAAATCATAGGCTGGAATGTCAGGGGATTAAATTCCCCTAACAAGAGTTGCTTGTTTAAGTAACTCCTTGAGGAAAAGGTGGATATCCTCCTCCTTCAAGAAACAAAAATAGGTGAGGAGGCCTTCTCTTGCATCAGTAAAGCATGTCGGAAAAATTGTGAGTGGCTAAATGAGGATGCCAGTGGGAGCATTGGGGGATTAGTTGTGGCATGGAATCCTAAATATTTCAAAGGTACACTTATTTCCCAGTCTCCCTATGGTCTAAATACTATGTTTAATTCATTTTATCAAGACCTAGCATTTATTCTCTCCAACACATGGTCCTATTGATAGTGAGCTAAAGAAGTATTGTTGGTGAACTAAATAGTCTCAAAAGGTCTCATCCCTCTACAAAATGGATTGTGGGGGGAAAATTCAATGTTATTCTCAAAGCCTCAGAAAAGTCTAGGGGAAACTCATTCCTTCCTACCAATTCCCTGTCGGAGTGGTCCGCAATCGAGGATTGGGACTGGATAGGATCGAATGCACAAAGTAGAAATCTATGTGGAGTGGTGAGATCCAAAAACACTCAAAGAAGAAAAAAATATTCATTCATTCATGCATAAGCCAAATTAGCCAAAAATATGAATAGGAGGTTACATTATACAGTGAGAAATTAGGTCATAAAAAAAGGTAACCAGCTCAACTCACAATTAGAAAATGACTTAAAGAACATTCCCCGTAATAACCTATGATTAACCTAAGCAGCAGATTAGACAGTGTACCTACACCAACACCCCCTTGAGCATAGCTTAGGTGAGTTGAAAAGAAAGGTGGGTCCTGGCAACAAGGCTTAATGAGGTACACACATACTATGCAAATCTCTCATAAAGCGGAGAAAAAAAGAAAACCCGATGGGAAAAAACTCCTCCCCAAAAGAGAGAAAGGTAAAGGTAGGACTTGAATACCCCACTTAAAGCTACAACAGCCTGTAACCATCCTGTATTTGGCAAATGAGCCTCCCGAAGTGACTGTGGATCAAAAGGAGCAATGAAGAGTGAGTCAAATTTTCCAAAGCCTGGAATTATGTTCCAAGACATAACAGCACTTCTTTCTGGATCACAAGGCCTTTTGGGACAGCATTGATATATTTGTTGAGAGGTACAAGGATAAGAAAAAGATGCAGTGATGAGTGGATTACAATGGAAAAGTGAATGAGTCCGTCAACTGGCTAATGGATCTCTATTCAAGATGTGGTTCCTAGACAAGGAACTATGCTCCTCATGCAAAGTAGAAGAGCCAACTGCTCCATGAAGGGATGTTGTATCCGAAGCAACAGCAAAGAAGAAATGTGGAAGGCCCTACAACTGTGTCCTAGATTGCTCGATTTTTTATGAGTCTTCAATCAAGGTGCCTGCTCTTTTGCTAGACTACCCGAAAACATCAAGTATCCCCCCTACCAGGCCTAATACATACCTGGTACGGGTAGGGGAATGGTTCGGATTCATTGTGGTTACGTACCCACAGGCCCCAGGTACGTTCCATGTACAGAAATCCATACCCAGGGTCAGTGGGTATGTACCCATAGCATAACCACATGGTTTTTTTTTAAGTGCAAAAAAATAATTAAAACTTGAGGGCTTTGACTGGAATTGAACCTTGGAAAGTTCGTGTGGGATTCAATATTGTCAATAAGCTCCAAAGGGTCAAGAGAGATGAAAAGGACTTCATTTGGTTGACTTACTATTTGGGGGCTTTCTTGTTGCTCCTCATGGGTCCTTTATTATTCAGTCGATTTGGAAGGCATGGGAACAAGTGAAGCACTTGGTGGTTGGGCAGCCTATCTTCTCTTCCTTTGACACTAGGTTCCAGGCCTACAAATCGATTTCGTTGAATCTGAAATATAATGACAAGATCCTTCCCTTGACAAGAGGCTGCTCTACCCTCTGGTTTGAGAAAGGAATTAAAATATTTCATGACTTGTACAGATTTGGGAAGTGGATGGAATGGACAGACCTTAAAGCTTTCTATAAGCTTCCTCAATCTCAGTTCAAAATGTATACAATGCTCAGAAATTCTTTCACAGCTCCCTCTACTGGACTAATTATGGAGGATGAGAATGACTTTTGGGATACTATGAGGTGGCTCAAAGGGCCCCCTCTCTAAGAGGCTACCTCCAAACAACTCTATGAAAAGATTGCCTTCTCCCCAAACCTTTCCCTGGGCCTTAACAATAAGTAGAATGTTTGTGAGCCCATTAGTGGATGGACTCATAGATTTAATGTTTTGTGGTCTTCTTGTATTCAGTCATGGAAATCTTGGTTTAGATGGCTTCTAATTCATAATAAGTTTGTCATTGGCTTCTAATATTTTATGGGTTGCTGAGACTATAAGCTTGTTGATTTCTTTAAATTTATATATATATATATATATATATATTTTACTTTTTTAAAACATATTGTATGAACGTATCCACAACGTACCGTACCCGAGGTTTTTTAAAATTTGTCGTTTCAGCATACCATACTCGTACCCGTATCCATACCGAAACAATCTAGCATGAAAAGTCAACGGTAGACCGGAAATAGGTGGATCAAGAAATAACTCCTCAAGATTTGGAAGGTGACAAGGAGATGATGGAGGTGGGTCCCCATCACTACTATAGTCATTTGTGCTAGAAGAGAAGTCCTCATCATAATAAATGTTCTCAGGATTAGAAATGACATCAAGTGTAGGTGAATCTGAAGAAGAATCTAGAGGGAACAAAGTGAGAGAAGGAATATAGCCGAGTATGATGATCTGTAATCTGAGGTGCAGAGTGTGCTAGGGTTTGCACCAAGTCATGATCTGCCCTACGACATCATTTGCAACCAGCTGGAGCCATTCATTTGCTATATTTTTCCCATACGGTCAGCTGTACTTGTTGCTTATTTTCAGTTGGAAAAATAAAATAAAATAAATTACAGAATTGTTGTTTGTTGGTTCATTGTACTTGGGTTAAGTGAAATATCCATTTCAAGATATTTATCAAGGAGTTTTCTATTTTTTAGAAATTGATATATTGTAATTGTGAAATAAAAATCAGTTTTCAGTGTTTTTGTCATAGGGGTTTCAAGGGAAAACCGGAATTTTATAGATCTGTCCTATAAGGGATATCACAGGCCAAAACTACAATAAGAGGAAAAGAGTTGGTAAAAAATTCAAGTGAAAACAGACTCGATGCTAATTATTGAAACAGTCAATAAGGGGCAGTTTGACTACTGAAAAATAACAATATCATTTAGGAAATTAAGATGAACAAGGAAGTTTTTGGGATCTCATACCAACATACAAGGGGTACAGGAAATACAGGAGAATATATAGTGGCCAATTACAGGGTGGAAATGCAGGGTGGGATGGTTTATACTAGTCATTTACTCTAAATTGCAATAAAAATAAACTCAGACGACTGTGCCAAAGCAAAAACTCTTGCTCTTCATTAAAATTGTGAAACTTAGGATCAAAGACAGGAAAGACTTATGTGCATAAAACATTATCTTTATGTGCACTTCGTAGTGCCTTCTAATTATTTAATCAAATGAAGGAAAATGATAAGAGAAGAAATAGTGTGATGGATAAATGATTGATGCCACTAGCTTTTATTTTTGCTAGCATTCTAGTGGTGGTAATATGCTTGATGCTAGAAAATGGAGATTTCCCCATGGGCAGAAAAATAAATGCTTAGATTCGATTTTTGAAATCCATGTCATATTTTTATTTTCCCAATTTGGACAGTTTAACACCAAATCCAAGTTGGCATCCCACCAACAATATTTCCAAATCTAAGGTCCCTTAAACCTCAGGTACGTTTTGCAAAAAACTAAACCAAAAAAGTTTATAGATGCACCACAGCTTCATTGATGCAGTTCTAATCAATGCAAAAAACACTTCATAGTTCTATAAAAAGAACTACAGTCTACAGCAAAACGATTTACAATATTTTCATTAAAAACTCAAAATATGTGATTGATAAAACTTTTAAAAGGGATTACCTCTTTCTCCTCTGCGCTTCTCCGATGATGTTCTGCATTCTTTTCAGCTATAGTTGCTTCTTCAAATGGATCTAACAAAAGCTGTAAAGAAACAATGAAACACAATCACTAAAATATCAACAAACTCAACAGTAAGCATAAAAATGTCAAGCGTACACTTTGCAGGAATGTGATTTTGATTACTACAGTAATTTAACAATAAACATCAGTAGCAGTGTGGATACAACAATAATGTGAGCCTAAGTCACAAGGTTTGAGTTTGTATTTGTGTTCCTCAAGTATCAAACTTTCAAAGAAATTCATGAGGAAATAAAATTGGCAAAAATAATCGTGACAATTTTTTAACAGATATACAATTTCTTATTACTTTTAATCTTAAAATAATAATGAACACAAATATATGTAAGCAAATATCTGAATAACTTCAAAATTTATTACAATTATATTTATTAATAAAAAATCGTATACTCCTTCAATTGCAAAAACTGTGTCAAAATAAACTAACAATTTAACATTAAAAATCATCTCTACAAATTTAAAGATAAACATTATAGATTGAATTACCATACCTTTATAAAAATATATATTAAAGCTTGGGGCAATTTTTTAATCCGTAAAGTGGGGATCAAATGGACCCCTGCCCATAAACGAAGAATAAAAAACTAGGGCATTTAATCAGCAGAAAACAGCACCTTTTGCTGGGAATTTGAATATGAATTGCAAAATACAATTCTTATAGTCTAATCCATAATATGCTTCAAGGCAAGACTAAAAAGCAAACTATTGAGCAGAATAGCTATAATCCTTGCAGTATCTGAATTGCTCACATTTCTAAGCTTCCACCACAAAATATAACTTTGCTAACCACCATACTTGTCCTAATCTAGATCAAAGATTTATATTTTTGTCATGTCTCAAACTGATGGTAATCCTGCATCAAGAATGGCGGCAAGATAGAGCCACTCTTGCAAGATATAGAAAATTCAAAATTCATAGCCACGGAGGACCTTCAAGAAGAGAAGGCTTTAAGAGGCAGTTTGAAATTTGAATTATAAAACATGTCAATAAATTGAATAGGGATGAGGGTTTGGACTTCAGCCCCTCTTGGCAACTACCAATCAACAAACTCGACACAAATAGATAAGAAAATGATTAATTTCTGACAGCTGGATGATAAGAGCTAATTTGTGACACCTAGTTAAAATGGAAAGTTTGTTACAACTGATTATAATTTGTGTTTCTCAGCCTTCGTAACCTCATGAGCTTGTAACAAGTTATTCATATGAGGAGGTTGAATTTGCAATTCGATATTGTCAATCATCCTAGTCATGGGTCACAATGTGTGCCCAAAAATGTCAATCTAATAAAAAAAAAATGTTTTGTACCTAGACACAACGTAGCACACAGAGTATGTTAAGGCCTTTGTTATCCTTAGGCCCATGGTCAATGTACTAGTTTAGCGGGGACAATATAATGTTTAGATTAGTGAAGAATTATGTCAATGTAGTTAGGGTTTCCTTCCCACTTTATTATGAATTGAAAAAAACCTAAGCAACGTATCTTTTTTCTATTTGATATCTTTCTAATATAGAGATCCATCATTTGTGACCTTACGTGCTCTCAACCAGATTTGCAAGTGTAGATTCATATCAAGTGTGCATGTGACCCCATCTTTTAACATTTCAGCATTTTACTTCTAATATATTTTGCATATAGCTAGCTACCCTGCAATGTAAGCAGGGAACCGGGCATCATGGACCTTAAAAAGAACCTTTCCTTTATGAACACTATTTACGGATTATTTAGACAACTCACCACTGAAATTAAAAGGGAGATGGTCTCTTGGAAAAAGGGAAAAGGATTCAGGTCCAACAACCTCAAGACATAAAGGAGGAGGTCAATGAAGATTTGTTCAAAGTTTCTCTACAATAGATTTACTTCGAACAGATCTCAGAAAAAGGATGCATTCTATGGTCCACTAAGGCACAAGAAGCCTATGAAGGTCTCAAGCAAACTCTTGTTTCTACTCGAGTACTAGCCACCCCTGATTTCTTCAAGTCCTTTGTAATTGAGTGTGATGCCTTTGGTTCTGGAGTTCGTGTAGTCACCTTTCAAAACAATCATTCAATTACCTTTGAAATCAAGACATTGAATGACAAGGAAAGGCATATGTATGTCCACATACAACAAAAGTTATTGGCCATCTTGAATGCGATGACAAAGTGGCATCAATTTCTTGTAGGGTGTAAGTTCTTTGTTAAAACTTGCCACCTTAGCCTGAAGCATCTTCTAACTCAAAGGACACTTCCAAATGAGCAATAAAAATGGATTGATCAATTGCAACCCTCTAACTCTGAAATCATGTATCAATAAGGGAAAGAGAATGTGGTGGCCGGTCAATTATAGGGCTATTTGCTTTCATTCGATCTCCATTAGCCAACTTGCTGGCTAAAGGAACAACTTTGAAACTACACAAGTGACCCTGCTATACTGCAGCTCAGGAAAGACATCACGGATGGAAAGAAGGAGAAGGCTAGGAAAGTCAAGAATGGAATCGTCTTCTTCAGGGATCACATCTAGTTCATAAATGGGCCATATGTCATAGTGGGCAAAATTACCAAATATGCACATTTATTAAGTATAACTTCTTTCTTCTCAACAAGTACAGTGGTATCAGCTTTCATGGAGCAGGTTCATAAGCTTCACGGGATTCAACATCTATTATATACCAAAAATGCCTACAAAGAATTGTCCAAGTTTAGAGGTACTACTTTGGCTATCACCCCCCATATGATGAATAGAAAAAGAATGTCAACAAGTAATTGGAAGGCTACCTCCTTCGTTACTATATCAGATAATCAACCCCCTGGCTCAAGTGGCTTATCTTGGCCAAGTGGTGGTACAACATGGCCTTCTATACACCACCCAAGATCACACCCTCTAAAGCAATTTATGGGTATCCTCCACCCACAAACACTTCACATCTGCAAGGTTCCTACAAGGCTCAAGAAGTGGAAGAGAATTTGAATATGGCTCAAAAACGAATGAGCTAACAAGCGGATCAGCACAAAAATGAATGTCAATTTGCATTGGAAGTCTAGGTTTCACTCCAACTTTGACCTTATAAGCTATTTTTTCACAAATAACATAAGAATCACAAGCTCTCACCCAAGTTTATGGTCCTTACAAGATGCTCCACAGAATCGGAAATGTGGCTAAAAATTTGGAGTTACCTCCACTAAAGTTTACTTACAATGCCATGTATCTTTTCTTAAGAAGGTTATTGCCCAAACATAATACAGTATAGACAGAGCATCCAAAGTTGGACACGGAAGGAAAGATGATCTTAGAACCAAAAGCAGTGATTAATGTAATTGGGTGAAGAAATTGTGCAACAGGGCAATCCACAAGGTACCTCATCAAGTTGAAAATCTTCCTACAAGGGACACTACTTGGGAAAATCTTGCATTCATACAATAGCATTCATAGCTATCAAGCTTAGAGGGAAAATGGTTCTTCAAGGATGGCTTGTTGCACCCCTAAAAATTACTTGTGTTTGAATGTCTATGTTGGGATTACGAAGTAGCCCACGAGTGACGCACAGCTTCTTAGCTCATGTTCAGTTGACCTAATTATGGTTATATAAAGACAAAGTAGGACTTCATTTGAGATTTGTCATTATGGAATTATGAGGAACTTAATTACAGAATAAAAGTATAAAAGGAGATGCGTTTCTCTACATCTTTCTAACAAGGTTTACAGTAGTATTAAAGGCTTTATGAAGCACAGTTTTGCATGCATTATGGTGCTTCAAATCTGTTATTAGAAAAATAATAATTTTCAAAATGCTAATGACACTCTTTCTTATGTATATTTATAACGATATAAATATATTGAGTATATATCATATATCGTTAATACCTGAATTAATACAGCATGCCATAATGAAGCACAGTTTTGCATGCATTGTGGTGCTTCAAATCTGTTGATAGAATAATAATAGTTTTCAAAATGCTATAGTTTTCTAAATGCTAATGACACTCTTTCTTGTATATAATTATAATGATATAAATATATTATGTATAATATATCGTTAATACCTGAATTAGTACTGCATGCCATGGTCTAATCACAATGCGGTGCGATTGGCATGATAATGACCCCAGTTCAAACCCTGTTGGCTGTGATCTACATGTTCAACCAACTGCAATGGTAAAGTCTGAGGCAAAGTCATCAAGGAATGGCCCTTGAATGGACTTTTAACCCAAATGATAAAAAGTATGCTTGATTGTACATTTTCCATATATTAAAAACTTAAGGCAGGTGACTGTTTTCAAGTACCAATTAAAATACACACACACATACATACATAGTGATTTATATAAATTTTCCTGGGGGTATGTTTTCACTGCTGTAGGAAAGACATACATTCAAAGCATAGACTACTCTGTAGATGCTTCTCCCAAGTTGGGAATGCAGCCAAACTGAAATCCATGGTTTAGGAAATGCGCCCAAATGAAAAGTTGCAGACAAGATTTGTTTACACGACAACTAAAATGCTGATCATGGCATTCACGCACCAAAGACAAATATGATCCAAGTTCGGGGTGGGGCGCCTGATAACCCTGCTCTGTGCAAACAGTCAATAGATTCTTACTTGACATGGTGGGTTAGCCCAGAGATTCAGCCATATAAAAATTGCATATGATGATGATCGATGATCTAATCTCTAGGTAGTAAAAATGGAGCTCAAGTGCCCTCTGTAGAGAGTGAGAGTACAGCTCAACTTCCCTCAATAGGGAGAAAGCATGGAGCTCATCATTCCTTGGAGCACTAGAAAACAATGGTGGAGACTAAATCTGGATAAGTTTCTCTAAGCCTTGAATAAGCCATGAAAATATAATATCATCAGAAACGTTATTCAGATGTTTTTCTTTATGATGATGGAGAGTTCATGTAAACATCACTCCAGCCTACATTGCCAAGATACAAGTACGGGTTCGGATTTGGGTTCGGGTACAGGTTCCGTATATGGATACGTTGATTTTAAAAAACACTTGGGTACGATAGATCATGGATATATCCATACATATATATTAAAAAGTAAAATAAATATATAAATACTCATTTTTTAGTCCATAAGAAATACAAAACTTGAAAAATATAGTAGGATCAATGTTCAAAACATTCAATATACTTAAGATTTTACATTTTCATTGATCATGTGGCTGCCATACATATGATATATAAATATCATGTCAACATGAATACAAACAATCTAGAATATATCATCTAGATTTTCGTCAAAATCAAATTCTTGCATGGCACTCCTGCTAGCCACTCTCAATAGGTCCACTCTCCGCTCCTCGTGAACTCCCTTGAATGTCATCTTTGCCATCAAATATTGAAAGTTGGGCAAAAGTGGCTATGGAGGCATCCAAATCTCCAGTCTCTGGAAGAATATCCCAAAGTCTGTGAGGACCGCTAATATAGTCCTCAAACTTGTGTAACAAGTGTAACAAGAGGTGCAGATTGGAATGCACATATACCAAATCTTCAACCTTTTTGGATGCCAATTTGTTTTGTTTAGCTGAGTGGATAAAGACGCAAGGTGAGAGCATACACAGAGTTAGGATGTTAAAAAAATCCCAAACATTTTGCTTTTACATAAATGATAAAATAACATATTTACTAATTATAAATTTAAAATTTTCTAACCTATAACTTGATGTCATCATAATCTGTTTTTGATCACCAAGATCACCATAAAGGCGTGAGGTGAGAGCATATACAGAGTTAGGATTGTTAGAAGATGAAGTTAATAGTTAAATCTCCAACATTGTGGCGTGGCATATAGCAATCCCATGTTTAGTAGTTTTTCGTATGTGTCAAGCATGGTTGGGAGTGGCAAGGGGGTGCCTAGGTACCCCTTGCCCAGGGGTTTGGGGGTGGATCCCTCAACCTAAACTTTTGTCATTCGCACGACCATACGAATTTTTATAGCTTTAAGAGTAGTATAGGGTTCATTATTTTATTCATTTATGAGTTAGGGTTTGTTTTTTTGGTCATTGACCAAGTCAAAAAAAAAATCCTTTTTTAAGTCCTCCAACACCAAACCTTGCGGGTACGTCCCTAGGACGTCACATACCAAGGATGAATCCGTGTCGGGTACGTATCCGGAGGGTATAGGAGGGGGGGCATACGCATGCTTCTTAGACTCCAACATATGTTTGCCTCTATCCAAACATTGCCCTAGCGAGATTTTTTCATATGTTAGTGATTGGACACTCTCGCAGAGATACACAATCTCATAGAGCGAGTAGAGATAGAGAACCCTGTAGAGATGGACAATCAACCATCGACGTGGAAGGAAGTGCTATGGGAAAGCGCTTCCAAATGTTTGGTGTGGAATAAAAACAAATCACGAAGTAGAGATTTTTTGTTTCGTTTACCAAGGGTTTGAATGAATGGAGAGGCAAGGGATACTGTGAGCAATACTAAGTTCAATTTAGAGGAGGATGAGAATGAGGACATACGTTTGGTGATGCCATAGGACATTGGTCATATCATAGTTTGTAACAGCCTGTTTAACACCACAACTGAACTCCGCATAAATAAAAAAGTTGTTTTGAGTTGCGGAGGATTTTGCTGGAGCAAATGGAGGAGAACCATCAAGATCAAACAAATTGTAAATCTGGTAAGGAATTGACAGTTTGCGAGGCAAATTTGTTATTGTGGGTGTCAGTGTTATTGTGGTATGGAAGGTCCTGAATTTGTTGCTGAGCAGATGACAATAGAGAGCTAGTCAATTTGTCAAGAAACTGGAACCAGGTGGCTGTAAGAGCTGTCAATTTCAAGAACATGGCTGGTTGCATAAATATTATAGAAGACAAGCACTTTAATTTGGACAAGTCTGCATGCGAGGCTGAGGCAAATTTTCAAGGAATAGCCCTTGGACAACAGCTTCTAAACCAAACAATAAAATCTATGTTCGCTCGTGCATGTTCCGCACATTAAAAACTGATGACGTGTGTGTGATTTCATGTACAGATCATAATTTGAATATATATATATATATATATATATATATATATATATATTAATTTGTTAGGGGGTGTGTTTCTCACCACCATATAGGTAATACGAATAGGATCCGAGTTTGGGGATAGGAAGACTGATCAACTAACACTGATCTATGCAAATATTCTATAAAAAAAATTATTGTCATGGCAGAATCAGTCCACAGGTTCAGGCATGGGAAATTAGCATATCATGATGATCACTGGTTCAATCTCTGAGGAGTTAGAGTGGAGAACAGCTTCCCTACTTAGATTGAGTCTGTTCAAAGAACTAGAACACACTGATGGAGAATAAAACCTAGATGAGTTCTTCTAAGCCTTGAATCAGTCGTGAAAGTATAGTGTCATCAGAAAAGTAAGCATTTGGAGGAAAATGATCATTTTTAATTCAGAAACAAACTATAGATAAGTTCCATTAGAAGTACATGTGGTTGCACTTCCATCCTTCCACCCACAATTACTAGACCCACATCTCCATGCTTTAATGTATAGTTGCTTATAGAAATCGCTATTTCTCTGTGATGAGCACCATGCGGAAAATCCTCCTGCAAAATGTCATTCGATCAGAGCCAGGAGAAAATTTCAAATAGGTAAGTTGTGACAGAATTTGAAGCGTAAACAGTTAAATTGTTAATTGAACACTTGCAATGTATATTGAAAACACTAATCTTCTATGCAAATGCAGACGAGGTTTCTTTTGACATGAAAGATGTAACCTACTGACCTGAATGTTAGTCTCCCATAGTTTCTTCAAGTTGTGGTCAAAGCACATAATTGACCAGCCTGCTGTGACTACGACCAATATCTGTTTTCTTACTTCTCCTTTTTTATGAACACTATCAACAAATCCAGTTGAGAAAGCTACAGGCCGTCTTCCAGCTGAAATACGAACTCTTTCTGGTAGCAATGATACCTCTGCAATCATACGTGCTTCACTAAATCCCTCATCAGCTCCACCAACATGAGGATCCAGGACCTGATATAAGCATAGTTAGAAAGGGTAAAATATATGTGAGGTATGGAAGCAAACCATGCACATAAAATACAGACAATAAATTTTGATACAAAAAGCGAAGGGAAAATATTCCAACAAATGCAACTAAAATTGGTCCCACTAATAATCATTATACATTGATTTTTAGAAAAATACATTAGAGACATTAATTTAAGAAAGAAAGACACGTTAATATTCCAGATTTTAATTGTTCTACAACGGAGTGTATGTGTGAATCAGAACAACTTATACCTACACGGGAGTTCAAATTAATACCTTAAGTGATATACCTACCTTTCTATCTTGGAATGCTAGTGCTTTCAAATACCTCATCTCTTTAGGGGTTGGAGGCCCCAGTTTGGAATCTATTCACCAGGCTTATAATAAAAAGGTTCAAGCTATCATGCTTCAAAAATATGATCTGTTGAAAATGAGCAGTTCCTCAATGCACTGACCAAGTTATGTTTGTTTCCCAACCCCTTGGCCTTGAGAGTATCTTTGAGCTCACTTTCTATGTTTGCACTTGAATCCTTGGTAGTTCAGCCTAAGGACATGAAGATACTCTTATTTTGGCTGTGTTCTGTAGTGGCAGTTGCCTCTTTGCATCTCACTAGTCATTGACATTCTTGAATCTTGGTACTTTGATAAAAATTTGCTACTTCAACTGATCAAAATCTCTATAAATTGGCCTCCTCCATTCAAATACTACATGGATTCCCCTCCTTTCTGTCGTCCCTCAAAGGATTTTGTCTAAGAGAACATACATCAACAATGCATTCATGTCACTTGGACCTCTTCAACACAGCCTCTCCACCCCAGGTTGGCTTTTTATGTTGTGCATTTCTTACAAATATTATATGGCACCATCATTTGACCCCGCTATCTCTAACATTAATGGTCACATGGCTTAAGGATCCCCCTTGACCCTTCACCAGTCGAAGGTGTGATATTACAAGTTACAAGTTGAGACGAATCATCATATTTTGTGTGGTTATAGGGTCTGTATTTGTTGCCCCCAACAATTGGAGACAGGGGAGCACTTCAATTTCAGGTTTCTTATCTCATATGAGATTTGAGTAAGGTATCTTTGTTTGCACAAAGAGTAGTGATTCTCTATCTAATGATTAAAGGACTCTTCAAAAATTTCACTTTCAAGCATATGACTTCACAGGGTACCCCTCGATTTACCAAAGCTGATCACCTCTTTCTTTTACCCAGTCACATGCACTAGAGGCATTAACCACCCTTTGGATTCCTCCATTCACACACAGATGGGGACAGGTCAGTGTGAAAACATTCGCCTTTGCAAACTACTACTAGGGCACCCCAACCATCTCAATCTCATTCTAGGCATCGTGAATCTGCTTCATTTCAGTGTTGACAGCCTCCCACACCCCCTTGCCCACAGCCAAACTCACAGAGAAACATACTCGTTACTATCATTTTCTCTAACTCGAGAGGTTCATCGGCCTTGGGTGCAAGGAGAGGCTCTCCGGGAATACTTTGCTTCCTCCTATAGTTTTCCATCATGCCCCCTTAGCACCAAACTTCCCCCATGGACATTGTAAGATACTGCACCGGTCCTTTCTTGCTGGTGGATGATGATGTCAATAGTTCTTGAGACCTAATGTTCAATCATAACCAAACTTGCACAGAGCCTAATGATTTCTAGAAGACAGTGCTCAGGTTGTACAAGTGGTTGTTTATGCCTTTGGACTTCTAAATGCACCTACAACTTTCATGTGCCTAATTAATTCTATCTCTTGGCCTGACCTTTCTCATTTTATTCTGGTCTCTATGGATGACATTATTTTCTATAGTAAGACCTGGAAAGAACATTTGGAGCATGTGTGCATAGCCTAGGTCCTTTAAAAAATATCAGATTGCATTTTTTACTACTATAAAAAGACTACTTAGTAAAACATACACTAATATATAGTCCATGTCTAGGCTGGCAAGTTAATAAAGACACAAAAAAATGACAGTCTCCAGACAGTTTCAGACCTCCGATGATAAGGCCAGGATTAAGAAGATAAGTGGTTGCAATCCTGGAGGGGATACATTGGATGAGTATGCCACAAATTCCAGAAGACATTGATGTGTTCTGGGAAATTATCAGTGAAGGGCGATGAAGACAAAATGATGATCTCCAACGAATCTTTTGCTAACCTCTATTTATTTTGAGGCAATGTAAATGTGTTTTCTAATTGAGTATTATGAGTACAACCTCTTTATTGTTAATACAGCTGAACTTTTCCTTAAACTTGAATGTAGGAGCATAATATTGAACGGGTTCGAGTTGAGCCTGCTATAGTGTTGTTATTGAATGTGAATGTTGACTATGTTAAGCCTTTTTGAATTGCTTGAACGTAGCTGTGATGATTTCTTTCTCGATTTGGGATATCACTGTAATGACTATGATACAGTGTTATGCGGGGACGTATCCCCCTCAAAAACCAGGTGTCTAGGACGTCCCAAGGACAGGGGAAAATGTCCCCCTCCACATTTCCGAAAGGGCGGGAAAGGAGGGGGACATATCCGAGACATCCCTGAATATCAGGGAACATTTCGGGGACGTCACCCTTCCCCGTGTCCCCCCCGAAAACTAGGTGTCTAGGACGTCCCATGGATGGTGGGAGGGGTGGAAATGTCCCCCCTGCATTTCCGAAAGGACGGGAAAGGAGGGGCACATCTTCGAGACATCCTTGAATTTCAGGGGACGTTTCAGAGACGTCCCCCTTCTCTAGGGACGTCTAGTTTTTTTATTTTTTGTTTTTTTTTTAAAAAAAAGAAATTAATCAATTTCTTTGTTGCTTTCTCTTTAAAAACTGATTTTTAAATTGTACTCTTGTAGTATAAGATTGTTTTTGGAATCCACTCATCTCTATTCTAAAAAAAAGTTTGTATGTATATACTATAAATCCAATAAAAATTCACTTTGGAAGCTCTAATAACTTTAAAAGTTTGTATGTATATTTCTATATGAAAAGAAGTTGTGTAGATCATAGTTCGCATACTCGTATTTGGCAAATACTCGGCAGACCCAAAAAAAAATGACTCGGCAAAAACTCGGCGAGACTCAACGAATACTCAGCAAAACTCTTCAACTTCAAAAATATGCAAATTTCTTTAAAAAACATAAATTTTAAGTAAAATGTTTTTTTTAAAAGTCTCTCCAAAAACTCGTGAGTATTGGCGAATATTCGCCAAAAACTCGCGAGTATTAGCGAATATTCGCCAAAAACTCGCGAGTATCCGCGAATATAAGACAAAGACTTGCGAATATTCGCCAAAAACTCATTTGTGCAAGTTTTAGTGAGATTTTTAGGCAAATACTCGGCTGTGGAAAAAAACATTTTCAATAGCCTCACAAAACACCTGCAATTCCAAGATCCGACCTGGCATATCACTCAGATTGACCATCTTTGATTAAACATTTTCAAACAAGTTCCTTAATTTGATGCAACGTTCCATTGAAGTTGAAGAGAAATTGATGGCAGGAATATACATGTCTTTGAACAATTGTGAGAATTGCTCCTTAACATGTTCTGATGAATGCCTCTGATTTTGCTCATTTACAAGATCACAATGGGATCTCAGCTATGAACTCCTAAATCGAGGCAAGTGAGGTGAAGGCTTCATTGCATATGCTCTCGTAATGGATCATAGAATCCTCAAGAAGTGTCTTCCTTGACTTGAGATGTAGACACCAAAGAAAGTGTGTCCCTCGGCATTCGAATTCAAGGATTCCTTCAATGGCTAGAGTTGAGGATTCCATACTTGTCATCTCATATAGACTAGGCAATATCTCGTCCAAATTTGATATGTTAGAAACAAAAGCTTCCTTAAAAGAAAGAATTGGATCAAGATATGCAATAATATCTTCATGGAGCTTCACGGCTGCTTTGATCGTCTCTCCCCCAAAAATAAGAATCTCTAAAAGCCAGGATTTAGTGACATGGCCCAATGTGTTTATTTCCTTTGATAGATTGAGAGTTTCTTCATCAGGGGCAGCCACTGCATCGGGTACTAGGAAAGTGGATGATATTGGATTTATCAGATGTTGAACATAATCCACTAATTGATTATTTTCAGCCTTGAGCTAAGAGTTCTGAGATTTATATTTCTCAAGCCTCTTTAGCACAATATCCATTGAATCACGGGCCATCACCATGTCACTTTCCAATGTGGATTTCCCAAGTCCAAGTCTGGATATCTCATAATCAGCAGGTGTCACGGCATTACGTTCCTTGTCAACTTGTGGGATGGCAAGATCCGCAAACTTGTTCCCGTCATCATCCACCATTATCCGCGAGAAAACTTTAGGATTCTTGGGAATGACCTCATTTGAAAGCTTGAAAAGGGCATCGAAGTCAATGTCAATTGCCTTGACAACCCTCTTTCTTTTCTTATCTCCCAACCAACCCAAGAAGGAGTTTCCTTTACCAATTCCGCAAATAGGAGCTTGGAGTCCGAAGCAACATTCACATTGTTCTCAATATCATTGCATTCTGCAAGAATCCTTTCCACAACTTCAATCTCCGGAGAAATAACCTTGATATCAACCTCTTGAACATCAAGTAGACCTTGAGAAATCTCTTCGTGAACTGTAGGTTCAAAAGCGTTTGATATCTAGACCAATTGCACTTAAGTAGACTCTTGTGCAAGACACAGCTGAAGAGTGTTTGTTATGAGCTTCCTTGAGCTATCAGTAACGTGAGTAAAGAATCCTTACTTGAAGTGGAAATTCTTGATACACACTCTCTTCCTTCACTAGGGCTAGGGCCCTTGGATGTTTCACCTTGCAACACCTTCTTTGAAGAATTGGATTTGGGCAACCACTCTTTTCTTGCTTGATGCGTATGGGTATATGGCACAGAGGTTGACTAAAAAGAAGCTTTGGTCGGCTGGAGACCTCCTCGAGATGGCAATTTTTGTACTCCTGAGGTATGAACTTGAATTGATGGTAACTTTGCAAGCTCTCGTTCATACCAAGCTATGCTTCTTTCGAGAATCGGTTGATTTTTGTTATCAAGAGAAAATTCATCTCTTTTGGTCCAGTCAATTCGGGGCAAGGGAGTGAAAGCAATGGCATCATATGAAGGGTCAACAACATCTTCACTATCATCCACCAATGAATCTGGAGGGTTTATGATGCGAAAGGCCTTGATCTAAGCAAGGGTCGAACGAGAAAACTCTCGCCTTCTCACTTCATGTTCATTTGAACAGGCAACCCAGAAATCTTCCATAGTAGGGTTGTGCTGATACTTTGCTCCAAGAATCTTCTGCATATATCCGTTGATATCAAATTGAAATCTCTTCACATATGGGTGAATAGTGATGAGGGCAAACTCTTTCTCCATGAGTTGTGCACTAAAGAGATTTGGACATTGGTATTCCCCAATTTGGATTGGGAAATGAATGCCTAAACGATGCTTGTCACTGAGAAGACAATAAACTTGGAACAGTTGTCGCGCAAGCTCCATCAATGCCCACTTGTCACTAACATAGGAAACTTTCATGGAGTACCTGCAAAGCCGCTCACACGAATGTAGGAAAAGGACGGAACTTGAATAAACCATGTTCCCCACTGGGAAATGACATCCACGGCATCTTTAGAGAATCTTTCCTCTGTATTCCTATTCAAGTGTCAAATCACGCGGAAGGTGAACGCATCGTTAACTCTCCTAAAATGATGAGAGCTAATTTTGAAACTTAACTGCGGATAATGATGGAAGACATTGTTTGATAGATCCATGACTCCTTTCGTTTCTAACCCCGAAAATAGCTTCCTTCTAGCCATTGCATAAGTCAGGTATGATGTCATGTAGAAGCAACCCGTCATCTTCACTTCAATCAATTGTTTGTGAAGAGTATCACTAATGATAGTGGTCCAATCCACAAACTCTCTCTTGGCAAGGATGATACAGATAAAGTGACACATCCATGGATGGAAGATCCTAGCGAGGCTAGACCGAAGACTCGGCTCAGGAGAGTGATCATGTCACCGATTTCCTCCACGAACTCAACACGGTATAGTTCCTTAGGAAGTCGGTCAACACGAGGCCTCTTGGTCACTAACCAGTTGATATTGACCATCTTGCTCCACCTGAGGGGTTCCTCATCCCAAAAAACTTGTGCTGACTTTCGAGTGATGTCAACATTCTCAAGGAAGTCAGGTATGCTAAGCAATTCTTCAATATGCTCTGGTGTGATTAAGAGAAACGGCTCGCGATTATCTTTATAAATTCCTCGTCTCTTGGGATCATAATGCTTTGTGCAGGCGATGACCAGCTCCGAACATTACACTAAGACAGGAAATGCCGCTGCTTAGGGTAGACCGCTATGGTAGAGTCTATCCGAGAATATGGTCTTGCCTTCAGCTTTCACCCAATCACAAAATTGTTGCACGTTAACGTGGCCAAAATTAGTGTCAGTGATATTGTTGTATGCAAACTTGATGGAAGTGGGAGGAATGACCCCTTGGAAGTCGCATTTGAGTGCGGACTTATTTGACTTTTCCCCTGACTTCCTTGATTTCCCCGCAAACTTGCTAGATCTTTCGGCCATTATGAATTTAACAGAAAAACAACGCAGGCATGCAAAGTGGTGTAAACAGTGTCGGGTCTTAGTCTCTGAACCACCATCAACGCAAGAGGAATATAGCTCGTTTTAATTATTATTATTATTATTTTTAAAATAATAATAATAATCAATCCCAGGTTACAAAAAAAAATTAAAATACTAACACGAGCAAAATATCGAGACTAAGCTCGAATTACTAACCGGGCAAAAATAATAATAATTTATTAATATCCGGTTGCCAATGGCTTTGTGCAGGATCGAATTTTTTTTTTTAAATTCTTAATTTCTTCGTGTTGCTCGCTTCGAGTTGCTCTACTTTATCCTCTATGTGGATTTGAATCCTTTGTTTTCGGCAGCAAGTGAGCAAGCTTTCCTTGGCACGTGTGAACAGTGACTTCTCTTTTATATTTAATTCGTTCTTGTTTACAGCCGCCTGTGTGGACTTTACCCAATGCGTGGAAATTCTGGCTTTTCCCAAGCACATGGAAACTTATTAATTCTGCATGAATTTTTACAGTTGTGTGGCTGCATTGAACTGGTGCATGGAAACTCTGTTTCGCTTTATTCCTCCTTTTCTTCTTGGTTATGTTGATTGTCCTTGCTTTGGCATGGGCAAAAATATTTTGCATGGGCTGTGTGGAAATTCTAAAAACCTGCGTGAGCTTCTCCTCCTCTGGCTAAGGCATTGAAAATTGTTTTAATTTTTTACATGGATTTATATTCCTCCTTTTCTCCACACATGGACTTCCTCCTTGATGTTGGCATGTTGGAATTTATTTGCTTGGCACGTGAGTTGTGTATGCTTAGAGATTCTCCTTCTGCTGACTAGGCGTGAGAATTTATTTGCCTGCGCGGAATGTCTATTTAGCTGGACGTGTGGGCTGCTTTTTTTTGTTTTATTTCTTCTTGGTGATGCCTATGCGTTTGGACTGTTTTGGCAATTGTTTTTAAACAAAAGAAAACCAGCCGCTCAAGTAAATACGTTGGCTTGCTTACTCTCCCACGTGGCTCTCTCTTTTGATGCCGTTTTGGACTTAGTTGCAGCAAAAATGGAAATTTCTAAGTATTTCTTGCATGTGGATACTCTGACCTGGTAAAACCTGCGTTGAAATATTCTGTTGACCAGTGTGTGGGCAGCCTCCTTGATTTTAGCGTGGATTATCTCTTCTTTGCCTGCTACAATGCGTTTGGATTATGCTTGGATTTGCTGCTTCAATCAACTGTGTGAGAACTTGCTTCCTTCACATTTGTGAGGTTTCCTTGTTTGTGAAGAATGTGCTACGAACTCTTTAGAAATATATTTCTCTGCAAACGTTCGGGGAAATAAGTTGGAAATAACAAAAAAAAGTTAGAAATAAAGAGCCATAACTTCTTACGCATGACTTCTTCCACAGAGTTTCACGGAGGATTTGTTGCGAGGATTAAATAAGCTTCCCCGTAATTGTTTCTTTGTTTCCATTGGAATAACCCATTTCCCTTTCTCCGGGTAGTGGGAATTAATTGCCAGGGAAATATGGGAAAAAACTCAATCATTTGCTCATGGCAATGGCAAAGCAGGCTAGCAATTTCCATTTATTTCCCCATGTGGGAAATTGCGAGATCTTTTGCCAGTTTGCCATCCGGTTGGCAGTTAGCAGGAGAAATTCCACAAGAGGGGAAAAAAGAAGATTTTTTTTTAATTAATATTTATTTAATTAAAAAACCCAAAATTTAATAATATTAATTTTATTAAATAAACGGGTAAGAAATTAATTAAATACTAATTAATTAATTAATTATTAACGCAGATTAAGACCTGGCGGGAGGAATTCTAACCCGAAATAGACAAAACGAAGACCAAATTGATCACGAGAATAAGACGATCGCGGCGAAGGTGATAAAATACGCAAAAGAATACTTTTTAAAAAAATTAAAATTTTCATGCTTATTAATTTTGCAAAGTCAAAATTAGCTAATAACAAATAGTCGTCCCCCAACCATTCCAAAATTTTGGAATTTTTTTCCATCTCGAAAACTCCATCCCTACATCCCGCCATCCTAGAGTCTTAGGTAACACTGCTATTATGATTGCATTAATTTTTGGGTATTACAGTTATTAATCACCATACACTAGAACATTTAGTGAGTTTCATAGTACATAGTGGGGCTATGACAGCAGTTTGTGTCAGTTATTGTGTATGTTGACCATGGTGGGACGGAAATCGATTTTGAATCCGAATAAATATTGTGGTATAAGTGTTTTATTATTGGTCGTTAATGACAAGAACTAGTTACAACTTCATGTTGATTATTTTACAAAATTAGTCTAGGCACTGATAAAGTCATTAAAGGAATTACCGGTCACGTTGTTTTGCATTTGTGGCGTGCACCAGTGTTACGCAGGGGCACACCCCCCGAGCACTAGGTGTCTGGGACATCCTAGGGACGGTGGGACGGGGGGGAACATTCCCCCCCACCGTTTTTTAAAGGGAAAAAAAGAAGGGGGACATCTTCGGGACATCCCTAAATATCAAAGGACGTTTCAAGGACGTCCCCTTTTTTTTGGGATGTCCCGGGGACATCTGTTTTTTTTAATGAATTTTTATTTTTTATTTTTAAAAAAAAATTAGATTAATTTCTTTCTTTTTTTCTCTTTAAAAAATGATTTTTAAATTGTACTCTTGTAGTGTAAGATTGTTTTTGGAAGCCACTCATCTCTATTCGGAAAAAAAGTACGTATGTATAAATCTAATTAAAATTCACTTTGGAAGCTCCAATAACTTACAAAGCCTATATGTATATTTCTATATGAAGAGAAGGTTGTGTAGATGATAAAAGCAGTAAGGAGTAGATCAAAACGTTTACCAATTAACCATAATCCGACTATATTGTATTACAAAGACACGTTAAGAATCAAGAGTGATACATGACTATAGAAAATTTCAAGCACAAATGGACATGGTGGACTGTCACAGACTGCTATTCATAAAAAAATTAAAATTTATTTGTATAACATTTATAATTTTATATTTTTTTTTAATAGCCGTTCTCCCACCATCCTGAAATTTTGGGAAATTTTTTCCGTCTCACCGTCCAGGAGTCTTAGGTAACACTGGCTTGCACTCTTTGTGCCTATAACTTGTCTTTTAACTTGATTGAAATATTGAGTTGTTTGAGATTGGAGCTTTGGGTTTTGTTAAGATAGTTGTACTTGATTGTGGAGGCCAGTAAGGTATTCTTGTCTCCTTTATTTAATTTTGAATGAAGACTATGTGATTGTCGGTTGACTGTGACAATGTGTTTGTTATGTTATTTGTTGTTCTCTTGGACTGTGGTGGTCTTATGAACTTTGGAAATGAATAGATGAGGAGTGTGGCAGTTCCTCATTGTATTTCATCTATTTGATAGTAACATGAATATTGTGATCTATGCAATAACTATATCAGGAGTTTGTGTATTTTTATACTTTCAATTTATGTGTAAAATACATGTAGAATATTAACCGTAATGTTGTTAATTTACAATGATGATTGTGTGTCACAGTAAATGTGTATTTACTTTTGCAAATATATCTGGACAAAAAGATGTTCTGATATTGAAATTTTGATTCAACACATGTAAGAAAGAGCGAGGTACTCGCCTTTCTGTATTAAGTATTCATACAGCCAGTGACAGGCGGGAATACAGGAGGGGATTGCACGCATCACAAGTTGTCCACACATAATTGTCAGCAACTGACAGTACAGGAACTCCATAAAGGAAAAAAACTAGTAGTTCGTACAATCTTACAAATATTGTGGAGTGTCGCTCTTGTGGCAAGACAAGCTTACTGACACTATCGTGTGTATGCTTGAGAGTCGAACGAGTAGTTTGTACTATCTCACGAATATCGTTAAGTGTCGCTCTCGTGGCAAGACAAACTTACTGACACTATCGTGTGTATGCATGGCCTATTGTCATCAAAGGTTGGGCTAATTGGACTCACCCCATACCATGATCACAGCCCGCTTTGGATTGGCATCTTGGTTGCACATGTTTGGATTCACCAAGCTTGGAGATAGTACTTATTTGATTTTACTTTTGTGATTCAATGTTTGATCATATGGACTACTATTGAGTTCCATTTTGAAGTAATCTTGACTTGAATATTATGTTCATATTGATAAAAATTATCAAGGAATGTTGTAATTCATATATTAACAGTATAGTGATTGTGATGCACTGTGTAAATTATAGGCACATATGCATTCAAAGTTAAAGCTGGGAAAGAGGATTTTTTTCCAGATTTGTACAAATAATGAGTATTGAACTTATCTTTATCATATTGACTCTGGAAATAAATAAAAGGGTTTAAGATTGATTGTTGTTTGACCTTATTGCAAATGAGTCCTTATGTTTAAGATAAAAATATCTTTGGAAAGTAATTGAACTTGATGAAAACATTAAGTCACAATGTAAGTCCTTATTACTTAATAAGGAAAATACTAAAGTGTAATGATTAAATGTACATATGAAACTTGATTATGAAAAGTGTTAGATTCTTAAGTATTGCATTGATCAAGAAACAAAGAGGATTATCCTAGGACATAGGTGAACTTAGTATATGATTGTGGAATCTTATTAAGGCTGAAACTTAAGGAAATCAAGTGGAAACATAAGGACTTGAATTAAGGGAATCTATCAAGCAGAAACATAAGGACTTGGATTATCCTAGGACATAGGTCAACTTAGTAAATGATTGTGGAAGCTTACTAAGGCTAAAACTTAAGGTAATCGAGTGGAAACATAAGGACTTGGATAAGGGAATCTATTTCAAAAGACTGAAGGTTGCCAAGGTGTTATGGTTGCCAAGGTGTTAAGCTAAAAAACATTGAAGCAAGTTAAAAGAGAACTTAAATTACCAACTTAAAGATATGTATTTCATTGGGGTTCAGTGGGTAACTATTTGGTACTGATCCTAAAGATCATCGCAACATTAACTTGGTTGAATGGAAAATAGTGGACGCATTGTTTCACTATGTTCTGTGCGACTTTGATATAGTTAGACAGCAGACGCATGGTCTCATTATGTTCCGTGCAATTCTGATATGTTTTAACAGCAAGCATTAAATGAACAATTTGGGAAATTTTGGTCTAATGCATTGAAATTTTGTGGTTCGAATTTTGGGTGCATTACAGCAGACATGTGGATTTGTGCTTGGATCGCACTCTAACCGGATCTACGTCTTTGATGCAGGAATTTGACATTATTGAATGGGAATGCTACAACCAGGAAGGGAACAAGGCAGCAGACTATCTTTCCAATCATGCCATTGACACCCAAGGCATTCAAGTAGGCCTCGATCCATCCTTATGGGAGAATCTAAAAGCTATTCCTTCAGATAAGGCCTTAGATTCTCACCGCACCCATCCCCCTCCCCCACTCCATAAAGACTCGTTAAATCCATTACATCACTTTATTATTTGGAGTTCAATCTTAGATCAACCTGCAGCCCCTATTTCTTTGCAGTGCCCGAGCTTGTGGCACTTACATGGTGAACCCGCTCAAAACATTTCTAGACTATGTCATTATATTGCCATCTTGTCCATTCAGTAAGACTTATGAATTTAAATTAAAATAAGTTGTATGTTGACGTTTGATATTGGAAAGCATGGTCATACATGCTGTGGCTAGTCATTTTGATAAACTCATTTAAAACTCAGGTAAGCATGTGAGACATTTGTTATGATGTGGTATTTTCTCCATTGGACTTATTTGATTATTTGATGATGTGTAATAATTTGAAGTATTAAAATTATCAGGGTTAAAGGTGGGTACATTTTTCAAGTTGACCTGTGGATGACACTTCAGATATGAATGACACTTTGGCATGAAAAAGAATTGTGGAAATAAACTCCTTGCACAAAAATGCTTTCCAAGGACTAGCAGCACAACATACTTCATAGACAGTGAAATTTAAGTCTTTGGAGGTTTACTGGCTAATTGGGCTTGAATACTTGGCATGTGGGTAGGTGGTATGGTGAGTGGGAAAGATGAAATGATGTGGATTTACTTGAAAATGTATATGCATTTTTATTCAACAAGTAAAACTGTAAATATGAAGTCAAAAGGTTAAGAGAGAATATGGATATTAAACGAGGAATGATACGAAGTGCGTACAAAAGGACGTGAATGTGTGGTGTTGCAAGAGTGGTTGGAGGAAAGCATGGCATCCAAGAAGGGTATGACAAACCTGCACATGGTAAAAATCAGGACTCCAAATACATACAGAATCCAATTCCCATTGATCAAAATCAAGACCGTTCCCAAATTCCATCAACTCCATTATTCATAAAATGTGCATGCACAAGCATGGTCATCACATGGCAGCCCATACTTTTCTGAAAATTCAAAGTTCAAAGAACGTGTACTCACTCTTGGTTGTTGGAAAAGAGATGGAAAGGAGAAGAAAAATACAATCATTATTCATTTCATTCATTATTTGTGGGGGCCAAAGTGGTAAGAGTTGAGAATAGAAAACGCCACTTCAAAGAAAAGGTCATTTTCGAGGTAAAGACAGAACATTTTAGTGTTCTGGGGAAAGAAAATAGAGAGTTTTGGTAGCCAGTGGGATTAGCAGCAAACTGAGAGTGTTTCTAACATTCCACCTACCTTTAAAGTCATTTTAAACCAGCCCACACTTAAAGGTATTAACTCATTTTATTTTTATGCAAAATGTTGAGTTTTGAGAGGAAGGGAGGGAGCTTTGGACTGCAAGCTCTATAGTTCCACATTCGAAACATGAATTTGAGAATTTGGATTTGTGTGATTAGTGAATTCGCACTTCTTCCCATTTCAGTTTGTTGTACATTTAAGCATTGTTGCTCTTGCCTCCTTGATTCTGTTCATTTTTTTGGTGTGCTCATCTTTCTTGGTGAGACGGGTGGGTAGAGGAGAGCTAAGTGGGAAACATGAAATGGGATACTGCAAACTCTGAAGCTCCATATCTTATCAGCTTGAGATAAGTATATATGGCCATTTCACTAAACTTGTTGGGCGTTGGAGAAGTGGGAAAACCAAACTGTGGCCTTATTTATTTTCAAACTTGTTGGGTTGGGTTTTGGAGGTGGATGTGAAACCCCAATCGCAGCCTTCTTATTTATTTCTAAACTTTTCTGTTTTGAAAGTGGGGGTAAGCCCATACCACAACCTTCTTAATCATTTTTAAACTTACTGGCTGTTGGAGAAATGTGAAAACCAAACCACATCCTATATTTTTTTTTTAACTCGCTGGGTGTTGGAGAAGTAGGATAACCAAACCATGGGCTTCTTATTTATTTTTTGGATAAAAGCATGTAGGATTTTATTCTTTGTGGGCCATTCAGTTAGTCCAGTGGGCTAAGAGTTATATGCTTCACTTATCTATTTGAGTTGGTTCAACCACTCATGCTTCTATACTGTGATTTTGTTTGGGGACCTTAATTCTTTGTTCTAGTTTATATGTGAGCAGATTCATCTTTGATCTTGTATGACTTAAATTGTTATACATCCATATACCCTTTATACCTAAGACATCATGAGAATATCAGAGATATATGAAGGAGTTAGCAGTGAATAATGGTGTGTTATGGGCAGTTGAAGTTGGGTTGAGTAGTGTTCAGTATGTGCCAGGAGGCAGAGTTGATATTCCACTTCATCCCCATGGACTTCTGCACCCACTGTGAGGGTGACTAGGTTGATCACAGCATACCTTGAGGTTTTGGGTATAAATAGAAGAGTGGTACTCCACACCTTAGCTGCAAGTTCTTGGTGGATAAGTTCTCTTCTCCCACTTTTTACTTCATTTCGTTATATATAAAAGCGCAAAAAGGAAAGAGCGTTCTGTCATCAATTTCTCAACCATGAATGTATCCATGGAATTCCGGATAGTAACATAGCACATGAAATATCTGATCTCAAAGTTTATTGGCACGTACAAAAGAATGGCTTCAATCACCCTGTTCACAGATTTGCACAGCAGATGTTTCAACTGTAATTCACAGTTTTTAGGATTGCTGCAATTTGTTGGGGAAACTGGTATCATCAGATTTGTGATATCATTTAAGTTTCCATTGTGTAAGTGTCAGAAAATATAGAGCTTAACGGACGGTTTATTTCGCTCATCTCTATTCAAGAATAGTAGTTTTGGGTTCAATTTTGCAGCCAGTGGGGTAGTAGTGATTTTGTTGAAATACGATAGTTTGGGAATTCCTTAACTACTTGTTTGGAACAAGAGGAGAGGAACGTTCTTCTACATCACACTCCCTCTCATATAAAATTCGCAGACTTCTTCACTCATTGTTTTTAGAGATTTTGTAGCCGTTGAAGGGTAACTACCTCATTACTTCTATTAATATATGATGAAAGGGTTCCTTGATCAATAAAGGGATATATATTGTAGAGCTCGCAGAGTTGGGGCACACCCACTTCCAATGTAGTATTTGCATATATTATAATGAATAGGGCGACATGAATTCTCAGCTTCCTGTATACTTGCACTTCTTATCCCTTTGTCCAGTTTTGCATTGCATTCTATATGTCTTATGTTTATTGAGGCTGATTTCAATTTTTGAATGCAAGACATTAAAAAAATTGCAGAATTTAAATCCTCTTTGAGGGCATATGGAAGAGTTACTGAACAAATATAAGAATAGTTGGTTATCTTTTAACACTTGCACAAAGTGATGACGTCGGTTATAAGTGGAAAGACCTACAAAGATGGGATCTTCACGGCGATTTCCCATTTCAACCCATCTTTAACACTACAATTTATAAACTCTTACTTCTTGATGTTACATCCTCTGCAAGTGTGTATTATATAGATATGTGCATAATATCCTCTGCGGCCTTGTTCCCCTTTCACTTTGGCATTTATATATGCATAAAAGTAGAACAAACAAATGAAAGAATGAAGTAGGAATCTTAAGGAAAGTAATGTGTATTTCCCTCACCTAAACTTCGATTTAAATCCTTAAAAGAGTGTTACAATAGATTTCTGAAATGAACTTATTCACCTTACCTCCAAAGGACAGTTTTTGTAGAAATACCCAAAAACAACTTGGTGTAGGAACCTGAAAATTTGCATGGAGCTTAGCACAGCAAAAGCAACATTTCCTCTTTACACGTTGCAGCTCTATTAGTTCATTTTGCACCCCTTACTTTGCAATTTGTACCTTTTCTAAAGTTGTTTTGCAGCTTTCTTAGAAAATGCAATTCACAGCATTTTGAAAGGCGATTCGCACCTCAAGATGACTTGGTGTGTATGCGAAACTTTGGGGATATGATGAATAGCCTAAAAAGAACATTTTCTCTTTATACATCACAGCTCTTTCAGTGGAGTTTGCACCATTTTTCGCAGCTAAGAAACAGGACTGTAAGTAGTATTTTGTCCCTTGTTATAATACATATTAAATATGAGAATATTAAATGTAACAATATAAATATAAATTTGTAATTTAAATTTATTTTGTAAAATAAAAAATCACAGTCACTCTGTACCTTCTGGAAGTGGTGTCTCAGACCTCCCAGAGAGACCATTTAGGAGATAGTTTTTCAAAACCCAATCTGGTAAGTACTTGGCAAAATTTCAGGACTTCTCAGCCCAAGGTTCTCAAGGTGTAACTCTCACACCCAATATCATTTTGTAGGTTTTTGGGCTTTCTGGATTGATTGGTAAAGTTCCTAGAAGCCCCTTGTGAAGCGAGTTTTAATTTGGTGGGCATAACATCTCTCAGAGTTGGTGAGAACTGCAAGTACAAACGTACATGTGCATTGGTTTTTGCAACTTGTACATTACCTAGGTTTGAATAAAATGTGAATGCATGTTGTTCTAAAAGAACAATTTAGTTTGGGTTTTTATTTAAACTTGTTTAAGTATTTAGTCAGTGGCACCATGGAGGTGCAAAATTCTTACAAGCTCAGCCTCATGCTCTTTGGTGGCTTTCTCTCTGCATCTTGAATGATGCATGACATGACTCCTACAAGCTTTCACCCTTGGCCTCCCAAGGCTATTTATGCAGACCTTTCTACCCTTCTTCCATTGTTTTAATTCTCTTTTCTGTGTGGTGTATTTGGCTACTGCATGGAGGTATTCACACTTTAAGTATGGGAGGAGTTCTGGGTGTAGCAAGCATAGGAATTGCATGAAGCTTTCAATGTATTTGACGACATGGCATTCAGCTTCATCAGCTCAGTTCTTGCAGAGGAAATTCTAGTGATGAAGCATCCTAAGGAATTACAATCTCTCATCAAACAACATCTTGATAGCCACATTAAACACCCAAAGACCTTGAATCTACTACTACATATCTTCTTTTCTAGTGAGGATTAGAAGTCAAAGGACATGGGGCCTAGTGTGTCAAACACCATGGCTCTTCTGAAGAACAGAGTTTTGGCATTAGATGCAGGGATGGAGTTGTGGAAGCATGCAGTGGTGGACTTAGTGGGATGCATGTAGCACATGAATCCTCAAGATCAAAGACCCCCACTACCTTCTAGCGTGCAGGACTTGGATTCGACAGCAGTTGTCTCCCTACTTGCTAAATGGGGCTGTGGTCGCTCAACGAAGAAGTCACTGCATTGCAGAATGCCCAAGCCAAGACATCATATTCTGAGATGCTACGACTGGTTTTAGCCCTTGCGCCTGACCGTCCATTGGCAGCCATTTGAAGTTGTAGAGGCGAACCTTGTGGGCCTGTATGCTCTGTGTTTTCTGTTTTAAATGATATCTTATTAGTGTTTGTAAAGATGTAAGTTGTAGGTATGTGGACTAGAGATCCAGCCTTATGAAGTCTTAAGTTTTTTGGGTCATTCTTGGGTGGTGGATGGCATTACCATAGCTGTTGCAAAGGGTTAGTTTGGTTGTGATTTTGGTGTTCTTGGCTTGGAATGGCTTCTCTCGAAACTAAGAAAACTCTTGATGATAATAATATACCCTGGTTGTTATTTTGCAAGGTGTTCCTAGCATAGTTTTTGGGGCGAGGGCCCCAATTTCAAACCCATTTATATGGGGAAAAAACACCACCAACCTTTGGAATGGTTTGGAGGAATGAAGTAATTATAGGTCCTCAAAGTCCCCTACAAATCACCATGCTTGAAGTTGACCACTTCCTAGAGGTGAAGGGCCAAGCATCTCTGATGGGACCATAGTTACGCCGGGATGCGTCCCCCCCCCATATTTTACAAGTCCGGGACGTACCGAACATCCTGGGGACGTGGGGGAAACATTTTCCTACTGTGCATACATCAACGGAAACATCCTGGGGATGTTTGCAGAAGGGGGAGAACGCTTCAAAAGCATTGGAGACGTTGGAGACATCCAGACATCCCCAGGAACTTCCCAGGGACGTTCAGACGTCCCTTACGACGTATACGCCTTTTTAAATTAAAAAAGCATGCTTTAATGACTTTAAACTATATTTTTTAATGCAAAACAGTTATAACATAAAAGAAACATTCCTAACCTAACCCTAACCCTAAAAGTGCAATTCTATGTTATAAATTTACATTATGGGCTCATTTCATATTCACACCAAGCAAGAGCAAGAGTGAGAGCAAGAGGTATTTATAATTTTATTTGCTTACAATACTTGTTAAAGTCTATTTTTTTAAAATTTAGATTCTATTTGCATTTTTTAGGGGTTGTTTTTTAGCATTTGCATCTACATTCATAATGTAATCATGTTTATAGTTTGTAGGATTTAAATAAATGCATATTGCATAGGGTTTGGTTGTAACTAGTTATGTTTTTTTTAATTACATTTTTAATTCCAATTTAAAGTTTATATTATATTTGCATTATTTACGGGCTGTTTTTAATTTTTTGTATCTACATTCACAATGTAATCATGTTTATAGTTTGTAGACTTTTACGAAATGCATACTGGTTACGTTTTTTTTTAATTACATTTTAAAAGTTAAAGAAAAAACTTATTGCATATTGGTAACTGCATAGGGTTTGATTGTTACTTGTGATTGTTTTCATTTTTTATAGATTAAAATTAAAATTATGATCATTGTTTATACTTTTTTTAAAAATTAATTCATTACATAATCAATCAATCATATAGTTATGGTTTTTTTTTAATTCATTGCAACAATCATCATTATGAGTTCTTCTTCTGAGTATGAGTATGAATTAGAGCAAGAGAGGGTTGAACATGAACTTGAGATAGGTGGAAGTGTTGGTGATGCCACAACGGGGGAAAGTGGAGAAGAGAGACAAAATGTAATGGCAACGACAACTGGTAGTTCAGCTGGTAGTGTTACCAATTGCCCCTCTCAAATGTTGTCTAAATTTGCCATTGGACCATTTGATAAGAAGAAATCATTGCAACAATTTTCCCAGATAATTGAGAACCCTAAGTCTGGAGGGGGGAGAAAAGTATGGAAGTGCAACATATGTGCACTGACTTGGCATGGCAGAATCACTAGGACCAATGCACACTTGTTGCACCCTACAAGAAGGGGGGTTGGCATTTGTAAGGGCCTTTCACTAGAGTAGAGAGTTGAGATGGTGAGAATCTTCAATGGAAATACCACGGACAATGTGCCAGAAGTTCGTGGTTCTACGACTAATACTCCTTTGAGCTCTCATAGGACTGGCAAGCATAGTAATACTTTGACTGGTTCTAATTTTGGAGTGTCGGAAGTGGAAAGCAGAGGGAAGAGAAAGGTCATGGGAGCAGCCCCCAATGCAGTTATAGAAATGTTTGATTCGAAGACAAGGGAAGAGGCAGATGATGTTACTGAAAAAAATTTCTATGTTGTTGGGATTCCATTTAATGTCGCTCGCTCTCCTTATTACAAGGAGCCTATGGCTAAGGTTGCAAAAGCAGGTACAAGCTATGTGCCTCCTGGAGAAACAAAACTAAGGCCAACAATCTTGGATAGAAACTATTCCAAGGTTAATTTGTTGATGGAGGAGATGAAGATGACATGGGTGTCACATGGATGTAGCATTATCATGGATGGGTGGATGGATATTAGACACCGTCCTCTCATCAATATGATTGTCTCTTGCAAAGATGGACCGTACTTCTTGAGAGCAATTGATTGTTCTGGGAAGTGGAAAGATGTTGAGTTCCTATATCATATTTTGAAGGATGTCATTGAGGAGGTTGGACCTTCAAACGTTGTACAGGTTGTCACGGATGCAGTTTATGTGTGCAGAGCAGTAGGCAAGCTAGTGGAGTGGGAGTATAGGCATATTTATTGGACTCCATGTTGTGTGCATGCCATGAACAATGCATTGAAAGACATAGGGAAGATTCGGTGGGTCAACCAAATAGTGACTGAGGCCAGGGACATGCGAATTTCATATGCAATCACCACACATCATTGGCACTTCTTCAAAAAAAAACGAAGCAGGAATTTCTGAAATCAGTTGACACCCACTTTGCATCCTATTTTATTTTGTTGGAGAGGATGTCTGAGTTGCAGAAGCCCCTGCAAATTCTGATTATGACAGAGAATTGGACTAGGTGGCGTGAGTCCAAGACAAAACAAGGGAAAAGAGTGAAGGAAGTGGTGTTGAGGGAAACATTTTGGGTTGATATGAAATACATCATATCAATCAAAGCTCCAGTTTTTAGTGTTATCAAATATGGGGATTCTAACAGCCCCAATCTTGGTGAGATCTATGAGTGCATTGACAGCATGCTTGGGCAAATGAAGGTAGCTATTCGGGTGAGGGACCCCACTTTGGAGTTCTATAATGAACATATACAACCCATTATTCAGCAAAGATGAGAGAAGTTGAACACCCATCTTCATATGGTTGCGTATGCATTGAATCCCAAATGGTATGTGGAGAGGCCAGGTAGAGTTATCCCTTTGGATGATGATGAGGTGAAGAAGGGCCTTATGAAGGCCTTTAAAAAAATGTACAATCCACAGGAGGCTTCACAGATCAGGTTGGAGTAGCTTGACTTCACTGAACTTGATGGGTACAAAACATCAGCAAGGACGGATAGGGTAACAATGGCATAGGAGAAGCTAATGAGTTGGTAGCGACCGTATGGGCTTCTAGGACTGCTGCAACCACTTGCCATTCACCTCCTTTCCCAGGTTTCTAGCTCCTCTGCCTTTGAGAGGAATTGGTCTACATATGGTTAGATCCACTCTGTTAAGAGGAATAGGCTTACCTCTGCGAGAGTGGAGAAAATTTGCACAATGCTTTGCATCTTATGGATCGCAAGACACTTGCGTACAAACAAACCCCAGCATTACGGTGGGAAGTAGATCCCGAGGAGCTGAGGCAGGTTGAAGAGGACAATATTGTGTGGCGGGAATTGATTGGGCTTACCTTGAGGATGGGGATGCTAGTTCCAACGAGGAGTTCGTGGATAATGCTTCAGATGTTAATTCTGATTTTTAGGTTGATACTTGTAGTTGTCCTCTTTTTTTGTAATATTGACAATAGACAATTGTTGGTGTACACTATATTTGGATATAAGATTAATGATATGAATATCAACTATTGTCGCTTGATCAATCATAATTTAGAATGGTTTTTATAATTTATTTCAACTTATCTTAAATTCAAAATTCAAATATGACATATGTAACTTACATTAACATAAACATATTGATAATATGGTATTAAGGAATGTATTTGATGCTTATGAGTTCAAGTTTCACCTTATTTACTCAAATGGTTTTATTTCAGCTTATTTATATAGTTTAGTCACTATATCTTTATATTTTAAATATTTATATATTTTTTAATTAGCCATCCCCCGCCGTCCCCAAAATTTAGAAATTTTAGGGTATGAACTGTGGAAAGAAGGAAGATCATGTTTACACAGTCGTAGTTAGATTGAAGCGGACCATTGGTGGAGATAAGACACAAGTTTGAATTCTTATGAAACAATTTGAGGGCACATTTTTAAAACAAAGTACAAAATCTCAATTTTTTACAATCACAAATTGCTAAATGCTCCTCTTGCAAGGGCAATGTTTTCGCCTATGATTGCACCCTTGTTGAATCTACCAGATTCAACACCTCAGTGAAACATGGAAAGACCTCCAATGTGTGGGACAATGGCACCTTTTGAGGTCAATCTCCAGAGAAGGCTAGCTCCTTCTATCCTAGCTCACTGCGACTAACTAACTAGCACTAAATTGCTGCTATCTAATCCTATTCTAAGCATTCCAAAGGACCAGGGTTGAGAGAGAGAAATGCTGAAAATAAAGAAAGGTGATGCACCAAACTAGAATAGGGTTCAATTTCGGCTCCAAGGACACAAATATAACAATACATGCGAAGATCCAAGATAATGCACACAGAACTTTGGAAGAAATAAACAGAATGAGACTGAAGGCAAGCAAGAGGATTGAAGTATTCACATTAAACACTAATGCATTTAAGGAAAGAGATCACACTTGCATATAATATCAAGAACTCATCCATTTACAATCATACAGAGTCAAGGCACGTGAAACCTTTGTATGTTCTTTCGTACCTACATATATAGAAATTTTTAGAGAGAGGGAGAGAGAAAAGATCACATCCAGCGATGAATGAATTCAACCACCCTGCCAACACCAAGAACCAATCGCCATTGGTTTCACAGGCTAGGTATGGGCACCTAACATTGCTCCAGTTGCACGCCATCAGATCGCCTGTGCAAGAGGACGGCGTCATTCAAAACTTAATTCGAGTTGTTGGAGTGGTTGAGCATCTAATATAAATTAGGCGCGGTTTTGTTGAGTTTCGTGGAGTTTTGATGTTCTACCACCTTGATCTCGTCTTTTGCGGCTTTGTGTGTTTGGCAAACTTCCAATGTCTTCGCCTTTATCTGCGAGCAACCCTTAACTCCACAATTACTTTCCCTCATCCACAGCTTTATCGCAGCTCATTCCGCGGAATAGACTACATTCCATGGATTCTTAGCCTTACACGGCATTTCCTTTATATCGCAGACTCTTTGTTCCACGACTTTTGTACTTTGGTATTTGCCTTGTTCCTCGGATCTTTGCATTTTCTTTGTTCTGCAGGTCTTTCAACTTGCGCGGCTTATTCACCGCGATCCTTTCTAACACTCTCGCGCTTCACTTTCCCTTATCCCAAGTCCCGCACGGTCCTTTGCCTTGTTTCGTGGCATATATCCCCGCATTTTTGTCCCTTTGTTACCCGGGTTTTGCAAACTCTACAGTACACTACATTTCTTGACTTCCACAGAACACAAAGTTCCTTCATTCCGTGGATGTCTTTCTTGAATTCGCGTGAGTCTGTGACTCGAATGAAGTTGTCCAAATAACATGGGTGCTATTTTGGACAATTTGGACAATAGGCACATCTACTGAAAAATCAAATCTAAACCAGATCAAAGATACAAACCAGAAGAAAATGTGCCACATGTTGTAGAATACTTGGTGACTTCCACAATCATGGAAAAGGAAAAAAAGGAGATGACGGTAGGGCGCGTTTTGATTGTTTCGACATGAAAGTATGAAGACGTCAAAGGAAACAAACGAGAAAAAATCCATGATACTCGCACGAATTAGTCAACTGGCCAGTCATTCTCTAATAAAGAAAAGGAGAAACAAAACCACAATGCTCGGGCACAAATTAGCCAACAATCCAGTCATACTCTAATAAGGAAAAGGAGAAAAATATCAAACACAAACTACAAACATTTTTCAAATCCATAGACACACAATCGAGGGAAAACAGACCAAAAGACAGATTTTCAAACCAATTCACGATTTGCATTTGCAAAGTCCCCACAAAACACGATTTGTGAAATTTACACTCAGTGAAGAAAGAGAAATATGTGAAGACAAAAAGTTTTTCAAATTTCGTGTTTTGATAATTCCTTGTATTTACACTTGAATTGATTTGAGGGTCAGAAGATAGATTTTCAGAATATAGACTGTATTTCCTTTTTTTGTTATATTGATTTGCAAATCAGAAGTCAAACATTCAGACTTTAGAATGTACGCCTATTGCATTGATTTATAGGCCAGAAATCAAATATTGTGTGAAAAATGGCCAATATTCAGAATCTTGTTCTACTGGAGTCGCAGAAATTGACTAACCATAATTACAATGTTTGTTCTCACAAGATTCTGATGATTGCAGAGTATCGAGACTGCAATATAATCATTCTTGACACGAAAGGAAGGCATATTGCTAACTTTGTGGATTATGACAAGCATCACAAAGACTTGTGGCTGCTAAAGTTATCCATGTCATATGATTTAATACCCGAGATTCGGAATGCCACTGAGGCAAGTGTGCTATGGACCAATTTGAAGAAGTATCTAACTTCGGAGAGAAGCTCGGTTTTGTACTTGAATATTTTGTTGTTTTCAGCAAGGATGATAGAAGATGGATGCCTGTCAGAACACCTTCTTTGGATGAAAGATCCCCGAGACCATCTTAGTTCCATCAATTAAAAGGTGGATGATGACAACTTGCTTGCACTTATTTTGAATACTGTTTCGCCCTACTATGAAATATTTGTGGAGGCTCTACACTTAATGGTGGAATGCCAGACCCTGCGTTTGATCATGTTAGTTCCTATTTGCTGCCACATGTACAGAGGTAAACACAAGCAATTGAGTCCAGTTTTGGACAAATACAGAGTGCATTGACTGCTCAGTCGAAGGGGAAGTGGAAACAAATTCTTGGTGAATCGTCTTCTAGATATTAGAAAAAACACCATTACTATCATAAGGTTAGGCATCGCAAAAAGGATTGCTAGATGCAATAGTACGATCCTTCCCAACACAATAAAAAGCCACAAGATATGGCAAATGTTGCAGCTGTTGCAGATGGACAGGATTATGAGGAAGAGTGTGTTCTCACAGCTTTATACACGAATGACAGTACTACAATTGTTGGATTATTGACTCTGGCACATCCCGACATTTTTCGTGTCAAAGGGACCAGTATGTAACATTTGCTACAAATACAAATTGTTTTGATCCAGTTGTATTAGCTAATGGGGAGTCACTTGCAGTAGAGGGGATAGGAGATATTTGTATAGTCCTAAATAATGCTCAAAAACTATTAGTACAGAATGTTAGGTATGTCCCTAACATGCATAAAAAACTCTTGTTTGTTCGTTAATTAACAGATAATCCCGATATTTCTTTAAATTTCTTTGGACAAAATTGTAGTCGGATATGAAACAGGAACGGGTAATTGCCCTAGACATCAGGCAAGGTGGTTAGTATAGGCTTGTTGACTTTGCTAAAGTCTACTTAAAAGCATGTGGGGAGGGAAACTCCACCATTTAAGATGTATTAGAGGATGAAATTCCTCATAGGTTTGTTGACCCTACTTCAATCAACTTACATGCAACTATTGTGGAGAGAATGTTCGCTATACAAAATGTGCAAGAGGATGCATTGCCTAGGGAGGATAGAATTCCCCACTCAACTCAGAATGTACAGGAGGCTGAAATGCCTTAGGAGGATGAACTTCCTCACTCAGATGTGCAGATAACTCTAGAGGGAGACTCCACCATCCAGGATAAGCTGGAGGCGCAGGGTAGGGTAGCAAGACACGCCACTCAATTACAAGCAATGGGCCCAAGGTCAGCAGAACATGGACACTTTGCTCATGTTGTTGCAAAAGACTTTTCCCAACACGGGAGAATGGATGAGATAGAGATGGTTATTTTCCTACAACTAAGGAGATGGTTAATTCTCCTACAACGGAGTTGTTGGTTTTTACTCCTACTATGAATACTGCAAAGATGGTTACAATTTTGTTGCTTCTCTCTGGAGAATCGGACAAGGAGATCTGCATGGTGCTGCCTGAATATTTTTGGGTATGAACACAATCATTTGAGTTGCAGATTGATTGAGTCCATGTATAGACTTAAGTAGGCTCCACAAACTTGGTACATTCTATATGATCTGCTTCTCCAAGATTCTGATTTCAAATCTATGGGGATCAGGCCGAAGTTATAAGCAATGGTGATTCATCACTAGTCAGTGAATCACTCAACAGAGAATTGGCAGACACCTTGATGTATCTTATGTCCACACGACTGGATATTTTCTTTACTGTTGGTTCGCCTTTTCAGCTTTCCGTCTACCCTGAAGCTTCTGCACTGCACAACACCAAAATGTTAGTGCAGCACCAAAATGTCAGAGGACTGCGTATTTCAGATTAATATCTAAAGAGCAGCCTGTAAATGTAATGACTAAACATTTTGGTCCCATTTTTTTTGTAACATTTCAGGACATACTCGGAGTAGTTTCCAGTTTCAATTAGTTGAGTGTCAACTAATAGTCAGTTATCAACCACCTTCAACTTATGTAACCGCTTTCAGCATAATAAATATGACCAACACACACATCCCAATGTGTGTCGTGTGCCTCCACTTTCTCTTCATTCTCTCTCTCATCTTGTAACAGTAAGGATACCCTCGTGATTATATTATGTCAAGAGTAGAAAACTCTAAAGAAAACCTGTAAAAACGCATGCTTTTTCTGGTGGGTCAGCCCATTATCACAAAATGGCTCTGAATCACCTGAATAAGAAAGTTGATCTAAATGATAAAAGGGGAAAGGGTTTGTTGAATGCCATAACTGTCTAGACCAAAGGAATGTACAATTAAAGGCACTAGAGCAATCCCGGGGAGAAGAAACTGGACAGTAAGTGGGTACTTTCCTGGCCGGATCTAGAAGTACTGAGATAATTTGATGATGGCATCAGTAGTTTAAGTAATTTATGGCCAGTTCTGGAATTATTTGTACCTCAGGTCCCAGTAAGGATCCTAGGCAGGTTGTTTTTCTGGTTTTTTCCCTGAAGTTGAATGGTGAGGGACTGTTTCAACCCTCAATGCCTATCTGAAAAAAGAGAAGACTACAATCAAACAAAACTATTCTGTTGCTTTGGAAAAATAACACCAGTAACTTTAGATTATAGCACAAAGCTGAAGCACTAAAATTTAGCTCCTCTAAATGCTAAGCTCAAAATAGCATTACAATAAAAGTAATGACCAGCTAGCTACAGCACATTACCTATTGTATATGCAACACAGATAACAACTTTGAAAATCAAATTCTTACTAACATGAATAGCATAAAATACCAAATCTACAACTTGAAATGTATGCACCATTGTTCTCAATTTACCAATATGCAATCGAGGAACCAAAATTCCAAAGAAAAGGAAAAGCTAGAGCAACCTTAGATGGCAATGTTTGTCAAATATCGCATATCACCGTCAGTATCAAATATTACACATTATTCATATTATACTCAATAATGTCCACTTGATAATGAATCTGCTCTATTTGCCAAGAAAGACCTCGAGATGGAATAAAGTCGGCCTTAATTTACAATTTAATGTTTTTTTTTGATACTCTTGAAAATTTTATAGCCATTTTCAGCAGTATCTCCCAAAGTGGTCAAGGGTACCATACCTGCTTCCAAACCATCCCCAATCCCAAAACATTTCTGCAGACATTACATTAATTCCCATGGACCTCAAAAGTACATACAGAAAAAATAGGATGAAGCAGCCAAAAATAAGCTCCAAATGGGCTACAGATTTAAAACCTTAGATATAACCACAATAATAAAATATGCTAACTAACTAGGGGTGTTGTACCCAATGAGGGTAAACCCTAAACGCGTCAAAAAGGCAATACAATGTATTAAAAACATTACACCCATAAGAGAGGAATAGATATCTATGGCATACCAGAAGAAGGGTTGATGGTAGCCCCGTAGAAGCTAGGCCCATACGAGGTGTATGTATTACTTGTGTAGCCAGAGGATGTAGACACTTTCATCAATCACAAGCAAAAGGCACAATATAGGTCTGATCACCTGATGTCCATGAGAGATATGAGCCTCTAGAAGGTTAACTGGGCTATGGCATTAATGAACGTTCGTTGGGAGGTTCCTCACATGAGATTGTCTCAAGTGAACTTGCCTACCTTCCATGACTAAGATCTCTACTAGTGAAATGCAATACATGTATGCAAATCCGACACATCTAACAGGATCATTTCAGTAATGTGATCACAAATCTTGTGAGTTATATCTAGAACCCTTTGGACCAAAGTAACATCATACTTCATCCTTGATACAAGCAATAACATCTCCCTTGCAGATATTTTCAGTAAATGGAAACTGTAAGCCAACATGTTTATCTCACAATGTGGTAAGTGGAAACCACCTATGTCTCACAACCTCAGGAGAGATTCTTCCAACATAATTCCATGCTACCGTTCCATGGATGTGGTGATTAACTCAAGTTTACTTTCAATTTGGTGAGAAGTACTATCTGTAGTAACGTTTATTATTACAAACCAAGATAATTCCACTAAGAGACCATTTGTTTGCAAAAGATCATATGCATGTGCACGATAGTCTACTCCCTCATAATGTGTGCCCAATCAATAGGCCCTAAGATCAAACCTCGTATCTTGGTCCCATAGAGCACTATGTGTTAACAATGGCCTCAAAGAATTGCATCTTCAAATGGATATCTAAGAAATGAATCTGAAAACAATAGCACTCTAGGACAAAAAGGAAGCATGCCCTTTCCAAAGTCATGATTGTAAGGCATGCTTAAGATTAAGAGACCCCACCTACTTTGAGAACCGCATACTAACAATATATCAGTGTACTTTGTTGCATGGATACGGATATGGATACAAATATGGTATCAAATACGGATACGGCTAGTTTTTAAAGCCCCCTGATATGAATACAGTTGGGTGTGTGTGTGTGTGTGTGTGTGTGTGTATAATAATATGTGTGTGTGTGTAAATGTATAATAATCTAGATCAGAAATTATATATATATAATAGTTACTAATTTAAAATTATAAACAAATTTATATATTAAGAATAATTATTAATTTTAAATTATAAACAAATTTATACATTAGATTAAAATTACACTCCTAGCCCATTAGAAGGTTGAAAGTTGGGTAGTCAATGGATTAAAAAAAATTGTAGGTTGTGTAAGCCAATGGAAAATAGACAAAATGAAATAAAAAACAGGGTAAGCCAAAGAAAACAGATCAAAAGAATTGCCACTTGAGCATAGACAGAGTTAGTTTGAAGTAAAAGAGCGAATCAACACTCACCTCCATGTCCTCAATTGTTGCTGCAAAAATGCAATAAACAAGGTCATTTGCAGTTTTTAGCATCCTTTTAGCCTTCTGAAGGGAATTTTTTTTAACTTTTAAATCAGATACAGTTATAGTTGGCCTCCTTACCATATCTAGTTGTATATGATACAACCCAGTTATGGGTTTGTATCTAGATACGGGTGGATATGGTATTCAAACCATATCCAAGCCGCGTTGTACCTATAATTGTATCTGGCGTAGTTTGCCTATTCGGCAAGTACTCACCAGATTTCTACTAAGGTGAATATTCACCTAGAGAACTCGCCACCAAACACACAAATATTCGCCAATACTCACCACCAATATTTTCTAGAACTCAGAGAATCTGGCCCAAAATCTCACCATGCGCAACAAGGATGCAGAAAACAAGAAAAACGCGGATTTCACGCTGAAAAAACATTGTTTTTTGTCTTCTAAATGCATCGCACTCTCTCACTTGTAATCAAACATTTATTGAGCATCATTTGCGTGAGTTGAGATTTTACAACAAATTTGAAGAATTTCATTTGGAGGTAAGTTCCTTTTTTTTCCTTCAAAGCCAAACGGAAGCTATTTTCCCTCCCCAATGAGGTCTTCCTTGATGAAGACCTCACCAGACCCCAGGTTGCCGAGCTCAAACAATCTCGCGAAGTGGTGATGGCAGCTAGGAAAGCAGACAAGTGGGTTGTAATTTGTAATCTCAAACCTGTTATCCGGAACTCTTTCCCTCTCAGTTGGGCTCCTGGGTCCGATCCCAAATGACGGTCTCGCTGGAAGAAGCGACGGAACAAGGGCATTTCCACAGCTTGTTGGAATGGTAACAGATTATCCTGGTCTTCTCCAGGTGTACTATATGACACTCTAGGTTTTTTAGATCTCCTTTTTATCAAAGACTCGTGAGAGCCTTGTTCGTCCTCTGTCGGAGATTAGAGGGTATCACTCGCTTTCCGTTTGCAGGCAGGAGACCAGGAGTTTTGGCGGTGTCAAGGGTTCTGGCGGTGTCAAGGGTTTCAACGGGGTTGCTTGCTTGGTCAAAGACATTTTCCAAAACAAAATTCCAGTGGTCGTTGCGGATGAATTTGCCCACTTCCTTTGGGTCATGATCCAACGTACTTCACCCCACCTTAGAGACTTCTTTATAGTGGTTTGCTACTTCCCCCCAACTTCCTCTCCTTATGCCATTCATAATGGCCCAGACGGGAACCTTTTTTTGACCTCTATATAGGTATCTCTCAATTCTCAGTGGTTGGAGAGGTTCTCATATTGGGGGACTTCAATGAGCGGACCAGAAACCTTCAGGTCCCTTTGCACAACAGGACTGGTGATGCGCTTTGCGCTTTCAAAGTGGATCCCGACTCTTTTGGTCTTTAGAGAGAATCGGAGGACTCTGCAAGACCTCTGATGTCCTATGGCCGACATCTCTTACAGATGGGAGAGTCCCATGAGCTGTTGATTCGAAATGGTATTTCGTGTTTTCCTGACTCCAAATTCTTCACTTGTACACCCCACTGCGGAGGGGCTAGCATGGTAGATTACATCTTAACTACCCCTAACCTAATTCCTTACATCCACCACTTGTCCATCACCCATGTCCCCCTTGCTGATCATGCAACCCTTTCCTTCTCTTTACAGGTTGATCCCCCTAGGTCATGCCTCCCTTCCGCTGTCCTCCACACATTACTATGAAGTTTGATGAAGGTGACCCTGAAGCCTTTTCCTCCCACCTTCGTCTACTTCTCCCCCTTGAACCTCAGTTTACCCCGCTCTCCATAAACACGAAGTACAACCTCCTCTCTTCCATTATCCACGAGGTTGCCTCGAATTCCTACCCCCATATCACACTCACCCTCCCTCGCAAAAAAAATTGCCCCATGAACCGATGGTATGATGAGGATTGTAGAGCCCTTCACCGGCAACTTCACTTTGCTCCTCTCTCCCATCCTTCCCCTCTCTTAATTTCGCTTACCACCGCCTCCTTCGCCACAAGAAACACATTTTCATCTCACGACAGAGACGTGAGCTCTGTTTTACATTCTCCTAAGCGTTTCTGGTGTACCATTCTCCCTAGCATTCTCCTCTTGAGCAGGACCTGGATCCCAGCTCCACGTATGCTCATACCTCCACTCTTTACGACGTCCCTGGCCAGCCCCAAATCTGGGTTGCAGCCCACCTTCTGCTTGTCACATTTTCACCCACAAGAATGTTAAAAATGCCATCTCAACAATGAATAGTAGCAAAGCAGTGGATGAGGATGGATTCCAGGCAAAACTCTTCAAGAAAGGACTTGGCATCCTGAACAACTATTTAGTGGATCTCTTCAACCAAGTGGTTTGTACAGGTTTTCTGGGGTCTTGGTCCCACCACACCATTCACCCCATCCACAAATCGGGTCCTACTTTTAATCCCAGCTACAGAACGATCTTGGTGGGTCACACAATTCGCCAAGCTATATGCTACATAGTACAGTGCTTCACACGTGGCTTTCAGAGTTTTTGGACCACAGTCACTACAGAGCCAGGGGACAGGGGAGGTTTCGACCAACCTACTAGACCATTGACCACATCCTCACTCTTCGGGCCATCATCGAGGAAGCACACCACCGTTCTTCCAAGGTTTTTTGTTGCTTTGTTGACTTTCGGAAAGCTTTCGACTCTGTTCCGCGGGAAGCTCTCTTCCAAAGGCTGAGAGAGATTGGCATTTCCGAGACTCTTTCAGCTGCCATCATGCGCCTATATGAGGAGGTTCTGGGGCGTCTTCGTACTGTTCTCAGGCTTTCTGACTTCGTCAAGAGTACCATTAGAGTCAAGCAAGGTTGCCTTTTGTCTCCTACCTTGTTCAGTATTTATATTGATGAGTTGGAAGAGTTTCTCACGGATCATATACAGGAGGGGGATGGTTGTCTCCTCCACCAGGTTCTAATCTATATCCTCCTTTTCGCAGACAATGTGGTTATTCTCGCCTCTTTTGCAGAGGGTTTACAAAGACAACTAGATGCTTTAGCCCTTTTTTGTGACCATATGCAGCTGAGAGTTAACCTGGGTAAGACCAAAGTTATGATCTTCAATGGCCTGAAGTCATTTGATTTTCATTTCTTATACAAGGGGGTTGAGCTCGAGATCACCAGCTCTTACACTTACTTGGGAGTACTATTCTTTGGGCCTCGCTTCAGTCTTCAACCATCACTTCAGCCTCGGGGTAATAAGGGCTATGGCTCCTTGGCGATCTTGGAAAGACAATGCTTCCGCTATCACTTCTAAGACATCCTGTCCAAGATGTTCCTTTCAAACTCTCTTGTCGGGCCCACGGTTCTCTATGACTCTGAGGTTTGGGGGCCCTCCTTACGCGAGTCTGATTGGGCTGCAATGGAGAGAGTTCAAATACTTCTTCTGAGACGTATCATCAAATGCAAGAGACGGTTCCCCACGATATCATCCTGGCAAAATTTGGGGCTCATCCATTTAGGTTGGATGCAATTTTTTGTCTTGTTTCCCTTTTGCATCGCATTCGAAGACTTGCTAATTCTTCTGCGGGAAGGGACAAGTATCTCTAACTTGCCTATAGCTCCTCTAAGGCCATTGCTCTAGCCAATTGTTCAAGTTGGTCTCGTCGTTGGTTTGTCGGAGTCTCACGACTACTTGAGTCTATTAGGATTCAAACGGACCACCTCCCACCATACAGCTATTCATTGGACGCTCCCACCCATCTGCTTCGAGTCAAGCAGGATCTTAACAAAATCATCAAAGACTAACCCCCAAGGTGGGTTACGTCCGAAGATGGCCTTCTATGTTGCGCACTTTCTTGAGGTCAATAATGGTCTTATCTCTCGGCCCCGGTATATTTCCCGACATTGGATGCACGCCCTTCGCATTTCCCTAGGTCAGTTCAGGTTTGGCTCCCATAGGCTCTAGGTTGAGTGTGATCATCAGATTGACCGTTTCGAGCAGATTTTCCAACTCTGTTCCCTCCACGAGATCGAAACGGAAGAGCACTTCATCTGCTGATGCCCCATCTACTACAAGATTAGAGGAAGATTTCACTCTCTGTTCAGAGAGCACCTGACATTCACATACTTTGTCAAATATTATGATCAGAGGTGCCTTGCTCTCTATCCGCAGGAGGCTCTTAGGCTTCGGGAAGCGACCCTCCAGCCTCTTTCTAGACATACAACTACTCGACAAATCACTTCCTTTTTTACAGTGCTCTCCCCTGGGAGGGGCACTAAGTAGCTGGGTAACACTGATCATGATCCCCATACAAGATCAGTCCAGACCTGAGGCACTATTTCACAAACCAAGGACGTCCAAACACATACGAGGTTGAGGTCCTCCTCTCATAGATGGCCTTCGAGCTCCACCAGACGAGCACGAAGAGTTCCCTCCTCTGGGCATTCGCACTCCAGATCTTTCACAGCCTCAAATACTGGTCATCAACACATTACTAGCTTCTTTCAGTCGGCCTTGGATGTTAGATGAGAGGGTCTCCTCTTTCGCCTCCTCTTCCTCTTCTTCCTCAGCATGTTTGGGTTCTGCTGACTTCTGAAAGCTTTCTTCAGGGCTCTCTTCTCGCTTGTTCTTCTTTTTCTTCCTCTCTTTTTTGTTTGTTCTCGAGGACCTTTTGGTCCTCTTGTTGGACTCTCGTTTACTCTTTGTATGGGTGCAGTCCCATTGACCTACCTTTGTGGTCATTCGTTGGACATTTAATATATTTATCTTATCTTATCCTTCATTTCAAGAATGTAAATTCTTTCTATATTATTTATATATTGTATCCAAATATGATTTGCAAGTTTGAATGCATTCCATTCGGTTCCAAACGATTTTAATTGTTATTAAGTATGATTGTTTATCATCCTTAATGAAAAAAATCCCCGGAATGTATTGTTTTAAATGTAATTTTTTTAATTTTTTGGGAACTTATTTTTGTTTGTAGGGTTTATAGTTACAAATTTGCAATTAAAATTACATGGGATTATAAAGCCAATTTTTATTTTTAAACGGTTTTACAATGGTTTTTAAATTAAATATACATTTTTTTATTTTTTAAACGATGTATAAAGTCATTTTTTAATTATATTTACGTTTTTTTTTTAAACGTAAATTGTGTTGCAGATTAGAACTTAGCTTATAATGGCATCTAGGTCAGCATCAGGTTTGGCAACAAGCTCAGAATCACTAGCAAGAACCATTCCCGCTAATGCATGTACCGTTGCTTGCAAGTATGTTGTACGTGAAGTGGTTCAGGGGACTGTAGTTTCCAATTTCTTTGGAAAAACATTTTCTGGAAGTATCAATCACCTAAAGTATCATCTTGCATGTATTGTTTATCACGACATTGTGGTATGTCTCAATGTTACGAAAGAGGCAAAACAAAAGACGAATGCGGAGCTAGACGAGAAGAAACTAGAGAGGGCAAGGGTGCAAACAGTCATAACAACAACCATTAGACCTAGAATAGCAAAGGAATCAGAGGACGATGTGGCAACGATTGTGGACTCTACTAGTAGTCCACGAATACAAAGCAAAAGATGCACATCTGCTTCATCAAGTTCAAGCAAAGAGATACATAGTTTTCTTGTACTAAAAAATATACCTAATGCACAACCTTCGTTGTAAGGTACGAGTTGGAATAAGGATGCGCACAAGGAAACAGATAGGGCATGTGTGAATTTAAGGTGCTACAACCTTCCCTTCAATGTGGCAAAGATATTGTACTAGGAGTACTTGGTGAGAGCATTGATAGTTGTAGGGAAAGGGTACAAGGCACCCTCTCCAAAAGACTTGACTGGGAAATTGCTCAAGAATGCAGTTGGAGATGCAACATCAATCCTGGAAAATCAAAAGAAGCAATTACAGAAATACGGATGCACCATTTTTTCAAATGGGTGGACAAATGGAAGGAATCACACCCTCATCAATTTTTTAACGGCTTCAAATGGTGAGATGGTATTTTTGAAGTCAATTGATGCCTCTAACATAGTAAAAAATGCAAAAAAATTGAGCCTTATGTTGGAGGAGGTTGTCTTAGAGGTGGGTATCCAGAATGTTGTGCAAGTTGTCACAGATAATGCAACAATAGCATGTGGAGGCTGGGAAACTACTATCAAGGAGAGACAATCAATCACTTTTTTAGAACACCTTGTGTGGCCCATTGCCTTGACCTCCTTTTGGAGGACATAAGCAAAATTGAATGGGTGATACCAGTTATAGAAAATGCAATAAATATAACCAAGTACATATATAATCACCCTTGGGTTGTCAACTCAATGAAAGAACACACCAAAGGGAAAGAGCTTGCGTGATGCCGATGTCGCATGCTTTGCAACTAATTTTTTGATGTTGCAAAGTATTTATAATTTGTTGTCATCGTTGAAGCAAATGTTTGTGTGTCAAGCATGGCTAGACTCACAATATTCAAAGAAAACCGATGAAGAAAGGACTACAAAGATATTTTTCGATGATGTCTTTGCAAAGAGAGTTGTACAGATCATCAAGGTAACTTCAAACTTCAATTTAAATTTTCTAAACAAATTCCTTTACATTAATTTTTTAAATGTATTATTTTCACACTTGTAAGTTTGTAACTACAAAAGGTCGAATTTGTGTGTAGGTAGTCAGAGTTGGATTAAAAAAAATGTGCTTAGGTTGTGTAAGCCAACGGAAAATACACAATGGGATAAATTTATGGGCAAGCCATGGATAAGGCTTTAGTCAAAACATTGCCAATTTGTGCAGAGCAAGTGTCAGTTTAAAATTCATTGTAAAAGATAGAGATAAAACACTAAATTTCCATAGAAATACACTCAATAGTTTCACAAATATGCAATAAACAAGGTCAAAATAGCAGTTTCCAACAACTAGCTGTCATAGCCTTAATTGAAGGGAATTTTTTTTTAACAATATTGAAAGTGTTCAGAAAAAGGCTATAGTTCAGCCTTCTTGAATCATCCTAGTTGTAATGCTCATCAACCCAGTTACATCAAAAAGTATCTAGATCATCAAGTGGACTTGGCTCAATGCCATCATCACTAGCATCCAATATCGTTGTACCAACATAATTAGTGTCATCCTGTAGCTCATTGACAAAATCAGGAAATACTTCATCAGAAGAATTCTTTAAGAAAATGTTCGCCAATTCTTTTTCTTCAATTTTGCCGAAACACGATGCATCTTTTGCCCTTTTCTCATGGTGAGTCGCAAATTGATGAGGAGAACTTACAAAATCATTCAGATTTCTTTAAGTGAAAAAACATTGCTCTAATGTCTTGTCAAAGCTGATCACACTCCCTCACTTGTAATCACACACTTCTATTGAGCATCTTTTGTTGTGAGGAAGTGTCTACTCCATAGCAAATTTAAAGAATTTCATTTCCATTTCCTTCTTTTCAAGAATGTATAATTCTTGGGTTCCAAATTTATACCCATTCCTCATCCAAATATGATTTGCAAGTTTGAATGCTCTTCCATTCAATTCCTAAGGATTTTAATTGTTAAAACCTTAAGTATACTTCACGATTTATCATCTTTTTAATGAACAAAATTGGCCGGAATGTATTGCTGAATTTAAATGGGTATGCAATTCTCCATCTTTACAATTTTTTGGAATTTATTTTTGTTTTTAGGGTTTACAATTATTGAAAATGTTCAATTGGCTTCAATTACAACGGTCCATATAAAGCCAATTTTTTATTTTTAAACGGTTTTACAATGTTTTTTAAATTAAATTGGGTGCACATTTTTAAACATTTACACCATTTATCCCAAAAGGTTGTTTTTTAATTAAATTTACCTTTTTAACCTTTTTAAGCACAAATTCACTCTGTGCTACAGATTAGAACTTAGCATACAATGATCATTTGGGTCCTCAAAAATTTTTTCAGCAAGTTAGAATCACTAGGCAAACCATTCCCGTTAATGCACGTACCGTTGCTTGGAAGTATGTTATATGTGGAGCAATTCAAGGGATTGAAGTTTGTAATTTCTATAGGAAAACATTTTCTGCATTAATCACCTAAAGTATCATCTTGCATATATTGTTTGTCGCAACATTGAGGTATGTCCCAATGTTACGCGCAACACAAGAGGCAAAATAAATATGAAGGCAGTAGCTTCTTCGAGAAGAACCTAGAGACTTTCAAGGGTGCAAGTAGCCATAACAACCATTAAACCTGGAATGGCACAGGAATCAGAGGACGATGCGGCAACAATTGTGGGCTTAACTCATAGTCCATGAATATGAAGCAAAAGAAGGCACATCTGCTCAAATTCAAGTTCAAACCTTTGGGGCAAAGACTGACACATTGATAACATAGTTTGTACCAAAAAAAATACATGGCACACAAACTTCGCTGCAAGGTACGAGTTGGAATAAGGATGCGCACGAGGAAACAGATAAGGCATGTGCGAGTTTCAAGTGCTACAACCTTCCCTTCAATGTGGCAAAGATCTTTACTAGTAGTACTTGGCAACAACATTAACAGTTGCAGGGAAAGGGTACAAGGCACCCTCTCCAAAAGACTTGACTGGGAAATTGCTCAAGAATACTAATACGATATATCAAATGTAATACAATTTAGATTGTTTCTTGAGAAAAATATCCTTTTAAAATGGCGCAAAAAATTGCCATATTGAAGAAATTTCACTTTACACAGCCATAAAAAATTCTTGGTAATAGGTTAACCTCGAAGGAAATCCATAAAACTTAAAAAATGGCAAAAAAACAGCATAAATTGGAATACACATACCTTGCTTCCAAAATGTTGTACAAGCTTTGACAATACAGCATATATGATACAAGATTTTTAAATAGCACAATAATTCACTCATTTGAAGAATATCTTCACTACTACATACTTTTAAGGTCATGAAAAATTGATTTGGTAGGAGTTAAACCTCAAAGGAAATAACCATAGACAATTAATTCTTGATGGTTGATTAATAGAGAACAAAGGAATATACATTCTTTGCAAATTGTGTTGGCTAGGCTTGACTATAGATATGTGACATTACAAGATCTATGTATTTTGCAACATCTTGATTCTAACCTAATATGTGAGTCAAGAAATGGCTCCTTCAATACCAAGAGGGCCATTTCGATTTGGAACAGGATTTCAAAGCATATTGTTACGAAATGCTTTGCATCAGATAGTTGTCATAGATAACATCAATTTATCAAATTTACAAACTTCAATTTAAGGGCATTTGCAAATAATGAAACATTAATATCTGAAATTTTTTACTCATATTTCAGTTTTACCTCAATTTTTTGTAATTAAAATTTAACTTCCCTGTAGGTGTCAAGTCGTTGGTGAATGTTTGTGCAACAATTGAATCACATACTTGATGGGGAGCAAAACACTGAAGAGATACATTTATCAAGGCACCTATCTTGGATTTGTCCAAAGAGGCCATCCAAAACTATTATTACCTATAGCATCAGATTTGGTCCCATTAACCAATAATTGATCAGATGGAACAATCAAGTTCCACCAACTATGTGCAGCTCGAAAACTATCTCAACCCCAAACATTCATTCTAAACTCCAAAATTCACAAGATGTTAACGGGGAGGTTATGGCCTTCTCTCAACATGCATTGAGAGGATCATACCAGAGGTTGAGGCGAGGGACCTCATTATTTTAAATTGCTCATGAATTACAAACATGCAAATATAAGGGGCCTCTTTTCTTTGACATTATGCTATTCTCAGGGAGAACCACCTCAACCAAGGTAACAAAAATTAGAATGTTTTTAAAATGGGACAAGTTACAAATTTAATGATTATTAATTACTTATAAACTTTTGATTACTTGTTTGTAGGTTCTTGATTGGGAGGATTGGGGAGGAATTTTATACCCTCATATCTTCAAAAGTTAGCCCTTGGAATTTTCAATTTCAATTTCCTCAACAATGTTGATTGTTCAGATGTGAGCGCAACTAGAGTTTGAATTTGAGGCCATTCACAATGAAGAAGCACAACAAGTTGACTTATACAAATGCCTCAATGACTTGGTTTTTGTGCAATAATCTTCGGCTTCATTTTCAAGAAAGGTGGAGGCCAACATCAGCCCAAGTTTATTGATTTGGATGAGATTGATCCATACAATCGATTGGAGTGGGCAAGAAGAGGAAATTTGCTCAAATGAATATTCATTTGAAAACGAGATTGCCTTTCGAGAGGGAAGTTATGCGAATGCTTGCACAAGCAGAATATTCGGCAAATTGGATTGGATGACATCTTTGGTTTGATGGGTAAAATGGCAAAAAAACAGCCATCTTCTACCAGGGTTGAGCCACGCTGATTTTTGTCGTATAAGAGCATCAGCACTCCCTCACATGTAATCACACATCTATTAAGCTCTCCTAAAACGATAAACAGGAAAATGTAAATAATTGATAAATTGTAACTTGCGTAGATATGCAATTTATGATGATAATTTTCAGTGACAATCATGATAAATTCATAACACTTATCAGTTGGTTGATGTATTTGCATGATGATGCGATTTTGTATTGTATTTGTATTCAAATCTAATAAAAAACACTTCCCCGACATTTTACAGACTCATTTGATACATTTTGTAACTACATTTTGCATAAATATTTATGTTTTTAAAGAAATTTGCATATTTTTTAAGTGGGATGAAAAGAGACAAATCTACTGTGGATATCCAACCTATCTAGGAGATGTTGCAGTTAGCGAATGCATGAGAAAAAGGTGCACAAATTCTCCCTTCCTTTTATGATTTGAGTGTAAATTCAAAGAGTGGGCCACGTCTCAATTATATCTCTTTGATAAGGTTATAATGAACATATATGTTCTTTTGAAAAAAATGTTCCTCCACAAAGAAACAAAACGATATCCTTTCCCATAATCTAATGTATTGTGTGGCGTAGTGTAGTGGTTACGTTGAATGGTTTCAAATGAAAGGTAATACGTTCAAGTCTCCATTCATTATTTTCTTAATGTTAGGTTCATGTAGTGGCAATTGTTTTTAGAGACACTACAAAACGAAGTCAATTAAGTGAAATTTTTTCCCTCTGCATATTAAAAACACAAGTATGTCATTGTTATTAACTTCTAACATGAAGAATCTCGCACACATCTTTTTGTTCATATTGTATGTTGGGTAACATTATTAACCAAGCAAGTCCATCAGAATTCGAAATGAGGGCGTTGGAGAGTGAACTGGTTTTTCCCTCCACCGCCCTTGGTTTGGTTGGCGAACCCTCTGTGCAACCCCAAGATCCGCTTGGTAATGTTGCTCCCCCTTTGCATAATACTTCGTCCTCCACTTGCAAAATCTACCTCATTTTGAATCCGCCTTGGAAACCAGTGTTGCAGTTTACCAAAAAAGAGCAGTGATTGCTAAATTCTCAGGCAGATGGCTTTCGACGTCCGCCATCCATTTCTGGTGTGAACGCCAATGGGGCAGTGGTTTGTAAATCCGCTTCCTAGCCAAAGGCTTCTTCCTTGTTCTTTTCAAGAATGAAGCTCAAACCCAAGAAACTCCTCAATGTCGAGATGGGTACTTGCTCAACTCCGGGCTTTTTCTTTGACCTTGCATCCCAAATTTCGATCCTTACAACTCTGGCATTGATGAAAATCTTATCTAGGTGCGCTTGTATTGTCTCCCAGTTGAGTACTAGCCCCAGCTTCTCACCAAATTATGCAGTTGTTTGGGTAGAGTCACTTGCATCAATCCGAAAACCCTTGATGGTAATTTGGTCTCCTTTGCCAGAAGCTGCATTTCAGTTGACGCCAACAAAGTCCTACCCAGGTTCATCAAAATTTCCTCCTCTTTTGGTGTCTAGTTTCACCCTGTAGAAGTTGAAAAACTGATTTTCCGGTGTTTTAAATGCAAACAAATGGGTCATTCTCAAAAAGATTGCCTTCTCCAACAGAAGCCTTCTTTGAAGGATATTTGGGTTCCTAAAAAAATCCCTCAAAACATAGGCATGATGATCTATGATCCCCCCATTGCCCCCACGGTTTTACCTTCTCCTTCTTCGCAAGCAATTCCCTCTTGCCCTTCTCTCTCACTTCATTCCCTCATTTCCAACACCAAACAAGTAGTTGTTGACTCTAATCTTTTTCTAAATCTTCTCCAAGAGGGTATGGATGCGGGATATGGTGATTCTATTGAAAATCTCAATAGGCGGGTTTTGGAAAAAGAAGCTCTACTCCCAGATCATCTTTGTTATGATGAAGATGGGTACTCTGAGGGTGAAAAAGAAGATCCCCTCCTCCCCTCTCCATCCACTCTTTCGTTGGCCATTACTCCAAGCTTAGAGAAATCTTTGGCATGTGGTTCGTCGAGTAAGCCTGGTAAAATATCTTTCAAGGAGTGTTCTCGTGACAAAGTAGCAACAAGTACGCAAAATCTCATCAACTCTTTCTTTAAAAAAGAAGGTTGGGAGGCTTCTAACCTCCCTGCCTCAACATGAAGATCGTCCCTTGGAACGTTAGGGGCTCTCATGCCCCTAACAAACAACACTTGTGCAAGTGTTGTGTGTTGGAACAAGAAGGGGATATCTTCTTAATCCAAGAAACCAAGATGCTAAGTTATGAAGTAGAATCTACTTCGTTCAAAAAATGTTAAGGTTGGAAAGGCTTCTTTGTTGATTCTCGTGGTGTTTCTGGAGGTTTGGGGATTTTGTGGAAATCCTCCAAAGTTGATGTCTCTCTTCTTTACAAGGATGCAAATATGTTTTGGCATAAGACAAATACTCTCCACTCTAATTTCAGCTTCTACATTTGTAATGTTTATGGTCCGCAGAGCATCTTAGCAAAAAAACATCTTTGGGAGGTTATAGAGAAGGAAATTTCCTCTGTCCCAGACGCTCTAATTCTTATAGCTAGGGATTTCAATGCAATACTTTCAGACAGGGACAAGTCTGGCGGCATTGTCAGGAATCTTCAATCTCAGCATGACTTTCAAAATTTTGTGAATCAAGCTTCTTTATTCAGTATTGAACCCAAGAACGTATGGCATACTTGGTCCAACCGTCAAATAGGGTTCAGCCGTAATGTGAAAAGATTGGATAGGTTTCTCTCCAATGAAGAATAGCTTCGTCACAACATTCTCCTCAACAACTTCTTTCTTCCTCTTTCTGGTTCTGATCACTTCCCTATAGCTTTGGAATTCTCTATGGATATGGCCCCCAAGAACTCTCCCTTCGAATTTGAACTCATGTGGCTTCGCGACCCCAGTCTCCATAACTATATTCAAAATTGATGGTCCTTCTTTGATGTGCATGGGACCCGGATGTTCGTTCTTTCTAAGAAGCTTTACATGCTCAAAGACAAGCTCAAGTCTTGGAATATTTCTCATTGCAAAAAAAAAATTATTGAAAAATCTCGAGTGGAATCTGAGCTCAAATCTCTTAACACGTTCATCTTCTCTCATGGTATGGGCCAAAACGAATTCTATCTTGAAAAATCTCTACTAGCTGAACTAGGGGAACTTCTCCGAGAAGAAATCTATTAGAAGCAGAAATTTTGTGAAGCTTGGCTTAAAGATGGGGACAAAAAATCCAAATTCTTCCATGCCTCGGTTAAATCTAAGCGCAGCAAAAACTACATTTCTAAAATAGTCATAGCTGATGGTAGGAAATGCACTAATCAAAACATGATCCGAGATGAAGTTGCCTCCTATTTTTCTAATCTTCTCGGTGGAGAATCTCATTCTGATCTTGTCAAACATGATCCGAGATGAAGTTGTCTCCTATTTTTCTAGCCTTCTTGGTGGAGATTCTCATTTTGATCTTGTCATCCAAAACCTTAACCTACAAGACTGCATCCCACTCGTTGATGCTTCCTCCAACGCATCTCTGTTGGCCCCTTTTTCAGTGGAGGAAGTCCGCTCAGTGGCCTTTTCTATGGAATGTGAGAAAGCTCCTGGCCCTGATGGTTTCCAAGCTGCCTTTTTTCAAGATTTCTGGGGTATTGTGGGCAATGACGTGTGGGCAAGGGCAATTGTTGAAGAATCTAGGATTTCAAAAAAAACTTGGTGGCCTAAATCATACCTTCATCTGCTTATTCCCTAAAATGGAACAATCATTGACTTTTGATGACTTCAGGCCCATCTCTCTTTGCAATACTACCTATAAAATCATTTCCAAAGCTATTGCATGCAAAGTTAGATCTCTTCTGGATCGGTTAATTTCCAAGGAACAAAGTGGCTTCATTCCTAGGCGCAATATTACTAATGAAATTATGTTAGCTCGTGAACTTATGCACTCTCTTGCCAGCAACAAACAGGTTGGTATGCTTCTCAAACTTTACTTCAGTAAAGCTTATGACAAAATCAATTTGAGGTTTCTTATCCTCTCCCTTCTCAAAATGGGATTTTGCAAAGAATTTTGTAGCTAGGTCTTCAGTTGCTTATCCACTCCTCGCTTCTCTATTTTGGTTAATGGTTATGCGGAAGGATTTTTGAAAACAATCGTGGTATTCATCAAGGAGATCCATTTTCTTCCTACCTGTTCCTCCTGGTTGCGGAAGCTCTCAGTAGATCCATTAAATCAGCTAGAGTTCGGGGTGACATTCGCGGCTTAGTGGTTGAGGATGCAGCCCCTTTTTCCCATCATCAATTTGTCGACGATACCTTTCTCTTTGGTGTCTCGTCCTTGAACGAAGCCAGATCTTTTCATTTTGTTTTGGATCTATATGATAGTGTTGTTGGTCAAGTTATCAATCTGCATAAGTCGGTGATCTTCTTTTTCAACACTTCCACACGTTTACAAAGGTGCAGTCGTCTTGTTCTCTGTTTTGAACTCGGTTCATTGCCTCACATGTACCTTGGTATCCCTCTCTTTGTGGGTCAGGGTCGCTCTTCATTATGGGACAATTTGGTTACCTCCATTGAAAAGCGTCTTCGCTCATGGAAGGGCAAATGGCTCTCGCTAGTTGGGCGCCTTCTTCCCATTCTGAAAGATCCCCAAATGGATCTCTTTATACCCCAAAGAGTTTTAAATCAAACAAAACAGCAAATACAGATTTTCGTATGATATGGCGATTTCCCTAATGCAAATCTGAAAAATGCGACTAGGGTCTAATAGAGAAATTAATAAAAATAACACCCAATGGTAATATTTCTAATTTCTAATTATCGCCCAGGTATTTAGAGACTGAATTATACAGGAAACTGACTTTATTACAGCTGATACAACCCAGAAAATCAGATCTGAAGTCTGATAAGAATCTGATGTTTATGAATATAAAACAGGCTGGAATTTAATACAGAAATCTGCAGATGTTAAATGACTGGAACAGCAGTATAAACCTTCCCAAAAATTACAGAAAACGCTTCATTTGATCCATAAAAATTAATGCAACATACAGCAATAAGTTTCAGACCTGAAATGTCTTCAAAACACCTCCAAATGGCCAAAAGATGGGTCGCTTCATTGGATCAAAATGGCACAGCCCAATTACAATCTTTATTCTTCACACCCCGGTACAAGATCTATCAACTACTGACTGAAAATACTGAAAATACTCATGCTAGCACAATAGAATTTCCTGTGTGGAAATCCCTCACATTCCCTAAGAGGGTTTTCGTCCTCCAGAGGCAATATACCAAGGGTTTTCGTCCTTAGAATACTTTAATACAAAAGCACTTGGCTTAAGATTAGATTCAGAAATGATAAGTGATTACAATGGTTCTCTACCCAAGCCGCCCCTCTCCTTTTTATAGGAAAAACATTACCAAATGACCCTTTCATCATCCAATGAGAAAAGAGTGCCAAAATACCCTAAAAGTATACCCAAACCTAGGCACACTTCCTCCTTGAATAAATAAACATTAAATAATGTTTTATTATTTTCCCTAAGGTCTATTTGGCCTCCCATGCCCAGTCGCACTTTTCTTGGGAAGAGTGATAACTTTTATCCTTTCTAAACTTACTTTCCTTCCTTTGTCCAAGTCACATTTTCTTGCCAAGGGATGACAAACATAGCATGGGTCTCTTTCTACTCTCCCTAGAAAGGATACAACATAATATTAGACCCAATGCACCTATTTAGAGATTACCAATTTATTATTAAGTCAAATAAATTAATACAAGTGCTTTATTAATATTTTTTGCACTTTGTAATAACTCATTGTGACTTAAGTCACCCTTATATTTTTTCTTTGGCTGTCGGGTTGACAAAATGGGCCAAAGGTCTTCGATTGGGAAAAGGGGACATTACACATTCGTTTTGTTCTTTGTGTTATTCCCATCTATATGTTCTTTGTTCTTCGGGTGCCGCGTATGGTTCTCTTGAAGATTGAAAAAATCCTCCATTCCTTCCTCTGGCAAGGATCTTCTGATGATAAAAAAGTTCTCCTAGTCAAATGGAACGTCGTTAAAACCCCTAAATCTCTTGGTAGCGCTTGTATCTTGGACCTTGACCTTCAAAACATCACCTTGGGAGCCAACATATATGGAGTTTGTTATCCAACCCTAGTAGTGTTCTGAATCAAATCTTAATCAAGAAATATGTGGGCAATGGTTCTCCTCATCTCATTTTATCAATTGTTGAGCTTCCTAAGGTGTCGCACATGTGGAATTTCTTATCCTCCTGTTGATCTCTCTTCTCCAACATCACCTCATGGCGAATCGATGATGGAACTTCTGCCAAATTTTGGGAGGATTCATGGAATGGCTACACCCCTCTTTGCAAAATTCTTGAGCTCGTTACCGTTCGTGATATCACGTTGGGGTTCTCAAGTCAAGGACTACGGTCTTCAAGCTGATAACGGTTCTCCCTCTCTTATTTGGAAAGATCTCTCCAATCTAAATCTATCTGAAGCATCCAAAGCTATCCTCAACTCTGAATTGAACAAGCGTGAAGTTGCCTGCCTTCTGCAAGAGGATAGTATTATGTGGTTGGGATCCAAATCCGGTCAGTATTCTGCTAAATCCGGTTATTTGGAGCTATGCCATCGCAAAGCAATTGTATCTCCCTCTTGGTCGGGATGTTGGGACCTTGTTTGTCTCCCCAAAGCAGGTGCTTTTCGTTGGCTTGTTTTTAAAGGCAAAACTCATACTCAAGATCGAAGGAAAAAATGGGGAGTTGTTGGCCCCACTCGCTATGTTCTTTGTTGCAATGCGGAAGAAGACAACCAACTTTTGTTGCATTGTCCTTACTCCTCACAATGCTGGTATTGGCTCTATAATCGTCTGAATCTTGTTTGGGTTCCAAGTGAAACCATTTTCGTTACCATCTCTTCTTGGCCAAAATCTAGTATTGGCTCCGCCTTGAGCTCCGTTTGTATTGTGGTCCCATCCTTCTGTTATGGCACCTTTGGTGGGAACATAACCTTAGGATCTTCAAAGAGGAATCCTCAGATATTCTTAACTTCCTAAACAAATTGGAAGTTGCCATCTTGAAAAATGTCAGCTCAAACTGCATGAATCTTTCCAATTTCTCCAGTAGGGATGTGGAAATTCGGCAAGCTTGGCCTCTCATTCGTCTTCCTTCTCCTGGTGCTATCTATAAACAAGGTCTCTCCAAAGTGGAAAAAATTCTTCAAAGGAAAAAGGCAAAATGGCTCCCTCCCCCACTGGGTTTCACAAACTAAACTTCGACGGAGCCTCTAAAGGCAATCCGGGCATATTAGGGGTTGGGTGCATTCTTAGGGATGCCAAAGGTAATTTGATCAAAGCATGTTCCTTCAAGCTCGCAATTGGCTCTTGCAACATATCGGAGGCTAAGGCTCTCCTTTTCGGTATCAGAATGGCCGTCGATCTTGGTTGTTGACTCTCAGGTCATCATTCAAGCTATAAAGAAGGGTAAATCGGAGGCTTGGCAGCTTAATTTCCTTATCAATCAAATCCTCCATTGGCTATCATCGTTAGAGGAGTGGTCGATCCAACATACCTTTCGGGAAACCAATTCCACGGCGGATGCTCTAGCCAATTATGGCGTCTTCCAAAATATTGACACCCTCATTTCTAATAAAGGCAATCAATGGGATTTTATTGATGCCATTATTATTCATGGTCGTTCCAGCTTCACTCCACATGTGGAAGAGTTCTCTTGATACGTGGGAAATTCCTTTTATTGGGGAAATCAGTGGCGAATTTCCTATTGTTCTTCATTTGTTCCCTCTGTTTTTCCACAGAATGGCACTTCCTAATCATCCACTCCATCTTCGTGGCGAAAAGAGAGAAGTTGCCTTCTTCTCTTCGGTCTCCCCTTGTCGTCTTTACAAGATATTTCGTGTGGGTTCCCCTTCGGTAATGAAAGCCATTGAAAATATTATCGGCCCTGCCTATCTTCAAAGCTCAGGTCGTGCTAGGGTTAACTCAGAGATTGCAAGTGTTTTCGTTTCTCACCTCCTCCTTCTGAATCCTGATAAAGGCACTATTCTTTCTGTTGCTCTTCACTTCATCCTTCCCCGCCATCGTTGTGGTTTGGAGGAAGCCATGGACCAGGTTTGTCTCGCCACGATTTTTTCTTTTGTTGATTCCTCAGCCTCCTTTTTGTGGGTTGATCGTGGGGTTTTTATGGAATTGGAGCAGCGGAATCAACTTTTGTTGCAGTTTGCCATCTTTGTCCACACTATCTGTTGCGCTAAAGGCACTAGCCCATCGCCAGTCCCACCTCTCAATCTCACAGCACTGGCAAAACCCATTGGTCCTCCTACCTCGATTCAATAGTTTCGAGCTCATGCCAGCTCCTCATTCTCCTTCCTGACGAGGATTGCCAAGCTTGGTTCCTACGGTAAACTTGGTGGTAGGAAGGATGCGGTCCCAAGCCTCTGGATATAGTGGAATTATCTTATAACTAATTTTGCTTTTGATATTTGTATTCTCGTTTTCTCTTGCTTTGTCGAGGCCCAAAGTATAGCTTGCCTCTATTTTGTAATCTTACTCTATATAGTCATATTTGGTTGACATGCCTCTTTTAGTATGTATGTATGTATTTCACTTTCCTGTAAGGGTGGGACCCCATTCAGCCCCCAATTCAAAGCTCCAGCCAAAAGCATTTATCAATCAAAAAAAAGAAAATTAACATGAAGAATATGTAATGTCCCCTTCTCCAAGCTAGTTCAATTTGAAGACTTTAAGCCCATTCCACTTCCCATGGGTAAGAAGGAAATGAGCAAGGGGAATAATTGTCATGTTTTTCAGTTATTTTTGTGAGCATTACATTCTTCTTGAGTAGTTTTCTATATAAAGTCAAGTCAATTGGGTTGAGAAGATGAAAAGCCAAATGAAAAATAAAAGAGAAGGATCCCTTATGAGGTCGGTCCTATTTTGGGGGCATTTTAATTGGTTTTCGCACCACAGCGAGGTATAAGAAGGGGTCGCTTGGCTCATTTATGCATCATCATCTCAACTACTAATAACTTTGCATTGTTTTTGGGGTGACTGCTCAACTATCTCCACTTGAGGACAAAAACCCTCTTGTGTGGCCAACAAGTGAAGACAAAAACCTTCCTTGTTTGATTGAAGAACGAAAACTCTTCAATCCATCGAGGAATTTCCACCCCAGGGTTTCCGAGGAGATTCAATGAAGATTGATTTTGCAGATTTTCAGCTAGGGTTTGGTCGAAGAAGGGTTGCTAGGGTTCTGCGATTTTCAGGCCTTCTCCTAGGGCGGCGACTTGCCCTAAGGTGGCATTTGGGGGTTTCTAGGGCACAGCAACATCCAACTCAACCATCATTATGTTTCTCATATTTTTAGCAACCAGAATCTACATTTGGACTTCATTTTTGGGCTCAAAATCCTTCATTTCTCGCCACTTTTGCAAGGGTGCTCACTATTGTTATTTTATTTAATTACATAAATTTCAGTTGGGGTTTGAAGGCTTATTTCTTGGTTAATAATTGTTCTAAAATATTTCTAAGTTGCCCTACATGCTTTGGATGGTGTGAATGATGCATTTTTGAAGAGATATTGCATTTTCCTTACTGTAATAAAAAATCAGACTGATGTACCTTGCTTTCATAATTTTCAGTTGCCATATTTTTCAGCTATCTATTGGGGTTTGTGTTATTTCCCTTTGTTTCAGTTAAAGCCCGGAAAGGGACATTACAGTGGTATCACAACATCGATCTTCCCATCCTGGAGGGTATTCATGCAGAAGGAGAAGATAAAATGGCAAACAGAATTTTTGATGATGCTAGGTTTGAAAGGTTTGCCCAAGGGCAAGAGAGGTTGGCTGGTATAATGGCACAACTGATCCATAACATGCATCTAGGAAGTTCTTCAAGAACAAACAACAATCTTCAACCACCGAGATCCGTGATGGATCCTACTGCCAGGCCTTTTCAGCCTACCTTCCTCCCAAGGGAAGGAGTCATTCCAAAGGTTGATACATGGCATTCAATAGAGCACAATATTGTAGCCAGCTATGAGGAGTATAGTGCTCTTCCAACCGAGATTCGTGGTGCCTTATCACTTGTAGAGATCATTGGAGTGAACAAAGGTAGAGCGAGGCATGAACTTAGGTCTTAGGCACCACAGAAGGATCTTCAGCATCTCTTCGGAAAGGAAGAGGAAAAGAGTTTCCAAATTGCAATGGTGGAGCAAGAAGAAAAATTAGGGCTGTAAGTAATGGAGAGAGAACAGCCCATGGAGGAATGTATAGTACCAAAGGAAAATGGGAAAGATGTTCCAGTCCAAGATGAAAATAAATCTCCCTTTGTGCAAAATAGTGAAGAAACCGAGACAAAGAGGGCATTACTAGTTGAATGCGAAGAGATCAAGATAGAGGCACATGCACCATCCTTCGAACTTCCTAAGGATGAGCCATTGACTGATTTTCAGAATAGCCTTGTGAAGGGACATGTATTTGAAGAAAAATCAGATTTGCAAGAGGTTTATGAGGTTGAGTTTCAGGATGGCCTTGATGAGAGGCATGCCCTTAAAAAGGGGGCCTCACCGGATTCTCATGTTGGTTTTCAGTCTACTGGAATTTACTTATCAACAGCAAACGATAAGCAATTTGATTTATTGCATCACCCTCACAGTATGTCCTAATAATGTTTTGATCATCGTGAGAATTATTCTAACAATGATGAGAAGATGAAGGGTACTTAATTAAAAGAGGATCTTTTCTAGGAGGTCCCTATCTATCTTCCGAGCAGTCCGAAGATTGGACCAAGGAAAGAAGAATTTTATTTGTAAATTTTTTGGTGGATAAAGATGATGTTCAACTTGCTGGAATTTTCCGAACAGCAATCAAAAGAAAGCAAATTGATTGTTGTTCGCCATCTTCGACACCATCGGCCCCTGTGCGTCTCTACACGACCGATCATGTTAGCATTTGGAGCAAAATACCATGAAACATCTTTGCAATGGCCTCAACTATGTTGTAACCATCATCCAAGAGCTAGATCATAATATGACATACATCATTTCTAGAATCGAAGACCTAAAAATAGTTGTTTGCTACTCCATCACAACTAAGAACCCCAAAATGATCTTCCCATTTCTCATCAATTTACATCTTCCTCTGCACAGGCAATTCCATCTGTATCTTCTTCTCCTCTTGACACCATCAGCCTCTATGCTCCAACATGGTCGATTCTATCTATATATACAACTGATTGCAATATGGTAGAAATTGAAAAAATTGAGCTAAAAAATCATCAAAAACCTCAACAATAATGAATATTACACACCCAAGGAGGGACAATTAATCAATGTTTCTCAAGCCATAGGTCCTATAGAAAAGACAACCTAAAACCCTCCTCGAAACCCATTATTCATGACAAGCCTCCTACAACTGGAGCAACCCCCACTCAATCTCTAATCCTAATCTCATGACTATCAAGTTGTTGGATCAAATGGCCATCATGCAATCTTCTACCGCTTCTAATATGTTTCCAATGCAAAATCAGATTTTACAAATGGCTTCTCAATCAACACAAGTCCCCATCAATCTTAATCAATCTTCACCACCTCCTTTGCCTTTGGATACTAATGGGACTCCCATACCTCCTCCAATCAACAATAAGGTTCTTCAAACCCTACAAAACGAACCCCTAGCACCTTATATAGCTTTTATGGATACAGGGGAGATATGTCCTACCGTTTCTTATGATGGGTCATTTGACCAAGCCATCTGTCTTAAAAATCTCGAAAACATCTACAAGGAATGGATTCAAACCAATACGTATGCAACAACCAGACTCCTTGCAAAAACCTTTGTAGGAGATGTTTTAGAATGGTATAACCTCCTTCACACTCTATTGTTGATCTAGAAACTTTACTTCAAAATTTAGTGGAGTTTCAACAACATGATCTCCCTAAAAATACAGTTCAAAACTTCATTAACTTGAAACAATCTCCAAACGAATCAACTCATGATTTCATCAAGTGATGGAAGGTTTTAATTAATCAAACCAATCATCATCTTGATAATCGGAATCTTTGCCAAATCTTTTTTAAAGCTCTTGTTCCTAATCTCCATTTATAAAGTTCGGACCTTCTCTCCCACCACGTTGGAAGAGGCTCTTGAACAAGCTAAGAGCAAGACTACCTTATGCGAGAATTCGAACAACCCTCCACACCATCAAGCACCCTCAAATCAATGTCGAATGCCATTAAACCTCAAGCCCTTTCTAAAGGCAAATCTATCACACATTCCTCTTCAAACAACAACGATCACAATGTCATTTCTCATAACCCACACCACCCGCCTTGATCGCATGGTGAACTGTTACAAGTTCTTCCCATGCCTCGCATTTTTCCTCCTACCAAGAAACCATCGGCTTCCTACGATCCTGACCTCTTTTGTTGGTGGCACGCCATTATCGGCCATTGCCACAAATTCTAGGGATCTTTAAAGGTTGCCCTCGATTTCTTTCTTGGACCTCTATTTGACACTGACACCATTATTCATGAACGTTATGAGAAATATCAGTCCCTTTTATAAGCTCATCACAATCGTCAATCTCGGACCAACCATAACAAAGAACATATGAATAACCTTGTAGTTACTATTGAAGGATCCTATGGTCATAACTACCTCAATTCGCAATATGCCAATGCGGCTAAAGTTAATTACCAACATAAGCCCGCACATAAGGACCCCGTCTACAAACCCAAAAAGCCTTCACCTACTAACCAAAAACTTATTGATACATCCTATGCACGATTTAATGATGAGCCTACTCCCTTAGTTGAGCCTCATTTTAAAAGCATGTGTCCCTCAACCTCCCATGCCTCCACGTCTATAGCCATCGAGTATCCCAATGACGATATGATTAATGACAAAATATTATTTCGTGTTGACGATCCTCCCCTCCTTATTAGTGTCATCATTCATGATACCCAAGCAAAACAAGTCTTGGTGGATGAAGGCTTAGGCAATAATGCCGATTCCCTCTCTCATTAAAAACCTTGGCTTCTCCACTGATGACCTTAAACATACCTGACTAAATTGTCATGGATCTGATAAAACCCGTCAAAAACTGCTTGCTTGTATTTGGCTCCCTATTACTTTAGGACCCAAAACCATCCACACCAAGCTTATGGTTCTTGATAGACCTCTTTCTTACAATCTTTTATCAGGAAAACCTTGGACACACCGCATGCGTGCAGTTGCATCATCCAGGTACTAATGCCTTAAATTCATTTAAACAACCAACAGTATAAGCATGATGTCGATCCTAGTCTGTGGGATATGTTTGTACCTTTTCCTAATAAGCCCTTCCACATCCCTAGTACTCCTACGGTGCATGGTGTTCCATATCCTGAGTTTTATGACTAAATCCCTGAGCTTAACATCACGCTTTCCGACTCAGATGATGATGAACCTAATGAACTACAAAACACGGTTAACAGAACCAACTACCACAATCCATCATCGATCAACTTCCTCCAATTTTTTTACCCTGGGACTGGTTTACTCCTATATTAGAATTTGAGCCTCCTTGTACTGAAATCGACACCTCCTACAACCTCAAGGAGGATCTCTTTGAATGTAATGAATTTAAAATTGCGAAACTATCCCACGATTATCCACCTCTTTCTCCTCGATCTTTCAGTAAGTTGGGAATTTCTGCCAAAGAGAATTCTTTCAACACTATTACCCCTAATGACACTAACATACCCACATGGACCATTCTTCCCTCCTATGATGAGGATTACATCATGTCACAAGCACATTCTAGACACCTCGATGTCCTCCATTACCAAAAGATCCTAACTAGAATGCATACCTTTAGCCACAATACCAACATGGTTGCAACTTCTTTTGGGGCATTTTATGATGCCACTTCTTTAACCTCACCGGATTTTGGGGCACCTCGTGGTGCCCACCCTCCCTTCAAATCAAAAATTCAACTCCAATAAATCTTCAAAGAATAACACCTTCTCTTTAAGAGCATTTTCCAAATTAACTATTTCATCAACCTATTATTTTACTCTAGTTTCATCCCACTTGGGTTTATCCTTCCTGCTTGAGTTTATAAGGCCACTGCTTCCTATCTTGGATACTTTGGTAGTCTATTTATCTATACATACAAGCAAGCTAACTTCACGACATCGTGCCCTAGTTAGCACCCTTTTAAGCATACTTTATCATCCTTATCGCATCTACCTATTGGTTTTTTGTGCTCTTCAGTGTTACTATCCGCCTCTCTGTTATCATTCTTCCTAAGGCCTCCTAGCTAGGTGATTTATGTCTTATTTTACTAATTATCTTTTGGTGTTTCTTTTCAATCTTGCTTCTTCAGGGTTCCAAGCAGCTATTGTGCCCGCCACAGGCAAGCCAAGTGACACCGATAGGTAAATATGAGGTAGGTATATTTCACTTTGTGGAATGCATTTATTTTTTTACAGCACTTTCATTATTGCTTTACTTTCAACATTTACTTTTGATTTCAGGCAATGCATAGGTGTTTTTCTGAAGATCATCTTGTGTTTCACTATTCTAACACGCATTAATCCTCAATTGGGGCATATGTATACACCTCATTTTTTACGCTTGCTAACCATTTCTCTTGTGCAGGGGCTGCTGATGCATTTTCCTCCTAAGCGGGTGCCTCAAGGGACCTGCCAGGATTGGGGAGTGATCGGACTTGGTCATGTGGGTCGGACCACAACATTTGACAAATGTCACTATTACGCCATAGTTCCCTTAGCCTTTCCTCGTTTAATTCCTTTGTTCACACATTGCACCATTTATATCTATCTCATTATGTTCACTTGTTCACGCTCATTGCATGCTATTATCCCTATTTTCAGTCACATGGACCTTCGTCATTATCCCCATTTATCTTCATGCTTTCATTCCTCCTTATTTTGTGCCCCATGTCCTTAAGGTTCCCCCAAGGCTGACGACATCACTCATGGGGTATATATACCCCTCCTCATTTATCATTTAGATCGTCCGCTATTTTCAAAATTCCAAGACACTTCATTTGCATGCACATGGGACATTTGCGCATATTTTCACACCTAGTTGACTGACTTGAGGTTTTGGAGCTTGCCATTTTGCATTTGGGTCACCATAGTGAGCTAGGACTGGAGGTCTTCTATTGGAGTTTTCCCCTTCTCCACCCATAGTAATCCTCTCTCGAAGCTATTGTCTTTGGGGAGGATCATGCATCCGCAACCACACTACAGGTAAGTATCTCTAACCCTTCTTAGTTCCTTTGTTGTTTGTATATTGTTGTTGTGTGGATGGTTGGTAATTGATTTCTATAGACTAAAGTAGATGTATGTTTGCTTTGCTCTATGGCATTGTCTTATTATATTATGCCCCTTGGCTTTATCCATCTCTTGACTTGTCCTTATTTTGAATCCTAGTAGGATATGTATCTTTATCGTAGGTGTAGGCCTTGGAAACCTATAGTATGTTAGGGTTGGGAACACTATCCTCATAATTACAACACTAACACTCTTTGAACACCTTGGGTATCTACATCATGTGTCTAGACATAGACTTGATACCTACATTTGAGAACCTAGCTAGGAACCTATCTTTGCCCGTCATAAAAATTCTCCCACTCGGGACTAATAATGAGAGCTTCCAAAGCTTTCCCCTCAAGGGAGAATCAAACCCTTGAAATGCTATCTGTCAAAAGCTAGGTTCACACCCTTCATCTCCACCACATAATGCTTTCCTATCTGGATTTATGAAGTTGGATGAGATGAAGATCCCTCTAAAAGATTATGAATGACATAGTTGCTAACCCCAGCATCATAAGTTTTCATCATGTTGAATTGCCTTCCTATTACAATGATGCTTATGGAAAAGTTCATACATTTGGTAGCATTTCAATAGTTAAAGACTGAAATGCTGCCATGCTACTCCTTAATCCTAACCACATGACACTCTCCCATCTTGACTACTTCTGTAATCTCCTTTGAAAAACGTTGAAAAGTGGTATGGAAAGTTTAACTTGTCAAACCATAGTTGATCGCATCAGCACACTTGCTAATCTCTTCGCTATGGGTGTATTTCCTCTCTCCACGGAAGATAAAGGTCAAAAGAAATAACATCTCAGTCATATGATTTTAGGTCATTTTTAAAAAACAAAACTTGTTATTGATGAAGATCATTTGAACCATATCTCTCACCTACCTTCGAACATGGAGGGTCTGCAATAGTTATATGGTGGTGCAAAGGGAAAAGAGGAAGCTTCCAGATTCCCCACTTCCATTTCACTTCATTTTTGTAATCCATGATCGAGACAAGAGAAGAATAATGTCGAAGCTCGAGAATGATGCCTTGATTGTGGAGTTATGTTCATGCTTCTCTACTAGTCATTCTTATGGGCATTACAGTGGATAGTTTTAATAAGTCCTACAAACTTTATAACACTGGGGATTCGGGATCTCACGCAAGCCCAAAACTCTTTATTTTTCATAATTTATGATGACACTCCTGGCAAGACTATCCTTAATTTCCAGCAGGCGTTTATGGGAGGTGACAGGTTATGTTTAATCAAGGAGCTCACATAGGTATGGTTTTTAGCATCGTTTTCAGGTGTATTGTTGATCACCGTGTGATGCATAATTAAAATGATACTAAGGGAAGCGCCTGGATTGTTTACAGTTCTCGACCAAAGTGACTCCGCGGGGATCGAACTTGTAAATAGCAGTAAGTAGTACTACTAATACTGAAAATTCCATTGAAATCCACCAAACAATTGAATTAGAATTGAAATAGGCAATACCTGCAATGAAAAAAAGATGGCCAATGCCGCCAACATAAGGATGCCCAGATCTCTTTTCCTCATCATGACTCACTCCCTTCACTCTTTCTCTCTAGGGCATTCGCGCCTGCTGATCTTTCACAGATATTGTTAAAAAACCCGTCCAAGTGTTTTAAGCTACGCCGCACCGCGGAGGGTAAAATTTCATGACCGTCTGACCGTATTCACGCTTTGTTATTTAATCCCATCAAAAGAATGTTCCCTCTTTTAATAATGTTTACATTATATGGGGTCCAAGGAGTTACTTCTGCACGGTAAGTAACACATAAAATAGTTTCTAAACCGTAATCGTAGAGTATATAGAAACTAGCGATTACACGAGTTGCAAATTACGTCGGAAAGGATGTCAAACTATTCATGTGCCTTTTGTAATCTCTCATATTTTGTATAGATGATTGTGAGGGATTTGCAAAAATAACATCTAACAAAATCCACTTTGCCAATTGCATATATGTGAAAGATACCAAGGCGTTTTCAGAGTCCATGAGACCACATTTGATTGTTTGAGGCATTGCTTCTAAACTCTTATTTTTCCACGTGTTGGGTAGAATACCATTCTTTGCTTAAAACCAACATATTCAAGCTCTGATTTTGGTGGATCTAATTTAGGCACAGGTGTAATTTATGGGAAAAAGAAATCGTAAATAGACATCAAATTTAGCTCAATCTCCATCCACCTTGTATTGGGAAAATATGCACAAATTGGTTGGGATTGTCCATCACTACCTCTGCAATCTTAACCACCTTGTTAATTTGAATTTTTTCAACGTCGTCGTTAAATCAGATAAATTTATTTGATTTGGAGGAGTATGTACATGATCAGAGGTCATTTCCCATTACTTATTTTTTCTTGGCGGAATCGGGAAGAAATATCTACAGCAATTTTTTCTTGGTGAAATCAGGAAGAAATATCTACAGCAATTTTTTCTTGGCGGAATCGGGAAAGGATATCTGCATCAACTTGATCACTGGGTGAATTGCATAAGAAAAAGTGTTGGACATGAGCAAATGAGAATAGAGGATGTATTTGAATTGTTTTGGAGATAAAGAAGACGTAGTGGAAAGAGAGAAGAAACTGTTTAGAACATCGTCCACGTGGTGTGTTATTTCGTCTTCTCTATGGTCCATATTATAAATGTATTATACTCACAATGAAATTTTCTAAGTTAATTTACTAACTACAAGCAGATTCCTATGGAAACAAGTAAAATATCTTTAAAATTCGAATAGCCCTACAAGGTTTCAAACACAACATAGATTTATTTATAACTAGACTTTGTCTATCAAACCCTAAATTTCTTGTGAACAAGGATCAATATTTCTGTAACAAAATATACAGATCTTATTTATAACTTGAAATCAAAATTGTTCAGAACACGGGTAAAACTGACTGAATCCTAAAAATACACAAATTACAGTGATGAATTGGTTTCTACATTTTTTGCTCCAACGTTTCCTTGGTTTCATCATTTTGCCAGTCATAGTTTCCTTCACCTTCTGTTCTGTGTCGACGGTGCTCTCCCAAGTGTCATGCATCTTATGTTTGGCCTCCTCATATCTGGATAAATGGCGCTTTTGACTTGCGCTAAAAGCCTCATATATTTTCACACTCAAACATTTTGTTTACTTCATCCCTTCAATAGACAATGATATATAAACATTTTATGGTGGTTCAAATACATGTGACAATTGGAGAATTATGTTTCATTTATTTCTCCATTTAATGTTATTTATTGAAAATATGTAGGAAAGACCCCTAACCCGTCGCATTCAGGGAAAAATAGAAGGCTGCCGGAGAAGAAGTTGCTGGAAAAGAGATTGCCGGAAATTCTCTAACCGGAATTTGACACATTCCAGCAAGGGCATCTTCAAAGGTGGACACCTCCAGCAAATGACGCACAAGATTATCTTGCAAATTCTTTCATTTTAAAAAATTAACATTGTAACCTTCTCTTATCGTGACCTTCTCTTAGTGCATTAATTTTTGACTTGAATATTCAGTGGTCTATGCACTTTTAGAGTACATTTACATATGTTTCTCTCTTCTCATTCTCATTACACTAAAACATGCAAAAATGTTTCATAGAAGTATTTAATTTATTACACCCACTTCTGTGATTTACTTCATGTAGTTGGTTGTGCTTTATTAGTATTTGCATGATATAAAGCATCTCATGATTTTATAAAGCAAAGAAGTCAAGGAGACTCTTTGACCATCGTCCGGTCATTAATACAATATATTAATCCACCAATTTTGTTAGAATATTCTCTAATCCGTTGTTTTATAACACCAATCAATAGATCCAATCAAACGAGTATTAACAACACAACATTGTTACACTCCAATGTTGCATAATCATGTTGTACGCCATGGCGAAACTCCCACTACACACATACACCTTTACACAAACCTATAGGCATACATTGTTATGCACAAACGCTTTATCTACATTGCACAAGTTAAACCTTAATTTCAGAGTAACTAATGTAACTAATGATATACAAGCGATAAACTACAGTAAGACACAAGTAATAAGCATGCAATGATATGAAACCCTAAGCAGTATGAGAGGGAGAAGGTGACTTAGCTGATTTCTTAGTGATCTGGAAGTTATGAGTTAAGAAACTGCTGGAAAAGATTGGAAAGAGTGTTGTAAAGGCTCACCAAGGGTTCTAGAACTCATAACTACATAGGACAGAAGTTCCCACGGGAGGATAGGAGCACATGGGCATTAGTGACTGATCTAGGCACCAATGTCCACTTAGATACTCAACTTTTGGCCTTTTCCAAGTTGGAAGAGCTTCATTATTGGTCCTTTTTTGTCGCTATGGTTTTTCTCTAATGTCGATGATCGTACATGTAATGTACAAAATAGATAACTAGTTACACATGCCCACAAACCACATCAAACCTAATAAAGAAGATATAGAATGGGGAGTCAAACTGACCCTAATGGTCACCCAAAGAGTGATCTTACGACTGAGCGTTGCACTACATCTCAGAATCCATGTAGTTCTATGTGTATGTGTGTGTAATGATGCCCTAGGTTTCCCTTGTGCAAGTTACACTATGATAGCGGGATAGATCTAGATTGCTCCAAGTATGTAAATGTGTGAGATGGAATAAAATGAACTTCCCCTCCTATGTTGTGTATGCAGAGTGATGCAACCCTTGTCCCTTGTATGAGTGTGTTAGATGAATGCCTTGTAATGCTCTTGTGCCTTTTATGCAAGCTTAGGTGATGATAGATAATGCTTATATTATTTGGCCCCTTATTTGAGAGAAATAACTAAGTATATATATGATTCCCTTGTTTGAATTTTGTAATTGACAATTAAAAGGCCAACCCAAAGTTCTAAAAGGTGAACAACAAGTAAAAGAGACCCAAAAGAGTAAGAAGAAGGATAGAGAAGGTCAAGAGCACTCAGGAGGGAAAGGAGCATTCTTGGGCGCTTCTGTCCTAACTGGGCACTAGTGTCTGAGGCCATAAAAGATAAATCATTAAAGTTATGATAAGAGTTGTAAGGTGTGTAAGGACAATAAAAGTGCAAGAGATAAAGCAAAAGGCCCAAAATAAGTTGTCAACCACTAGTTTTCTTGCTTAGGAATCATGTATACATTAGTATGCTTTAGGACCTAGAAATGTACCCAAGTGCATAGATTTTGTGTCTACATTTGCCCCCACTTTATGTTGTTGAGTGAATACTCGATATCATAAAGTAGATAGAAGATGTGTACCTTGTAATCCTGTAGAGAAGAGTGTAGTGATAGTGTGCCAAGTGGACAAGTGAAGCGTGAAGTGATCGTAATGTGAAGCATGGAAACTAAGAAATGGAAGTAGACCCTAGGGGTAAAGTGTATGCATGATAGTGTGTTACTGGAGCTTGTGTTTGTTGATGTGAGTTGCTTCTTGTTGGGTATTAAGGACGAACCTTAAAAGAAGAGAAAAGAAAGTAGTCAAAGTCACATATATGAAAAATTAGAGTAATGTATGTATAAGTAAGTAAAAGTGTGTAAAAGGAAAGTGTGCACCTGATGTATAAGAGAGAGATAGAAAATTGTCCTGTTTTGCTTTGGAGTTGCTATGGATTTGAATGTCTTAATGTGAGGTTTTTGGTGATCTCATGTTAAGAGTGAAGTTTTTGGGTGATCTCATGCCAAGAGTGAGTTTTTTGGGCAATCTCATGCCAAGAAAGAGTTTTTTGGGTGATCTCACGCCAAGAGAAGAGTGTTAGGGAGAAAGGTTTGTTTTTCTTTCCTTCCATGTCACTTCCCAAATAAGCGCCACTGCAGATGACACATACTCTGATTTGTAACTTAATTATAACTATTTGTAACTGAATTGTAACTGATTGACTAAATTATGTAACTGGAGGCAAGTGCATGCTACTGGAGAACTGTACTATAAACTACTGGAAACTGTGTTGAACTGAGAAATTGACTATTTTCCCCCCTAGGACACAAGCACCCAAGGGGGACACAATTGCCCATTGCCACTACTGTCTATACTGAGCACGCTAGTGTTTGCTCTGTGTTTTGTGATCCAAGTATGATTCTTGGACCAATCTATAACTGTGTTCTTGTTCCAATTTTGTATTTGTTATTTTTCTGAAGCTCTGAGCTGTTGTAAGGGTGATTTTTTCACCCAATAGATGCCCCCCTCATTTGGGGTGCATGTGATGACTATAGGAGGATGTAGCCCAAAGGAGAGGACTTAAAGGTGATATGCATATCATGTATTGGATACCTGTAGGGGGTAGGGGATGTGCATGGTAGAAACCAAGGCACATGCAAATAAGATGGACTAGTAACAAGTGTTAGTATAAAAGCTAACATGTAATAGAAGAAAATGTAACAAAAAACTATGAAGACAAGATGGACCAAAAAGTGGGTTTCATACATGGGACATCACTCACAATGTCACAAGACAATCAGGGCTGAAGTGGCCATAAGCAAACAATGATCAAGCAAGACATAGGGCATAGTCCCCACAAATAATAGAAAACAATAGTAAACAAAAAGTGACATATAATTGCGGTTGTATATAATCTTGCAAGGAAAATGCTACACATGAAGCACCCGTTAGCATGTTAGAAAGATAATTAGTATGTCAAAGCATGTATATATCGATGAAAAGGAAAGTGATAGTGATGAAAAGTAGTAAATATTGTAACAATAGGACCTATGATGTGTAGAGTATGAGAGTAGTAAAGGTAGATGCCCCCAGGAGCCTCGGTGGGACTGGTAAAGAGCAGTGTCGAGCATCATGCATTGTGTGAGAATATGTAAAAGTCCTGCATTCACCTCAAGATACCATGTGAATGTGCATGTGTGTATAGAAAAAGATAATGACATACTAAGTATCCAACTAGCATAGGAAACAAAGTGTAACATGTAAGTAGTATAAGCTAACAAGAGTAAATGCAACCAAGATGTGCAGATGTTGTGTGCATGTGATTGTGTGCTATGATAAGATGTGAAGATGATAGGAGTCCAACGTTTCCCCCTAGCAGATGTGTGTGAGATGAGGTTCAATTAGGATTAATCCATCAAATTTCAATTATGAATCATAGAACAAGAGTGTGTCATCAGTAATGGTGGTAATGCAAGTGGTAATGTTAGGAACGATGTACCTGAAAGATGTGGATGATGTTCTAATTAGAAATATAGACATGAAGTGCGTCATCATAAGTGAGTATGAGAGTAGAATAGGATGTGACGTGAAGATGAGCCTGAAGTTGGAGGAGGAATTACACCCTCAATAGTCAATGACATGAACCATAGTAATGAAAGAGGATATATCATTGAGGTAATGAGATATAGTATCACATGTACCAGATGATGTGAGGCTCATTTAAGAAATGCTCAGTAAAGTCATGAAGAAGATAAAGTATGTGAAGTGTGGCTAAAAAACTAGATGAAGCACTGAGCATGTAGCCAAGATGTGATAAGTGGGGTTCATGAAGGAATTGCACCCTCGACAATCAAACATGAACCATAAAACAAGAGTGTGTCATCGGGTAATGAAGATAAAGTATGTGAACCAGAGATGTGATGATGATCAGAAAGATAGACATGAAGCACAAAGTGTGACTAGCCAAGAAAGACTGAGGTTTATATATTTGTGAAGCAATTATGAACCGTGAAGTGTAGTAGATAAGATAAAGTATGTGTTTTGAGAGTAGGTGGACTATAAAAGATTTAGTGTGAAGCACATAGAAATAGTAAGAGTAGACAATAAAGACATCAAATGGGGGGAGGGGGGGGAATGTGATGCCCCCAAGTGTGTATATCTAAGTAATGACAAATAGATGTGATCATTGTGAGAAAGAATATCCAAAGTATGTATAGTGCATGAAAGGATGTATAACATATATATGAAGTAGTATTTATATCATGAATAGAAGGATCCATTAATAAGCATGAGTAGTATGGATGCAATGGTTGATTAGAATGGGAGATTTTGATGCCCCCCAAGTGAAACAAGTGATGGAATCTATACAATGGATGTGAGAGAGAGCATGTCAGTAAGCATTATCTTCATCGAAAAGAGGAATTATACGTTTAATTGGAGGAGGTTGGTGAGGAATCTCAACGTGTAGCGAGGGAAGTGGTGGTTCTGCTTTTGATGTTGGTTGCATATTTGGGATTGGTAAAACTATAGATGACTTAATAGGAGGTAATGGGGTAGGTACTTCTAAAGGTGGTATGATACTGGGTTGGATAGGTGGCTCTTGAATTACCAGAGAAGGAACATTAGTAAGTATGGCATGATGCTCACTAGACATAGAGGGATCAAATTTGGGAGCCCATTGGGGATTTAGTAATGGAGATGAGTGATGTAGAAGAATGTTGTGTACAAATGAAATAAATCCTTGATGCTCAAGTTGCCCAATTCTTCATTCTAAAGCATAACAATCATTGTCATGATGTCATTAATTCTATGATAATTACAAAATGGGTGACCTTTGTATTTTGTAAGCCAATAAGGAGGGTAGTAATGAGTAGGTGGCAAGGTGATTAACTGGTGATTAAGGATCTCAAGAGAGAATATCATGTTGCTTAACATTTTCGATCAAACTTGAGAGGTGTTTATTGTGGGGAGATGTGGACCTTACTTGTATGAGCACATGTAGTAGACATGGGATTAGGATGAGATGTATAAGAATAACTAGCATGGGCATGAGAAACAACCTTGAGATGTTGGATTTCAGCCATGAGGGATGTAATCATGGTTTCCATAGCTTGAAATTTATCTTGAAATAAATGGTGTAAATCTTGAATTGACTCAAAGATGGATTGATTGGTTGTGGTATTAGGACTGATAGGGCCATCAGAGAGACGATAAAAAATGGAACTTACTTGTGAAGGTGGCGTATTGCGAGGGAGGTACATAGTGTCTAGGGATTTTTGGAGAACATCTTTATAAGGTGGGTGCATTTGAAGTAATTGATATAAGGAGACTTGAGGAAACTTAGGTCATGAAAGAAAAGGTAATGTGTGAAATAAGAGCCCTATAAAGATATGACCAAGGATGAAACCCTAGGAAGACCTATGTATTTCAGAGGTATGATAAACAATAGATGGGAATATGAACCTTGATGTAACTAGGGTTTAGGGTTAAGGAAAGATAACTATTATAGAATAGGTAAAATAAGGATCAGAGTGGTTGATCACGAGTGGGGTTCACCAAATGATTTAATTTAAATTGAATTAAACCTTAATTTCAGAGTAACTACTATAACTAATGATATAGAAGTGATAAACTACAGTAAGAAACACAAACAATAAGCATGATAATAATATGAAACCCTAAGCAAATGATAGGAGAGAGGGAAGGTGACTTAGCTGATTTGAGTGATCTGGAAGTGATCTGAGACTGAGAAATTACTTGGAAAAGACTGGAAAGAGTGTCATCAAGGCTCATTGAGGGTTCTGGAACTCATAACTAGACATAGGATAGGAGTGCCCACATGGGAGGATAGGAGTGCCTAGGTGCTAGTGACTAATCTGGGCACTAGTTGTTACTCAGATGCTCAGGTTCTGGCCTTTTCTAGGTTGGAGAGAGCTTCGTTGTTGATGGATCCTCTTTTTCTACTCTGGTTTCACTCCAATGTTGTCGGTCGTACCTATAACCTGCACAATAGATAACTAGTTACACATGCCCACAAACCACATCAAACCTAATAAAGAAGATGTAGAATGGGGATTCAGACTGACCCTGATAGTCACCCAAAGAGTGATCTTACAACCAAGTGTTGCACTACATCTCAGACTCCATGTAGTTTTGTGTGTATGTGTGTGTAATGATGCCCTAGGTTTCCCTTGTGCAAGTTACACTATGATATACGGGCTATATCTAGATTTCTCCAAGTATGAAAATGTGTGAGATGGAATAAAATGAAATTCCCCTCTTATGTTGTGTATGTAAAGTGATGCATCCCTTGTCCCTTGTATAAGTGTGCTAGATGAACTCTTTGTAATGTTTTTTGTGCCTTTGATGCAAGCTTAGGTGATGAATAGATAATTTTATAGTTCTTGGCCCCTTATTTGAGAGTAATAGCTAAGTATATATATGACTCCCTTGTCTGAATTTTGTAATTGAAAAATTAAAGGACAACCCAAAGTTCTAAAAGGTGATAGAGAAGTAAAATATACCCAAAAGAGTAAGAAGGTAAAAAAGGTCAGAGCACCCAGGAGGGACATGAGCACATGGGCATTTTTGTACTCACTGGGTGCTAGTTTTTAAGGCCATAAAAGATAAATCAGTAAAGTTACGCTAGGTCTATAAGATATGTAAGGCCAATAAAAGTGCAAGAGCTTCATTAGCCAATGAATCCATGATAATTGGATTAGCCTCCACCTTCTCCAAATGTATCCTCTTCTCCTACAACATTTCCATTTAAAATAATACTACACATCAATATGCTTGATGGGATAGTAATAAAAAAGGTTCTTGTACAAACAAATCACACTATAGGAGACAAACCAACCTCATTATTTTCTAGATGAACCCAGTTGTGGAACATAATCTTTGAATCCATGTTACTTTTTTTTTCTTGTGTGAGTAGATTTTGTATACTTGACTTCTATGGTGGATATTGGAACACTTGTTTGACTTTTACACATCCAACTTACAGCTCCACCAAACATGTTGAAAATGTACCTGTGGGTAAACCTTGGCATATTAAAATATTTTCCCCGCTCAAATTCTACATAGCCATATAATTTCACTTCCTTGCTTGTACCAAGACTTCCCTGATAACAAATAGCATGGTTAGATGTTCCACACAATTATTTGAATATATTGTTCATTGTAGTCCAATGCTCTTTTCTCAGATCATAGATATATCTATTAACTAATCCCCTTATACGTGGAATGTCGAGTCTTATGCAGACCATTGCATACATTAGACTTCTAATTAACTAAAAATGGACTAAACTAGGTAGTATGAAGATAGTTAATCTAAGTTATGAATAGTTATACTAAAGTAAATAAATCTAGTAAAGAAATGTTTTAATGATCTAAGCAAATATGTAAAATGAGATACTAAACCCTAATGTGTAAGAGAGAAGAGGAAAGAACTCAGCTGATAATGGATGCTTGTCGGATAGTGTCGCTGAAGTAACTAGATAAATTAACAACAGGAACGAATATGTTGGGGTCTCACAGAGGACAAATATGGGTGGTGTGGCTAGACTGGAGTGCTTGGGAGAGGACTGTGGCACCCACGGGTGCTTTAGTAAGCAAAAGGCACCACGGTTTAGGAAAAAGGTCCAGAATAGGTCTTCACAGGACCTGATGATGGCTGATAACCTTTGTTGTTTATCGCATTAATTTTTCTATACTGCACCGAATGCTCCAAATATTCCAAGAGAAAAGACTAACCTACAAAGGAACAAAAGTAAGTATCAAAATCCTAAAAAAAATAAAGATGTGAATGAATGGGTCGGAGTGACCTCGGCTTCCAAAATAGTGGGATTTTATTAATTGAGCATTACACTACATTTCAGACCAGGATGTAGTTCTAGTGAGTGTGTGCATGTCATGTCCTAGGAGCCCTTGTGTCAGTAGCACTTTGTGAAATAACAAGCAAGAGGTAAATGTAGAAAATGTAATAGAATGTTTGCATGGAATAGAATATAATCCCCCCTATGAAGTGTGATGCAGATATCTAAGCTTGTGCCTTGATGATGGATCAATGTGGATGTCAATGCAATAAATGGATGCATTTCTAGATGAGTGATAGTCGTAGATGATGTTAGGTCATAACTTTATATTTATAGGGTTCTCTTGGTCTAATTTCATAATTAACCCTGAAAAGGCCGACCATAAGAAAGATAAAGATGTAAAATTACTAGAAGAAGCTCAAAAAATGGCAGGAAAGTGCAAAAAAGGTTGGGGCGCCCCTGGTGGGACCAGGGCACCCATGGGTTCCTGAGTACAAATCTAGGTGCCCTAGCTGAGGCTAAAATAACGTGGAATGTCAGAAAATGGCTGGGCATATGGGCACAATAGGTCACAAATTACAAAATAAAATAAATAAGATGACCAAAGGATGGGGGTTAATTAGTATTGTCTTCACTCAAGAACCTTCTAAATAGTAGTATGAGATCAGGATAAATAAATGTGTAAAGTGCATGATTTTGTGACTACACGTTTCCCCCACTTTATGTTAGTGAGCGGAAAGCTCAGTAACATAAAGTAAATAGAGATGCGTACCTGATGTCCATGAAGAGTGTAGTAGAAACCCATCGAAGGACTAGACAAAAGCTTGGAATGATAAAAAAAGATGGAGGAGCATGGAAATTAAAGATGAAAAATGTGCAAAGAAAAAGTGGTGAGAGTGAACCTAGGGTGGAACATGCGTGTGTAGCTTCTGCAGTGTATAATGTACCTGCATGGTTAGTAAATAATGTGTGTTGTCACATAATGTTGTTGTTTCCATTATTATTGTTGTTGTTACCCCCATTTAACTGTTTATTTCTCATATGGCTAGACCTACAAGGAAAAAATGATCAAGTAGTCAAATATATATGTATGTAAATGTAAAAACGCCATGCAAAAGACGCATGTGTATATAAAATACACTAATGTAAATGAAAAATGTAAATGTAAAGGTAAATGGAACATGTGCACTTGATCCATGTCAAGAGAAAAAGTGTAGAAAGATATCATGAACTATGAGTTTTTTGGGTGATCTCACGCCATAGGCTGAAGAACTGTAGGGAGGAAATGCTTTGTGCCCTCCATGCTCTAATTACTTCCCTAAACTGTGTGTAGAGATCTCTCTATTGTCCTAGTTTTTTTGGCGATCCAACGCCACTTACAGAAGTAGTGTAGAGAGGCACACCTACTATAGCCTCCAAGCCTGTAACTACTTCCCAGAAATTCAAGGACACCATGTCCTCTAATTTATGTTGTGTATGGGGTTTGTAGACTGGTTTGAACCCAATTATTGTATGCAACCCACAATGTTAAGGGTGGAAAGTGCATTGAACTGAATCGATATAAATGCGTTGTGTTAGTATGTAAAACCCCCAAATGATGCCCCCCTCTTTGAGGGCGCATGCAACGTCACTGATAGGAGACATGCAGCCCCAAAAGAGGAACAACCGCATATACGTTGTAACCCTGGAAAATGCTTGGTAAAAACCAAGGCACACACAAACAAGAAGGCTAGACAAAAACGAGTGTAAACATGCACATGTATATAAAACATGTATAAGTTATGCAGACAATGAAGAAGCTACCAAGCAAAGTAATGTAAACACGTAAGAAAACAAGTAAGCCACACAAAGCGAGCTGCAAACATTGGACATCACTCACGATGTCGCAAGACATGCAAGGCCATTATGGCCGTAAACAATAGACAAGTGTGCACACCAAACAAAGGGCAAGGCCCACATACAATAGCAGACAATGTAACAAACAAGTATGGAAACCAATATCCTTGCATAACAAATGCTACACATGAAGCACTTGTTAGCATGTTAGAAAGATAGCTAGTATGTCAAAATCATGTACAAGCAAGTAATGTAAAGTGTTAAGTATAAAATGAAATAATATCACTTGGAAGAGATGAATGTGGATGCCCCAGTGATCAATGTAGGAAGGGTAGAAGGCGAGCATCCATGATGCGCATAAGAGACCTATATCTGCGATCACAACTAGAAGAAAGCGTGAACACACATGTGTGGATGATATAGATAAATGACATACAAGTAAGCTAACTAGCATGTGTAATAAAGTGATCATGCACAAGAAAAAGTCAGCAAGAATAAAAACAACCATAATATGTAGTATGTTGTGGATGGATGGAATGGAATGCAAGATGGAATGATAGGAGCTACGTGCCCCGCAAGTGGATGGAAATGTATGTAGTGAGGCTCATTTTGTTTTCCCCCTTAGTAGTCAAGAATAAACCGTAAACGAGAGTGCATCATCAAGAAATGGTCGAATAGTGTGTGTTGTGTCTAACGCGTTGTGATGAATGTGTATGTTGTGTCTAACGTGTTGTGATGAATGTGTATGTGTATATTGATGACATGTGACCTAACGATGGTGTGTGCGTGAACCCTATAGCCGAAGGGTATATCACGGCAAGATGAATATATAAACGATGATTTTGCCTAAGTGTATATCATATAAGATGAATGGATGAGTGATGATTTAGACCTAAGCGTATATCACTACAAAATGAAAGGACAATGTGGTGATGTAACCTAAGGTGTAACCCACTAGAAAATGATAGAATAGGTGACAATTTAGCCTAAAGATATGTCACCATGGGGTGAATATTAGAGAGTGGTGATGTAACCTAAGGTGTAGCCCACTAGAAAAGGATATAATAGGTGGCGATTTATCCTAAAGCGCATGTCACTAGCTTAGGAATGTCACATGCTGAAAGGTCGAGTAGTGAATGTGCAAGGTCTATTTGATTCGTAAACCCTCGACAGTTGAGTATGGACCGATGAACTAAATTGCGTCATCGGGTAGTGAGTGCAACACATAGATGATAGTGTAGTGTATGTAAAGATAAAAGTTGACCATGTGATGGGTGGAATGTGTAAATACGCCAATGCAAGGTGTAAAATACAAGGTGAATAGAAATTGTGACTATGCGTGATGTATAGTAATGCAATGTACAGTGTAGCGTGCAATAGATGTAGTGTTGTTGAGGGTGTATATTATGTAGAATGCAATGCTATATGTGTAGAATGTGTAGGGTGTAATATATAGAGCAACATGTAAGGTATGTAGATAAAGCAGTAATGTAATGTTAGACTCCTATATGATGAATACTAGTAGAATATGTGTGAAAATATAGGGTGTAGTATGTATGGTTGATTAACTAAAATTGAACTAGACTAAGGTAGTGCAAGATAGTTAATCTAATCTAGGAGGACATATAACGTAGTAGATAAATGTACTGATAAAGTATGTAAATTAAATAATTGAAGTAAACTTATGAAACCAAACCCTAATATGAAATAAGGAAGTAAGGAAGGAACTTAGTTGATAATCGGTGACTATCGCAGAGTGTTGCAGGTATGACAGAAAATTCTGGGAACAGGAACGAACATGCCAAAGTCTGGAAAAGACTAGATCTAGAGGATATGAGTGGACTGGGGCACCTGAGACTGGACTGGAGCACCCATGGGCGCTTTGACATGAATTTTGGGAGCTCTGGTCTGGGAAAGATGTCTGGAAATGGTCTTCATAGGGTTGAAAGGTGATTTGCAACTTTGTCTACTTGTCGCACTAAAGTCTATGTGTTACAATGAATGCTCCAAATATTCTAAGATGAATAAAATGACCTACAAGAGACCAAAGAGAAGTATTAAAACCCTAAAATTGAAAATGGAAAAAGAATGATTTAGACTGACCTCAGCTGCCACAACAATGGGCTTACTAAACTAAGTGTTGCACTACATTTCAAACCCAGATTTAGTTTTGATGTGTGTGCATGTCATGCCCTAGGTGCTCTTGTGCCAGTCGTACTTTGTGAAGTAGGGAGAAATAACTAAATGTAGAAAATGTAATAATATGTGTGCATGAAATATAATATAATCCCCTCCCCCTTTGAAGTGTGATGCATATGTCCTAGCTTGTGCCTTGATGGGAGCTATGTGGATGCAAATGCAATAGATGGATGAATCTCTATATGGAGTGATAGTAGATAGTGATGCTAGGTCCCTCATTATGGTCTCATAACTTTATATTTATAGGGTTCTTTTGGCCTAATTTCGTAATTAACTTCGAAAAGGTTGACCACATGAAAAGACCCAAAAAATGGTGGGAAAGTGGAAAATAGACTAGGGCGCCCATGGGTGCCCCAGTTAGGGTTAAGACGACGCAGGATCTACATAAATGACTAGGTAAATAGGTGTAATAGGTCGCAAAATATGAAAGAAAATAAATAAGATGGCCAAAAGGATGGGGGATAGTTAATACTTTCTTCCCTTGAGAACCTTCTAAATAGTAGTATGAGACCGGGATAAATAAATGTCTAAAGTGCATGACCATAATGGTGTATGATGCGTGATGCATGAAAAAATGTAATGTGTAATGCCTATGGTGCAGTGTGTGGGGTTTAGTGTATTAGTAATCCCTCAACAATCAAACACAAGAGTGTTTCATCGGGTAATGACGTGTAACATGTATGATGAATATGTCTAATGTGAAGATACAAATGTATAAGAATGTAAAAGATGATGATTGTGACTATGTTAAGACAAGGTAGGGGGGGAGGTGAAGTGTCATGCCCCCCAGGTGTGTGTTCCCAAAAATATCATGTAAAGTCATCAAGAATATCGTAATTGTTACCAACAAATTGTATTCATGGATACAAATTCTTGGGTTTTGACAAGGGTTTTTTCTACGTATGCCTCTCTTGGGGCTTATTTGTCAATATTACATAAATTTATAAAATTTATAATACATTACAAAATACGAAATCTACCATGGAGTAAATTATATTTTAGACTTGTATCCTAGGAAACAGAAATCGAAAATGAAAATATTTTTTTGACGTGTTAAGGGCTTAGAATATTATCTTTGGTCTATATTTTCTTGATGCTTGTGCGAACCTCCAATGATAATCATGCCTTCGATTGTGAAAACTGTGAGTGATGTCATGTATGTGTGTACACACTATTTGTATTGTACCAGATGAATAGACATGTCAGACCATAAGCAATGAGTGATACGAATTAACCCTTTAATAAAGATTTGTGGTTAGCATGTGATAAAGTGATAAATTTGTACACTGCATACATTGGTAATACCCTGAAGTGATCTAGACCCTCATGTGTACATCATAATCACATCGTATTTATCCACCTAACATGTTATACATTCCTAGTACCGATTCATCTAATTGATAAGTGTGCAAGTGAAATGGATCGGCGTGATAATTTAGGTGGTGTCCTATGAAGATGGCTCTTTACCTTGAGCGAATGTCCATAGACTCTAATAGGCCATAGTTGAGCGAAATTATAGCAGTAGTAGTAAGCAGCTGGCATAGAAGAAGTGTGCATCTATCACACAAATAGTACCGGGAAGTGGTGGTAGGAGAGACTGGAGTGCTTCATTTTTGCGTTAAGGTTTATGTTGAAAGTATCCAAGTGACGTGGAACATGAGTTTATTTGAATAACTTATGTAGGAGCATGATCACAATACTGGTATGGATCTCTTACTTACGAAGTATAATTTATGCATTAATGCCAATCCATGTAGGAAATTATCGACACCATGATGGAAAGATATAGGCAACGACCTTGATAAAATGATAGCCATGGTGGCTACCTAACAAAAACTGTCCAGATTTTGGACCAGGTCACCATGATGAAAAATGATTTGGTTCATTGTTTATAGCTCCTACAGTGATGGGCAGTGTAATGAGTGAGGTGCTAGACACTTGTGCTTTGAATGTGAACGGATCATAATCACATAATGGTATCAGAGCCATGGACTAATGGCAGAAGCGCGCCAGCCCCATAGTAGCTGTAAGCGATGGACATAGAGCCTCCCAGGAATTATGTCCCAGATGTCACTGCCTCAATTAATGTGTGTTTGATATCTGATATGGGTGTAAATACGCCATATGATGCTGCCATCGTGCGGTCTTTATCAAAAGCAGGGTCATTGACAGTGAAGAGCAGACTGAAATGCGACATGATTAGAGAATCCCTCATCCACCATTAGAATCGATAAAGGGAGTTTTGGTGTGACGACAAATTGTTTGTTAGTGTGAGTTATCCTATGTGTCCTCCTCTCATGTTGGAGGGTCATCTCACATGGGTTAGGTTTAGGGTTAGGTTTAGGGTTTCATGTGTGTCATGCACTAGGGTTACTCAGCACCCTATATGTACCCCTTTTCTATTCATTTATGAGCATGCCAAGACACTCCATTGTCTTTCCTCTATGTAAGCTTTGTTTCTGTTGAGCAAGTTCTTCCATTACTGATCATTTTTTCCTTGCTATCGCTGGAGCTTTTACGATGCCGTTTGGAATGCAACTACTTCGTGGTGCCTCATGTTTCCGATCCGATTTGATTCTCGCAAACTATTTTCATGGTATCAAAGCTGAGATTAGGTAAACATGCACTCGATTTTTTTTGTTGCTATTACTCTTTCTTGGTTTCATTATTTTACTCTGCATGCAAATCTTTTGATCATTTTTTTCTGGAAATTATCTTGATAATATCTCTAACAAGCTTTCTCAAAAATTTTTTTGTGTTTTTTTTTTCTTGTGCATGTGCAAGTTTTCATAATACCTTAAGAAATCAGGGGTTTTACTACTTTTTTTAGTTGGATGTAACCAAATCCAAAATAGAGATTCATTTCATTTTTTAAAATCATTAAAATGGAAGTGAAAGTTTTTTAAGATCGCTGGTTTTTGACAGGATATTTGTCTATGCATGATAGTCTGTGGTTGTAAGATTTTTTGTGTTTCTTCTATCATGGTTGCTTATGGAGGAGCTTTTAACTGTGCATGGACTGTTGTCCCTCTGACCATTTCAATCTAGGACTGTTGTGGATTGTTCAAAATTCCTTCATTGTGGCACACAATCTCTATTCAAACCTTCCAGCCTATGTGGACTGTTGTGAAAATTTTCAAGTTTGAATATAATACAACCTGTGTGGATTGTCCTCTTTTTCTGTCATAGATTGTACACTTTTTGGCCTGCAACAACATTTTTTTGGGACATTGTTTCCTTTCATACACCTGCAAACAACCCATCTCTGGTTCTTTGTATAACTTGGCGCCCATGGCATTTGCCGTGCCTGTTAAACACCACATGTATTGCTAAACAACTCACCACATTTTTTTGTTTTAAGGGGTTGTAAATCTTATGCCTGCAAACTATAATTTCTTTCCCTTGGCACCCACGCGGCTAACACCAAAACTGCCTTCTTATGCCTGCGCGGCCTGCAACTTTTCTCTACGTTTTTTTCTTCTGCCGCTGGCCTGCAGGAATTTCTTTGTGTTTTCAAGGCCATGTTCATCTTGTTTTTTGGTGTGAGCAAGGTCAAACGTGGTAAGCTTTCCATCCGATGCCTTTTCTTTTGGTAAGTTTTTGGATTCCTTCCTTTTTTATCTTAAAAATCCTCTACTTTTAAAAAAAACGACCCATGTTTTTTTTTCATGCTAAGTTTTTTTTGTTTGATAAAACAAATCTAACTTCTTTCTGGTAAGTTTTTAAAGTTTCTAACTTTAGAGTGTTTCTATATATATCAAGTTTCTAAAACCACGAATTAGCAATTTGTTTTTAATTCCTAATTTTAACAATACGTGTGCTTTTTTAAAAACATACCTATGGTAAGTTTTCATTAGTTTTAATTAGAAGTTTCTATAGATATTTTTAAAGATCTTTTTTTTAAATTATAAATCATTTTTTAAATTATTTTAGAGCTTAATTAGGATCTTTTTTTTCGATCTTAATTATTTTTCTTGTAATTAATTAGATTTAATTTAATTAAATCTATTTTTTATTAATTACACATTATTGCTCTCTTTACATAAAAAATCAACATCTAAAATAACCTCTCTATCATTTTTTTTTAACTCCAATAGCTCTAAAAATAGTAAAATTGGGCGTTTCCAAACGATAAGATTTAGGGGTTATTGTTGATTTTTTTCTCTAATCGTGTGCTCAAGTGTGTAGTGACACTTCGTGCACCTCTTTGTCTTCCAAGCTCCTTTCTGGCATTCTGAAGACTATCTGAACTCCTTGAGTTCCCAAACCTTGTTTTACACCCTTATTATTGCTTGCGACTAGTGAGCGCGTCCGCCACAGTCTGCAACAAGGGGGTTTCCTTTTACGATGTGAGACATTTTTTCTCACCACCAGGGTTGGCTTTCACCTCCTTTCTATTTTTTGCTTGTGCTTGTTTATGGTGTCCTTTTTTGTTGCGCTCCACGAAACACTGTTGTGGTCTCCTCTCTTGCGCCGTTATTACGCTAATTGCAAGACGAGTTACCAAGTGTTTCAAACCGCACGCACGGACCCGATTGTAATCAATGCACTAAACTATAAAGTGCCGAAAGCAGGGGGGTTGTTATTGTCCTGGGTGGTTGTGTTTCTTTTCTACATTTCTCTCTCTCTCTCTCTCTCACTATGGATGCACTTTCAATTCCTTTGCTTACACCGTTCAACTTTTTCGAATGGAGATCGAAAATAATAATGAAACTAAGGGGTAAAGGGTTATTCCACATCACCATGGGAACTGAGACTGAACCAGACATGATGAACCTGAAAAATCTAAGTGGTTAAACCGTAGTGATGAAGCTTTAGGTCTTCTTTGCATGTCCATTTCTCCTGACTTTCTCTTCCACATTGAGGTGTCCGAAACACCTAAATCTACGTGGAAAACACTGGATGCGATGTTTGGACAACTAGATGACATGAGAGCGCATGAGTTGGAAAACAAACTACTAGGGTTAAATCCTAGTGACTTTGAAAACCTACAAGCCTTCTTCTCAAAATTTGTCCACATTAGATTATTGTTAAAAGGATGTCAAGTAGAAAAGAAATATTCTCAACTGATCTTGTCGATTCTCTCTAAGCTAGGTCTAGAATATTTTGTCTTCGTGTCAACTTTCTACGCTACAAAAGCTACTTTGGGTGATACTTGGACAATGCCCTCCTTTGACTGTTTTTTGTCCCAACTCATTCGAGAATAGGACAAAATCATTCAAATGGGGTCTCTCAAGTCCAAGTCACATGCCCTTGTAGCAAGTACTAGCAAGGGAAAGAAGACTGAAAAGAAGAAAGAAACTAAGGATCAACCTAAGAAAGAAACCAAGATCAAACCTAAAAATGACACAAACACTTCGACTTCTAAGCCTAAGGCGCAAGAAAAGCAAGTATTTGTGTTCCTATTGCAAGAAGTCTGGTCACGACGAGCAACACTGTTTTAAGAAACAGATTGATCACTTATCTCATTTACTTGAGAAGAATAAAATAAGTGTTCCTGAATCCATAAAACAAAGTGCTCCGAAGGCCAAGTCTTCTACTGCAAAAGGTGCTAAAAATGATAAGAAGAAAGGAAAGGCCCTTGTAGCCAAAGTTGCTCCTTCATCGACATGGATTATAGATTCCGGTGCCTCGCACCACATGGGTTCTTCGCATGTTGAGTTTTCCAACATCAAACCTTGTGGAATGTCCCAAATCATGATGGGTAATGACACAACAGTGTCGGTTTCCGGTAGTGGATCGGTAGAGATGGATGGGGGAACATTTAACCAAGTGTTGAGTGTTCCTGATCTCTCTACCAATCTCCTATCAGTTTACCAAATTACTCACCTTGGTGAAGGAATGCGAGTGGAATTTGGTCCTAACTCGGTGATTATTCGTGAGCTTAACAATGACACTACAGTGGCTGAGGGAAAGGCAGATCACCGTTCATGGTTGTACACCTTCTCCCACTTTACTTCTGATTCTACGCCCACTGCCTTGCTCACTCATGCAAATGAGGTTAGTAAGCTATGGCATGAGTGTTTTGGACATCTAAATTATCGCTACCTTGAATAATTGAGTCAAAACAAAATGGTCAACGGGTTGCCTCGCGTCAAGTTTTCTAAAGGTCTTTGTGAGGGTTGTACCCTTAGAAAGCATCCTGAAAAGAACTTTGACAAAGGAAAAGCCTGGAGAGCCACTCATCCCTTTGGATCTTGTTCACAGTGATGTTTCTAGTCCATTTCCTTCTCCTTCATTTACTAGAGCTCTTTATGTGCTAACCTTCATTGATGACTATTCGCGATATACTTGGGTATATTTTCTTAAGCTTAAGTCTGAAGTCTTTGAACATTTTTAGGACTTTAAGGCTCTTGCTGAGAAACAGGTGGAATGGTCTATCAAGGTTCTTCAAACTGACAATGGAGGTGAATATGTAAACAATAGGTTCATGGATTTCTATACTTCTGAAGGGATATCTTTGCAACATACAGTTGCTTATAGCCCTTCGACAGAATGGAGTCGCAGAAAGAAAGAACCGTACTCTGAAGGAGATGGCCACTTGTATGATTCACTCGAAGTCCTCTTCCTCCACGGTATTGGGCCGAAGCAGTGAATTATGCAAATTACATTCAGAACCATGTTCCACACAAGGCAGTAAGAGGGATGACACCCTTTGAAGCCTAGTTTGGATGCAAGCCTGATGTTGAGCACTTTTGAGTCTTCGGATCCAAGGCTATGGCTTGGATTCCCAAGAAGAAACGCAAGGCTTTGGAACCACAATCCAAACCTTGTATCTTTGTAGGGTATCCTGATGGCGTGAAGGGATATCGATTGATGAATCCTACTTCTCATGAGCTATATATTGAGAGAATTGTTAAGTTCGATGAGTCTTCTTCGACTTCTACTTCTCCACCTATTGAGGTTCTTCAGCTCGCTGATTCAGATTTTGACTCATCAGATGATGATACTGTTGAGCGTGCTCCTCTTCCAGATCCTCCCAACCATCAGACCTTTGAGTCTTCTGATTCTGACAGTAGTGATGATGAGGACTATGTCCCTTCTCACTCAAGTGAAGAATCTTCCGACTCTGAGCTTGATCCTCCTGGTCCCCTTTGGGCCAGGAAAACTTTGCAAAGTGCTAGAGATTTAGTTGGAGATACTTCGGATATGAGACATACTTACTCAGATTTTCGTTGGACCCCACTCTTTCTTCACCTCTACTTCTGATCCATAGTATTTTCGGGAGGCTTCTGGTATTCCTGAGTGGGATTCTACCATGGATGAGGAGTATTCCTCTCTCATGAAGAATGATACTTGGGATCTCACCACTCTTCTGAAAGGAAGAAAAATCATTCGGTGTAAGTGGGTGTTCCGAACAAAGTATGGAGTAGATGGAGACGTCAAAAAGTTTAAAGCGCGATTAGTAGCTAAGGGTTTCTCCCAAATAGCTGGGGTTGATTATACAGAAAAACCTTTTCTCCGGTTGTGAAGATGACTTCTATTTGACTGACCCTAGCCATTGCCACAGCAAACAGATGGAAATTCCATCAAATGGATGTTAAGAGTGCCTTCCTTCATGGTGACCTAGAGGAAGAGATCTATATGGAACAACCTCTGGGTTATGTCCAAGATTCCTCCCTTGTTTGTAAGTTAAAGAAGTCTCTTTATGGCCTTAAACAAGCCCCTCGGGCTTGGTATGCCAAGATGGACTCCTTCTTACTTACATCAGGGTTTACTAGGTGTCACTCTGATCCAAATGTTTATATTTTACGGCAAGATGACTCCATACTCATTCTTGTTCTATATGTTGATGACTTGTTGATCACAGGTAGCTCTTCCTCTATTATTGATTCTGTGAAGATCGCCTTAGCCAACAAGTTTTCCATGACTGACTTAGGTCTTCTTCATTACTTCCTTGGGATCCAGATTTCACAATCTGACTCTGGAATCTTGATTTCACAACCTAAGTATGCTCTTGATTTGCTAGCTCATTTTTAGATGTCCGATTGCAAGTCTTCTCCTACTCCTTTTCTTTCTGGGGTGAAGTTGGTTTCAGATTTCTCTACTCCCTTGGTTGATGGTACTCTTTATCGATAGTTGGTGGGGAGCTTGATTTACTTGACTCACACTCGACCAGATTTATCGTATGCTGTTGGGATCATGTCCAGATTCATGCAGGAGCCACATGAGCTACATTGGAAAGCAGCTAAATGGATCCTTCATTATGTTTGTGGCACTTATGCTGATGGCATTCACTATCATGGAGGGGTTGATATTGACTTGATTGGATTCACAGATTCTGATTGGGCCGGTGACTTAGATCATTAGAAATCTACTTCTGGCTACAGTTTCTCTCTTGGTTTGGGTCCTATTAGTTGGTCTAGCAAGAAGCAGAATGCAATTGCGATATCATCTACAGAGGTAGAATACAGAGGAGCAGTTAACGCTGCCACATAAGCTATTTGGCTACAGGGTATTCTGACAGAGTTTGGCATCCACTTTCAGTGGCCTACCATTATCTACTGTGATAACACGAGCACAATATCTATTTGCAGAAATCCAATTCAGCATCAGCAGATGAAGCACATTGAGATCCATATGCACTTCATATGGGAGCTTATTTATGATGGTATCATCGACATTTAGTACATTCAGATAGCTGATCAGATTGTAGACTTATTCACCAAGCCCTTCACTAAGATGAAGTTTCTTCACTTACGGTCTCTTCTTGGGGTGAGGTCTTCTGCAGCTGCCCATCTTCTTAGGGCTATGTAGTCCTTCTTTTCTTCTTCTTCTTCTAGGAAGATTGTGTTTGTATATGGGCACCTTATCAGGCCTTTAGTTTCCAGGCCCCATTGGCACATCTTTCTTAGTTGTTTAGGAGTGTCTTCCTCTTCCATCTGACTCATCACAGCCGCTACCCCAGCTTCGATGAAGGGGGGGTGTTAGTGTGAGTTATCGTATGTGTCCTCTTCTCATGTTGGAGGGTCATCTCACATGGGTTAGGTTTAGGGTTAGGTTTAGGGTTTCATGTGTGTCATGCACTAGGGTTACTCAGCACCCTATATGTACCCCCTTTTCTATTCATTTATGAGCATGCCAAGACACTCTGTTGTCTTTCCTATATGCAAGCTTTGTTTCTGTTGAGCAAGTTCTTCCATTACTGATCAATTTTTTCCTTGCTATCACTAGAGGTTTCACGATTCCGTTGGAGTGAAACTACTTCATGGTGCCTCATTTCCGATTCGATTCTCACAAACTCTTTTCACCCTCTATCTACCATTGTAGCCAAGATGTTGGATTCTAACCCTAAGGTTAGGATGAAGGAACCTGCTATTTTTTGTAATAGAGATACTCATGATGGGGGTAATGCAAATACTATTTTTAGGTAAGGTGTCATGACTTTAGGCTTGGGTTCACCAACCTCATTACAGCTAAAATCGGTAGCTTGAATTATTTCTTATTATTGATAGTTCCTCTCACCTTTTAGACCAATTCTACTATATTGATAGTAAGGGGCTTAAATGGAACCATATTATTAATGATTTAGTAAAATATGTCAACTGCGAGCCGAGATGACCCTAATTTTTATGACTTTTCACGCGATACTCCCTCTGTGTTCACTAACGGATATTTGTCAGACAGTGTCGTTGAAGTAACTGGTGGCTAAATCAGCAAGCAGATATGACTGTGTCGAGGTCTATGTAGAGAAGGCATGCTGGGTGATTTAGCTAGAGTGCAGTACTTGGTGTCAGATTACAGGGGTATGCACAAGTGCTCTGGTAAGAAAATCTAGGCAATTTATTTAGGGATTCCACAGCTCCTGGATATGGTTGAGTAATTCCTTCGTTCTCTGAACACAGTGGGAAAATGATATTTTTTTGTACTGCACCGAATACTCCAAATATTCCAAGAGGAAGGACTAACCGTTAAAAGACCAAAAGGAAGTATCAAAACCATAAAAAAATAAAGATGCAAATGAATGGGCTAGACTAACCTCAACTACCTTAACAATGGGCTTACTAACTGAGTGTTGCACTACATTTCAGACTTAGATGTACTTCTGGTGAGTGTGATCATGTCCTGCTGTAGGTGCTCTTGTTTCAGTCACACTTTGTGAAATAGATAACAATAGCTAAATGTAGAATATGTAATAAAATGTGTGCATGGAATATAATAGAATCCCCCCTTATGAAATGTGATGCAGATATCCTAGCTTGTGCCTTGATGATGGAGCTATGTGGATGCCAATGCAATAGATGGATGCAATTCTAAATGAGTGATAGTAGTAGATGATGCTAGGTCCCTCATTATGGTCTTGTAACTTTATATTTATAGGTTTCTCTTAGTCTAATTTTGTAATTAACCACAAAAATTCCAACCACAACAAAGATAAAGATGTATAACTGTTAGAAGAGGACCAAAAAATGGCAAGAAAGTACAAAAAGGGTCAGGGTGCCTTTGGTGGGACAGGGCGCCCATGGGCGCCCCAATACAAATTTGGGCAGCCCAACTGAGGCTAAAATAACGCGGAATGTCATAAAATGGCTGGGCATATGGGTGCAATAGGTCACAAATTACAAAATAAAATAAACAATATGGCTAAAGGACGGGGGCTAATTAGTACTTTCTTCACTTAAGAACCTTCTAGATAGTATTTTGAGACCGGGATGAATAAATGTTTAAAGTGCATGATTTTGTGACAACTTCACACTACACCCGCATAAGAAACCTAAACCATATCCTTTAACTCCTCTTGTGTTTTAGGAATTTGCATGATTGAGATTTTCCAACAGACTAGGAAGGCATGCTCACGGGCTTGTTGTCATGCATCTTAAACCTTTCAAAGATTGTTTCAATATATTTCTTATGGTCTAACCAAATCTCTCTATTTACATGATCTTGCTTGATTTTCATGCACAAAATGAACTTTGTAGCACCAAAAAATTTCATGTCATAATGCATGAATATTTGAGAGTTTATATGTTTGATCATTTCTTTGAAAATTTTAATCACCAACATGTCATCCTTTAGAAACTAAAATTTGGCAATTTGTCCAGTTTACACTACTAATTTTGACAATGCTTCTTGGCTAAGGAAAACAACCACATCCTATATGAGATTAGTGCATATTTTTTTATCTCTTTCCTAACTTTATTATTCCCACACACTGATGTGTCAAACAATTTTGAATACAAATCCATGAAATTAATGTTTAAGTTCTGAGCATAATATTGTAAATTTCATATTTGATCTACCTTTTACTTGTCCAAAACCATGTAAAAAGGTCATGATGTGAAATCTGATCCTAACCAACCTATATTATTACATCAACACATCCTCCAACCCTACTTTCAATTTAATATCAAATGTTGCATCTTTCCATCTTCTTGGGTAAGCCTCATCATACCGGTTTATGTTCAAAACCCTATATAAACAAGTTAACATCACCTCATTTTCTAAGCTAACACAACTTGGTATACATATAACAAAATAATTTGGCACACTCATTGTAATACTCATAAAAGGCATTCAAGACTCCCTAAATCTTTCAAAAGTTTATGCACATCCATTAGGGCAGCCACTAATATAGTTATGAAGAACTCAACTAGGGCAAGGATTCTAGTTTCCCTCATTTCCAAGCACACCAAGATCCCCACTTCAAAGTCTTAGCAAGAGCATAATTCTCTCAAGCATATTCAAAGTGGTTCAAGTTGTTAACTAGATGCATTCATATAGATGTTGCATGCTATGTGGATAACTGCATGTGGTTTGAGGCCTCTTCGAAGTAGTGCCGATGTAAGAAATGCATAAATTGCACTTTAACCCAAACACTAACCTTCTTACAGGGTCTTCCACCCAAGGTTAGGGTTTGAGTGTGATTTAGCTTATTACAAATGGTTTCGTGATTGTGCGACAACCAAGGTTTGATAGCGAAACACATTTCCAAACTACCGAAGGTCCCAAAAATTTATAGAGCCTCATTCTAAGAGGGCCTTATAGACACTCAAATTTGGCGATTTACACTTTGACAATACTTGATTTGACAATACACTCTTGTTATGATATATATAATCTCTCCACTCCTGTTTAGTACTTTCCAAGGTCTTTTGTTTGGATTTTTTTATCCTTGCACACTAACATGTCGACAAAATGAGAATACAATGCACAAAATCCATAGACAAACATCAGTTGACAAGCTCCAAAATTTGTTTTGTATGTTTTATTTCCCCAGTCAGAGCCGTATAGTTTGGTCAGGAATTTGTATCCTATCTTGAGCAATTTATACGGTTTTGTACCAACATGTCCTCCAACTCTAGTTTCAAATTGATATCTTTTTTGGGTCTTATACTTCTTATAGGTCAACCTTGCTTGGAAAAATCACCTATGTAATCCTATATAAGCAAGTAAACATTACCTCATTTGCAAATCTGAAACTCCTAAGGCAATGCATCAAAGTACTCACTTCATACACTTGCCAAAGACATCCAAAGCTCCCTAAATATCAGAATAAAATATATGAAGTCATTAGAGAAACACCCACATCAAGTCTGAAGCTCCAAACCAAGTCAAGAAAACCATCTCTCTCTTCCACAAGCACTCAAACATCCTCTTTCCAAGTGTTTTAGCAAGAGCCAAAGCTAAAGCAAACTGATTTAACAAAAATAAAATTTTAAGATAGAACCTAATTGCAGAGTCATGTATGAATAATAAATGCTAAAATACAAATTTGGCACAAACAATAAGCTAATAAAATATGAAACCCTAAGTTCACAAGAGAGGAATGAACTTAGCATATTTACACGTTGTTCGGGATTGATTTGAGTTGGGAAAACTATTGAACATGAAGTGATTTGTGTCACTATTACTCCGAATAAATTATTTAGGTCACGAAACATGCTGAACATGGGTGCCCACAACAAGATAGGGGCACTTGGGCACTGATGACCTCTACTGGGAACCTGTGATTACGAAAATGGTCATAACCTGATTTTTGGAGTGTCGTAAGTATTTAATTTTGATTTCATGTGTGTCGCAATATGATCGTCGAGGTACCTATAACCTGTAAAAAAATATTCACATGCAAAACCCACAAAACCACATCAAATCCAAAAAAATAAAGATGTAATATGGGGAGTCAGACTAACCCTGACGATCACCCAACAGAGTGAGCTTACAACTGAGCATTGCACTACATCTCAGACTCCATGTAGTTCTGGTGAGTGTGTGTGGGAATCGTGCCCTAGGATGCCCTTGTGTAAGCACACTTGATAATGGGCTAGCTAGATGTAGCAAAGTAAATAGAATGTGTCGATGGAAAAATGAAATTCCCCTTCATATGTTGTATATGCAAAAAATGCAGTCCATTGCCCCTTGATTGAATGCCAAATGGATGCTTTGAAGTGCTTTAAGTGCCTTTTGAGTGCAAGCTTAGGTGATAGTAATGATGTTTAGAGCTTGGTCCCTTATTTTGGTCATATATTTATGTATTTATATGATTCTCTTATTTGAATATCCTAATTGACAATTGGAAGTCCGACCTATAAGAACATAAGATGCCCAAAAGATAAAAGAGGCCCAAAGAGAGCGAGTAAGGTGGAAAGAGCTCCGGGGCACCCAGAAAAGACGAGGGCACTTGGGCGTTTACATCCTGGCTGGGCACTGGTGTTTGAAGTCATAAAAGATAAACAAGTAAAGTGTTGACCGGGTTGTAGGGTGTGAAAGACTAGATATAAAATAAGAAACAAAGACATTGGTCAATTACTAGTTTTCTTGCTTAGGAATCATATGAATGCTAGTATGTGTTTATGGACCTAGAATTTTACCCATAATTTTGTGTCTAAATTTGCCCCCAATTTATTTTGTTGAGTTAATACTCAATAATATAAAGTAGTTAAGAGATGCGTACCTGATAACCTTGTAAAATGTGATGGCAATATCGTGTTGTTGAGACAAGTGAAGTGTAAGATGAATGCAAGATGAAGTGTGGAAACTAGAAAGGAAAGTGACCCTAGGGGTGTGTGCCTATGTGTTGTACCTTATTGTACCTGTTGTTATTGTAGCTTGTTGTTGTAGCTCATTGAAGGCTGCTTCTTGTTGTGTATTAAGGACATACATGCAAAAGAAGAGCAAAGAAGTAGTCAAAGATGTGTATATGCAAAATTTGCATAAGTATGTAAAACATGTGAAAGTATGTAAAAGTAGTAAATGAAAAGTGTGCACCTAATTTGTGAAGAATGAAAATGATAGAAAATGTCCTGAAATGTTGTAGAAGAGCGATTTTTTAGGCGATCTCATGCCAAGAGAAAGGTTTTTGGGAAATCTTATGCCAAGAGTGAGTTTTTTGGGCTATCTCACTCTAAGATTAATTTTTTTGGGCAATCTCACACCAAGTGTGAGTTTTTGGGTGATCTCACACCAAAGAGCAAGTGTTAGGTAGAGATGTCTAGCGTTACTCTCCTTTTATAACTCTACCCTGATTATACACCACTGCAAAAGGTGTGATCCTTTTTTTTCATACTATCCTTAATTTATTCCAAATGTAATGTTTGTTATGATTGAAATGGAGATAGAGTGCATTCTGCTTGCTAGAGGACTGTGCATGTACTGTGAAACTACTCTATAAATTGGTGTGAATTGTGTTGATATGAAAATATTGTTGTGTGTGCCCCTAGGACATTAGCACCTAGGGGAGGACATGGGCGCTCAAGTGCTCATGTTTGAGCCTAGGCACTAGTTTTTGTGTTGTGTTAAGGACCCAAATCATGTTCTGGGTCATTATATGATTGTATGACTACTTTATACTTATACTGTGTAGGCATGTATTGTAGCCCTGAGTTGTTGTATGGCATGATTGATTCACCTAATGTATGCCCCCTCATTTGGGGTGTATGTGACATCGCTAAGAGAATGCAGCCCAAAGAGAGGACATGATGCTAAACTGAACTCTATCCCTACAGGGGGAGGGAATGTGTATGGTAGAAACTAAGGCACATGCAAAAAAAGTGGCTAGATACATGTGTTAGTAGAAAAAAATAGCAAACATGTCATAGAAAATAATGTAATAAGTGTGCATACAAGATAGACCACGAAAAGTGGGTTTCAAACATGAGACATTGCTCATAATGTCACGAGACAATCAGGGCTGAAGCAGCCAAAAGCATACAAGCAATGATCAAACAAGACATAGGGCATAACCTGCAACCAATGGCATATAATAGAAAATAATGCCAAGAAAAATGTGACAGATAACCATGGTGGCAAAAAGTCCTGCAAAGTAAATGTTGCACATGAAGCACCCGTTAGCATGTTATAAAGATAAAAAGTATGTTAGAGCGTGTTTTTTATTGATAGAAAGTAGTGTGCTAGTAAGAATAGGAAATATTAAATAATGAAACAATAGCACTTGTAATGTGTGAGAAAGTAGATGCCACTAAGAGCCTCAATGGGATTGGTAAGAGTTATAATGCCAACCATCATTGCAGTGTTTAAGGATCTGTAAGAAGTCTACATTCACAACTAGAAAACAAGTGAACGTGTATGTGTATATAGAAAATATATTGACATACTAAGTATTTTTCTAGCATGGAAAACAAAGTGTACATGTAAGTATGAACAAACAAGAGTAAATGCAACCAAGATGTACAGTATGTGATGAATGTGAATGGGATGAAATGTGAATGTGAGAGGAGAAATGTGCCCCCAGCGCATGTGTATGAGATGGAGTTCATTTATAAAAGACCCCTCAACAATCAAGAATGAACCACATAGCAAGATTACGTCATCAGGAAATGGTTTGAAAATGTGAGTTAGATAGATATAACATGAAGTGTAAAGTGTGAAAAATGTGAATGAGGTGAGGTTCATTTCAGATTTAGACCCTCAGTAGTTGAGTATGAATCATGGAACTAGAGTGTATCATAGGGTAATGACAATACAATTTGTGTATCAAAGGGTTTGTATTTATGCTTAGGAAATATTAGACATCAAGTGTGGAGCGTCAAGTGCATGAGATGATAGAGACATTTGATAGTAATGCAAGGGGGGAAAGCTATGATGCCCTGTTAGCATATGGATTTGCACGCATGCAAATGGCATGCAACGGTGTGGGAACGAATTCCCTCCTCAATGAAGGTGAGGCTGCCTTTATTGAAAACCAAAACCATATTTACACATATACATTCAAAATTGTATGTGGGGGATGTTTTGGAACATCAATGGAAAGAAAAGTGAATGATGGAGATGGAATGGAATGAAGGAAAGGAATGGAATGGAATGAATGGAAGGAACATGCAAGAGTTTGGTAAAAGTAGAGCCTAATATTACATAGAGAAGAACAAACAATAACTAACACAAATAAAATAGAGTTTGCATCAGTTAAACGAGAATGAGTAAAAGGGAACACACATGACCAAGTAAATAACAAAGCTTGATCACTGTGAATAAGAACAACAACTTAATAACATTGACAATAAGATCAAAGACAATATTTGCATGCAAGATTCAAACATCTAACATTTAATGAACATAAGAACATCAAATGTTAGAAGAGACAATGGATGAGACACAAAGTTTGTATTTCATTAACTCCAAAATGTTTTCACAAAAGAACACAAAGTTTCTTCCTGAAACAAAGCTTGCACACAAAATTATTTTCTTCTCCTCTCAAAGTCACCCTTACAAATGAGCCCCTCACTTCCTTTTATAACCCAAAAGTTGGTTACAAAGTATTTAGGGTTTTACATGAACATTAAATAAGGCACTTAAGTGACCTTTGACTTTTTCTAACCAACTTTATTAAAAAACAACTAAAAATAGAAATCACTTAAGTTATCCACATCTTCTCGAAAGAAAATAACAACATCCTTTTCTTAAAAATGCACTTTTTAAAATATACAATAATAACCAGTGCCTTATCCATTGAAATGGGGTCCGCCTATCTCAAACGTATGAGAAATGGACTCTCCCACTTCGTTAGATACCAAGAAAACTATCTCCTTGAACTTTCGGTGAAATTAGGATCTGTCGCTTTTGCTAGTTGAAAGGATCTAAACCTTCCCAAAGCTTCAAACATATTTTCTTCTTCTGGAGGTTCATTTGGTTGAAGAATAGCCTCACAAAATACCTGCGATTAAAGAATCCTACTTGGCATATCATTTAAATTAACAATCTTTGATTGAGCGTTTTCAAATAAGTTCTTTAATTTGATGCACTGCTCCATTGAAACTGATGATAAATTATTGGTGGGAGTGTACATGTCCTTAAATAATTGTGAAAATTACTCTTCCACATGTTCCGATGAACACATTTGATTATGTTCATTTACGAGGTTGTAAGGGATCTCATCTATGAATTCTTGAATAAAGGCGAGTGAAGTGAAGGCTTCATTGCATATGCTCTCATAATGGATCATAGAATCCTCGAGAAGCATCTTCCTTGATTTGAGATGCAGACACCAAAGAAAATGTGTCCCTCAATGTTCAAATTCAAGAATTCCTTTAATGGCTAAAACTGAGGATTCCATACTCGTCATCTCTTGTAAACTGGGAAATATCTCATCCAAATTTGATATGCTAGAAACAAAATTTTCGTTGAAAGAAAGAACTGGATCAAGATACGTACTGACATCTTCATGGAACTCAACCATTGTTTTGATCATCTCTTGGCCTAAAACGAGAATCTCTGAAAGCCAAGTTTTAGTGACATGGCCCAATGTGTTTACTTCTTTTGATAAATTGAGAGTTTCTTCATCAGGGGAAGCCACTGCATCAGGTACTGGGAAAGTGGATGATATGGGATTTATCAGATGTTGAACATATTCCACTAATGGGATTTATCAGATGTTGAAGCAAGAAAATTGCAGCAGATGCACATCAACTTTGCTGTAGTAAAAATGAGTCCTCTAAGGTCCCACCAGGTGAGCCAAAACTGTTGTTGCAAATCAGCAGCACCCCTGGATGCAAATCAAGGTTCTGAATTGATGTTTTAGGCATCCAGTGTGATTGCACAACATGGAAACCTCTCTCTAAGTGTGGGACTTGTGAAAATGAGAGAGGAATCTCTAGATTAGAGGCTGGTTCCTCAAACTCCTTTGATTTAGATCTATATTTTGCACAACTACAGAGGTTCAGATCCTAATCCTACTCTAAATTGCAAGGGGACAGGGATAGAAATGCAAAAATTGAAACTAACTAAAGATGGTGATGCACCAAAAGGAGTGGTGATACATTTTTTTCCATGTAAATAGACACAAATTCATGAAATGCAACAAGGGAAAACATACATGAGCTGATAGATGTAATTAGAGGTCTTAAAATGAAGTAAAACAATACAAACAGAGGACTGAAAGCATTCACAGAGTTTGCACTGTCAATTCCATGTAAAAATCTCTTGCATTCCACCATCAAAGAGGTATAAACCTGTTACAAACTATGAAAAAGGTCTGATTCTTACAACTATCACTTGTTGGAGGTGAAAGAAGAAGTTTGCAATGCCAAAAAGTGTTCAACCCTCAAGAAATGAGCCAAATCTGGCTTTTACAATGCATGGGTCGAGCCCAGGAAGGAGAAAACGTAAAAAACGTGGGAGCCCATTCCTCATTGATGGAAAATACATTAAAATAGCATGGAGGACCTTACAAACCCATACCCTGTCATTTTTGACCATATTGGAGAAGAATGCGACCCATTCTGTATTAAATTTGGTTGTTGAAATGTCATTTCTGGCCATGGACACGTACCAGAACCGTTTTTGAATTTTCTCTCTCCCAAACTGAACCAAAATTAGAAATTGACTATGGAATCATGTGGATAATTTTTAACATCTTTCCAATGATATAAAGAACGTGAAAATCCGAGCTCTGAATCAAAAGATATGATCGTTTGAAGATTTAGGGCAAAAAACGGCCCAAAAATGGATCGGCGGGAAAAATTTTCAAATTTTACCTCTTTTTTGTCTTTGGAAAATTTTTCAAAAATTCCCCATGCTCTGCTGGTCGGATGCCACATGGCAGCTTCCTATTGGCTGTGGGCCTCAAATGGGAAAATTTTCCACAAAAACTCTACCGAGCCATAACTTGAAAAATATAAGGAGTTAAGAGGCAAACTTTACCTTTCTGGAAAGCTGAGAGAGAGCTCTATCTAATGGTACCATTTCCAGAAAGCCTTGAGTGCTTGAAAAACAAAAAATGTAGACTGAGGCACAAGAGAGGCAAGAACACAAGGAGTTAGCCACAAAAATTAGTTGGGGCACCATTTTGGATAACAATTTTGGTGACTCAGAGGGGTCATCTGCCTGCTAAATGAAAATACCAGTTGCCTGAAGCAGTCCATTAGGCATGGAGTCATCAAATATTCTATTTAGAACATCAACTAACTTAGAATGTGCAAGGAGGAAGATGGAATATCACTTGATGGAAGCAAGGACTACAAAACATCTCCATGGACAGCAAGTTGTGCCAAAGCACTTAGGGAAAACAAAACTAACCTACAATAAAACAATGTGGACAAGCACTTGGAGGAATGAAAATCTAATCTAATATTTACAAGGTGGTAAATTTCCCTCTAGAAGCAATGCTTGAGATAGATTCCTTTGACTGGAATCTGCAGTTCTTCACCATCCAATGAGGCCAATTGGAAAGCATTGCTGTTCTTGCCACTTCGTGACCATGTATGGGCCACCTCCAAATGGCATCAAATTTTGAATGCCTTCCCTGGTTTTTGCTCTATCCACATCCCATTTCAACACTAGACTCTCCAACCTGAAAAGATCTATCCTTGGCCTTCCTATCAAAGGTCTTTTTGATCAAAAGCTTGGTCCTTTTCAATTGCTTGGGATGCCTGATTTCTGACCTCCTGTAGCTCCATCAACTATGCATATCTCACCTCCATGGGCTCAAACTCTAGCAACTCTAATTGCTTCATGAGTTCCAATGTTGGCAACTCAAGTGACATGGGCAAGATTGTCTCTCTTCCATAGACAAGTTTGAATGGAGAGTTACCTGTGGATCTCTTGGGAGTTATCCTATCAGCCCATAAGGCTGATTTCAGTTTGGTATGCCAAGACCTCTGATTCTCATCAAGAGTTCTCCCTAATGATCCTCAACAAGTTCTTGTTTGTAGACTCGGCCTGGCCATTACCATTGAGGGTAATAGTTTGATGAAGTGCTTAGGTAGATCCCGTTCTTGACAACCCACTCAGTCACCTTGGATCCAATGAATGCTAATGCATTATCTGAGATTATTGTAGCAGGTATACCAAATCTGGTTGCTATCCCCTCATAAAAGTCTAAGATGTTGGACTATTTGCTTCTTTGAGTGCTACTGCTTTAGTCCACTTGGTGAAGTAGTCCATGGCTGTCAAAATCCATTTGTGCCCTTGACTTGAATTGGGATTAATGACTCTAATGAAGTCCAAACCCCATTGCATGAATGGCTGGTCAACTGAGATTGGATGCAATGGAAGGGCAGCAAGTCTCTCTTTTCCTGTGAAGAATGCACAATTCTTACACCTCTTAATCCACGCATAACAATCACTGAAAATTTTAGGCCAATAATAACCAGCCTTCATGATTTTTAGAGCTGTCACTCTTGGTGCAAAATGACCACCAGCTGGTCCACCATGGAACTCTTCCAACACCCTATGAATCTAATTTGTGCCTAATGCATCTCAGCAGCACTCCATTCACATCTTTCTTGAACAAAACTCCATCAACAATGGCATATGGGACAACCTGTAATCTGAAGTGTCTTCTTTGGGTCTTGTTCATCTCCGGAGGGCATAGGCCTGTGCTTAGGAAGTGTATTATACCTTGGGTCCAGCAGGGAGTGGGGGCAGCATTGTCTTCTTCTTGATTGCCACTTGGCTCATGGCTGCCCTGGACTATCAAAACAACCTCTTCTTCATTGCATACTTCTTTTTGCTTCCCCAAAACTAGCTGCTCACACAATCCTTTCCCTCTTACCAGCTTGGTGATCTTGATCTCAATGTCATACTCCATGACACGGGTGATCCAACCTGCCCTTTTCTCGTTCAAATCTTTGTTGAGGAGGAAGTCCTTAACCCCAACATGTGAGACCAACAACTGGACCTTGTTGTTTGAGACTAAATGCTTGAATTTCTTCAAGCTTCTGATTACTGCTAGCACATGCTTCTCAATAAAAGAATACCTCACCTCATAGTCATCTGGGCTTTGGTTGAAGAAAGTAATTGGCTGCTCATCGTTATCCTTGTTCTGCTGTATCAAAATGGCAGAAATAGTGTCATTACCTCCAAATGCATAGAGGATGAAATCCTTGGAGAAGTCTGGGTTGATGAGAGTTGGTGCTTGAGAGATGGCTTCTTTGATTGCTTCAAAACTCTCCTTGCCTTCTGCTGTCCACTTGAAAGCCATGCTTTTCTTTAACATTTTGGTGATAGGTTTGACAAGGGCTACAAAATCTGGAACAAACCTTCGAACAAAGTTTATCCTCCCCAAGAAACTTTGAAGGGCTTTCTTGTGGCTTGGCAATGGTAGTGCTCTTATGGCTTCAACTCTCTCTAGATCAATTTCTAATCCTTCCTTGGAGACAATATGGCCAAGGAGCTTTCCTTCATGTGTAAGAAAGATATACTTCTTAGGATTCAAAGACACTCCAAATTTCCTACACCTCGTGAAAAATTGTCTCAAATGAGAGAGGTGGTCTGCTGCATTTTTGGAAAAAACAGTGATATCATCAAGGTAAATCAGCACCATGTTAATCAAACCTTTGAACACCATGTCCATTGCTCTTTGGAAAGTAGCACCAGCGTTGGACAACCCAAATGGCATTTTCCTGTATGCATAAGTTCCCCATTTGGTTGTGAAGGCTGTCTTGAACTGGTCTTCTTCCTTCACCATAATCTGATTGTAGCCGAAGTAGCCATCAAGTAGTGAAAACCTCTCGGAGCCAGCCACAACTTACAAGATTTTCTCCATGGAAGGGAGTGGGTAATGGTCCTTGAGAGATGCTCTATTTAAGTCTCTGAAATCAACACACAATCTGATCTCTCCACTCTTCTTTCTGACTGGAACCAAGTTGGCAACCTAACTAGAATGCTTGATTGGGAATATGATTCTTGACTCAATCAGCTTGTCCAATTCTTTCCTCATGAGAGGCTCCATGTGTGGATTGACTGGTCTTTGTTTCTGCCTGACAGGCTTACTATTTGGATCCAATTCAATGGTATGCTGAGCTAAGTTGGGATTGAAACCTTTCAAATCTTCATAGCTCCATGCAAACACATCAGGGAAATCTTGACACATCTGTACGAACTAATACCTTTCTTGATCAGTTGTCATCTTTCCAATTTGCAATGGTTTGTTCTCTTCCACCAAGATGGATACTGAATCTTCTCTCTTGACCTGAATGTTTGCTTTCTCTTTCCTAAACTAATCATTGGGATTAAAAATGGACTCCAAAGTGATAAGTCCCTTGGGCAGCTTGTTAGTCCTCAGCTATACCACTTGGTCACCATATTGCTGTTCCAGTTTTTCTTGATTCTTAGCTGAGAACTCAGCTTCTTCTTGCAAGAAATGGATGATTTGCTGGTCATTCTCAAATACTTGCCAACTGACATTGTTATCCGGCAATGAAGGCCTCACAATCACGTGGATGTTTGGCTGTACCTTGTCTTTTTGAATGCTTTCCACAATGTCAAAGGCCGCCCCTACTGTTGCAAGCCTGTCAGCAACTTGATTCTCTTTCCTAGGAATGGATTTGATGCCAAAACCCTCAAAATATTCCATGAGGTCCCACACCCTGTTCTTGTAGCACCTAAGTAGATCATTCTTGGCAGCATGCTGTCCCTTGACCTGATTTACAATCAATTCACTGTCACCAAAGATTTGCAAGTTCTTTATTTTCTTCTTGATTGCCCAATGCATCCCTTACACCAAGGCTTCATATTCAGCAGTGTTATTGGGGAATGCAAACTGAAATCTAAAAGCTAAATAGTACCTTAATCCTTGAGGTGAAACAAGCATGGCTCCACCTCCTGCACCTTTTCTACTCCTTGATCCATCAAAAAACAGCTGCCATACCTCATTGTCATCTTCATGGTTTGGCTTGGTTATGCTAGGAATAGGCTGATTTTCTTCGTGTATGCAATAGACCCCTAGCTCAGATTCTTCCACTTCTTGATAAGGATCAAAATCATGTACCTTGTTTGCCCATTCATCAAGAGTTAGATCCAGGATGCTTCCAACCTTGGTGTCAGCTTCATTGGTGCTTGGGTGGTCTTCTTGATCAAATGCTGAATAATTGGCGTTGATCTGACTTGGAGTGTAAGGCTCAATGTGGAAGTTTGTAATAGGTTCAGACCTGATTGTAGCCTTAGTTCCATACCTCGTTTTGAACAGCATGTGTGACCAATCAGCAGATAAATATCCCCTAATCTTGGTTGCGAAGTCCCTTGACAAGCATAGGGCAAAGAGTGGTGGAAGGTCTATGACTGATACATCTTGTGAAACAACAACATTTGGACATGCATGCAAGGTAAGACTCAAGTTTCTAATCACCCCAACTGTTGTTACTATTGTCCCATCCAGCTGCACTACCCCTTTGGATACGGTTTCATACTGGAGCCCTAGCTGATCAACTATTTTTTTAGGCATCATTGAGCTACTTGCCCCGGAATCTATCATGCAATTGTGCACTAACTGATTTCCAATGATTAATGAAACATAGAAAGGAGGGGGCTTCAACATTTTACCTTGTTGTCCTCCATGATTTCCCTCAGGCTGGGCAGCATTTGTGAGCACTTTCTCTTGCATCTGAACTTGCTGATTCGAAGTTGGCCAGTCCTTCATGGTAGCTTGTAACAAGTCTCTTTGGCCTGGGATAGATAGGGATTCCCACATTGATATAGTAACATTTTTCTTCTTCATCTGATCAATGATATTGAATGGTGATGAAGGATCTCTTTGCTGTCCCTTTGCTTGTACATTCACTCCTTGCACGTGGGCAACAATAACTGGTATTTGAGTTGGTCTAGGAGCTGTTCTTGGCTGCCCTTGTGCATTTGAAATTGTGTTTTGCTTGCCAACCATTTGTGGAGCCATGGAAGGTTGTGGATTGGTTGGAGCTAATGGCTGTTCTTCACCCAAATTCCTTCTTTTTGACCTTGTGTTGGCTGCAACACCTTGGGAAACTGCCTGATTCATGCCACAAAAATCCTCTGCTTGCCAATTTACCAACGTGGTGTCATTTGGGGCTGATTGCTGTTGGAATGTTTCTTGTTATTGGTTGTTTCCTTGACTGCCCTCACCCTCCACACCAGTAGTTGTCACCATTAATGCTTGATTCAAAGCGCCATTGAAGCACATGGATTGGTTATGAGGTTCATTGCATGGAAAACAACAGTCATACTTCTGAGCAATGTTGTTTTGTGTTGGCACCAATGCCTTAGAGGCAGATATGGCATTTGGATTGTAGGGCTGAAATGGTCTATTGGCAGGAGGCCTTGTTTGATTCATATTTGCAGCTGGATTAGGTGGTCTTTGTGGTTGGTATGGCTACCTGTTAGGCTGAGCTTGGGGCTGGTAAGAAGGTCTAAAACCTTGGGCTTGTTGCCTCTTAAGAGTAACCAACTCATTGCCTAGGTTTTACAGTTGCTTCATGACTTCTTGAAGCTCATTTGGGGCACTTGGAGATGAAGTAGAAGCTTCATTTGAACTCTGATTTCTAGGAGTAGGAGAAGGAGCCAAATTAGGTGCTTGATTGGTATTTGGACTCTCTAAAATTGGAAACAATGGCATGGGAGGTCTAGGGGCTAGTTTTCCAGCTTGGATCAAACAATTTTCAGCCCTAATGGCAATGCTATAAGCCATAGGGATAGTTATGCCTCCCATGGGCTAAATCAACATAGAAATATAAGAATTTAGAGCTTTGAGATAATAGAGAAAAGCACCTTCTGCTGTTAGCCTGACTGCCACTGGAATTCTCTCCCAAGTCTTTTGAAATCTGAAGTTGAAATCGGTCAGCTGTTCATTGGGAACTCTCTTGATGGTTGTCAGCTGCTCCAAAAGAGACAAGTTGTCTCCCTTCTCTCCAAATTGCTCATGAAGTGCTATACATAGCTGATTCCAGTTTGTGATAGAACCAGCTCCAAGGCTTCTAAACCATTGCAATGCTTTCCCCTTGAATGAAGATGCCAGTAATTTGACAGCCACTTGCATCTCATTGATTTCATGAATTGCACAAAGGTTGGCAATGTCTTTAACATGATCACCTGGAGTAGTCCGATTCTCTCCAGTGAAGTATGGAATGTTCTTCAAGGCTGCAATTGGAATTGGATGTTGTGCATTGAGGGCAAGTGGGCTGTTGCCTGTGAAATTGACATATGGATTCAGTGGTTATGGCATTCTAATTGGTCTTAGAACCCTTGTTGATTGAATGAAAGGCCTACCAGGTGGAGGAGTTGAGAGAGTTCTGTTTGGTGGAGATGGAGACCTTTGGATTCTCCTCCCACTTTGCCTTACTCTTGGAGATAACTGCAGATATTCAAACAACACCTCTTCTTCTCTAGCTCTTGACCTTGTAGTGATTCTTCTCATGAGTTTTCAGGCCTGCACTGCTGAAACCAGTTGATTCTTCTCCTTAGAGTCGCCAAATGTGCAATTTATAGCTCTTTTGAAGCAAGAAAATTGCAGCAGATGCACATCAACTTTGCTGCAGTAAAAATGAGACCTCTAAGGTCCCACCGGGCGAGCCAAAACTGTTGTTGCAAATCAGCAGCACCCTTGGATGCAAATCAAGGTTCTGAATTGATGTTTTAGGCATCCAGTGTGATTGCACAACATGGAAACCTCTCTCCAAGTGTGGGACTTGTGACAATGAGAGAGGAATCTCTAGATTAGAGGCTGGTTCCTCAAAATCCTTTGATTTAGATCTATATTTTGCACAACTACAGAGGTTCAGATCCTAATCCCTACTCTAAATTGCAAGGGGACAGGGATAGAAATGCAAAAATTGAAACTAACTAATGATGGTGATGCACCAAAAGGAGTGGTGAAACATTTTTTGCCATGTAAATAGACAAAAATTCATGAAATGCAACAAGGGAAAACATACACAAGCTGATAGATGCAATTAGGGGTCTTAAAATGAAGTAAAACAATACAAACAGAGGATTGAAAGCATTCACAGAGTTTGCACTGTCAATTTCCATGTAAAAATATCTTGCATTCCACCATCAAAGAGGTATAAACCTGTTACAAACTATGAAAAAAGGTCTGATTCTTACAACTATCACTTGCTGGAGGTGAAAGAAGAAGTTTGCAATGCCAAAAAGTGTTCCACACTCAAGAAATGAGCCAAATCTGGCTTTTACAATGCATGGGTCTAGCCCAGGAGAGAGAAAATGTAAAAAATGTGGGAGCCCATTCCTCATTGATGGAAAATGAATTAAAACAACATGGAGGACCTTACAAACCCATACCCTATCATTTTTGACCATATTGGAGAAGAATGCGACCCATTCTGTATTAAATTTGGTTGTTGAAATGTCATTTATGGCCATGGACACGTACCAGAACCGTTTTTGAATTTTCTCTCTCCAAACTGAACCAAAATTAGAAATTGACCATGGAATCATGTAGATAATTTTAACAGCTTTCCAATGATATAAAGAACGTGAAAATCTGAGCTATGGATCAAAAGATATGATCGTTTGAAGATTTAGGGCAAAAATGGCCCAAAAACGGATCGGCGGGAAAAATTTTCAAATTTTACCTCTTTTTTGTCTTTGGAAATTTTTTCAAAAATTCCCCGCACTCCACTGGTCGGATGCCACGTGGCAGCTTCCTATTGGCTGCGGGCCTCAAATGGGAAAATTTTCCACAAAAACTCCGCCGAGCCATAACTTGAAAAATATAAGGAGTTAGGAGGCAAACTTTACCTTTCTGGAAAGCTGAGAGAGAGCTCTATCTGATGGTGCCATTTCCAGAAAGCCTTGAGTGCTTGAAAATCAAAAAATGTAGACTGAGGTACAAGAGAGGCAAGAACATAAGGAGTTAGCCACAAAAATGAGCTGGGGCACCATTTTGGATAACAGGTTCCAAATCACGCGGAAAGTAAATGCATTGTTGACCCTTCTGAAATGGTGAGAGCTATTTTTGAAACTTAGTTACGGGTAATAATGAAAAACACTATTTGATGGCCCCACGACTCCTCTTGTTTCGAGTCCAGAAAATGGATTTCTTCTTGCTACTGCATAAGTCAGATACGATGTCATGTAGAAGCATCCAATCATCTTAACTTCTATCAATTGTTTGTGAAGGGTATCACTGACGATGGTGGCCCAATCCACAAACTCTTTCTTAGCAAGGATGATACAGATAAACTGATACATCCATGGGTGGAAAATCTTGGTAGAAGGTAAACCAAAAACTTAACTTAGGAGAGTAATCATGTTCCCGATCTCTTCCACGAACTCAATGTGGTACAATTCTTTAGGAAGCCGGTCAATTCGAGGCCTCTTGGTCACTAAACAGTTGTTATTAACCATCTTGCTCCACCTAAGGGGTTCTTCATCCAAAAATTCTTGTGCTGACTAGCGAGTGATATCTGCATTCTTAGGAAAGTTAGGTATGCTGAGCAATTCCTCAATGTGCTCCTGTGTGATTAAGAGGAAAGGCTTGCAATTATCTTTAAAAATTCCTCATCTCTTAGGATCATAATGCTCCACGCAAATGATAATGGGAAGACCACTATGGTAAAGCCTATCCGAGAATATGGTTTTACCTTCAGTTTTCACCCGTTCGTAGAATTGTTGCACATTGATATGACCCAGATTTGTATCAGTGATATTATCATATGCTGACTTAATGGAACTAGGAGGGATGATTCCTTAGAATTCATACTTGAGCATGGATTTATTCGATTTCTCCATTAGCTTCCTCGATCTTCCTGCATATTTATTATATTTTTTGGCCATTATGAATTTCACAGAAAAATGACCCAGGCACGTAAAATAATGCAAGCAGGGCCGGGTCCCAGTCTTAGAAACCCTCGTCAGTGCAAGAATAATGTGACTTGTTTAATTATTACTATTATTATTATTTTATAATAATAATAATAATAATAACAACCAGTCATGGTTACAATTTTTTTTAATACAACACACCAAGACTAGGCTTGAATTTTGACTTTGGCAATAATGGTTTTTTTTAAATAAATGAAATCACCTGATTTCTAATATCTCAATTTTTTATTTAATTTGCCGGAGCAAAATCTCCTTGGTATGTGTGAAAATCACCTAATTTAAATGACCGTGTACTTTGAGATTCACTTATGGACTGTTCTTTTTGGCTGCGTGGAAGAATGTATTTCTTTTGCAGCTGCATAGAGATCTTCTTATTTGGGTTGTTTCTTTCTTCTTTCTCCCACATGGTCTCCTCCAAGAAAAAGGAAATAAACAAAAACAAATTTTGATGGAGTGTTTCTTTTTCCCCCATGTGGACTCTTGGTTGAGCAAAAACTGTTGTTTGCTTTGGTAAATGTATGAAATTTATAAAAAGAAATGCGTTTGAAAATTCAACTTTTCTTGTCTTCTTCCCTATGTAATGTGTGGACATTCACACTGTTCCTTCTTGCTTTTTAGGTGTGAAAACTTGTTGTTTCTCTTATGCTACGTGGATACTTCTAATTTATTCTCCCTAGTGCGTTGAAAATTCTTTTTAAAACTTTGTCTTTAGACCTGCGTTGGAAATAGAGTAAAAAATAGTGCATGCGTGGGAATGCTTTAAACTGCTCCTTCTTCCTTAAGTGTTGAAAAGTGTTCTTTTTGTTTTATTCCTTAGTGAATGCGTGGATCGAAGATTTATTTATCTTCTTTTTTATATTCATCTACTGTTTTCCCTTGGGCCGTGCGTGGGAAATTTTTTGGTAAAAACTTTACTGGTGTGTGGATGGGTTGCTTCCTCTTCCCCTGCGTGGGAATCAAATTCCAACTAATTTCCTTAAACCTGCATGGAATTTAGTTTCTTGAGCGCATGGAATTGTCTTTGATCAATGCAAATAGCTAATACGTGGTATTTCCTTCACTTGCTTGATGATATTCAGATGCCCCTCCTTGTCTTATGTTGCGTGGGATCCTCCTTTGCTAGAACATGGACATTAAATTCCTCCTCTCAAACTTCTAACAACTCCTCCCTCCACATTGGTCTCCCTCATGTTCTGTAGTCATGCACATGAAAGAGACTTACATTGAAACTTCTTCTAATGCGTAGCTTTTAAGAACTCATGGTGCATGCGTAGTAATTCATTGAGGGATATGATAAAATATTACCCTGAGACGTTCCTCCAGAAGAAATAAGAAGAAATTGGAAAGCTTCGCACGACTCTTTCCAACGAGTTTGATGGAGGATTTTATGAGGATTAATTCATCCCATTAAAACAACTTCCCTCTTTCCCAGGTAGTGGCATTAATTGCCAAGGGGAAATGGGGAAATAAACAACCATTTTCCAACGGGAATGGCAAGGTGGGTTGACAATTCCCATTTTATTTCCCCATGTGGGAAATCGGGATATTTTTTTCCCATTTTCCAATTGGTGGAAAAAATCCCACAAACAGGAAATTAAAATAAATTTGCCAAGAAAGGGGAAATCCGGGTTCGGGAAGCCAATTTGGCATTCCCGACAATTGGAAGCACAAACTTACTTCTGCGGCAATAAAATAAAAAATTTGTCGAATGAATTTTAATAATTATTATAGTAATAGTTTTTTAATTAAAAACCCCAATTTTTTTTTAAAAAAATGATTTTATCAAATAAAGGATAATAAATTAATTAAATATTAATTAATTAATTATTAATGCATTTTAAGACCTAGTGGGAGGAGTTCTCACCCGAAATGGATGAAATGAAGACCGAAACGATCACCAAAATGAGATGATCACAACGAGAGAGATAAATTACGCAAAGTAACACTTTTGAAATTTTTTAAAATTTCCATTTTTTAAAATTAATTTTGTAAAGTCAAAATTGGCAGATAACATGCCCCCAAGTATGTGAGTGATGGAGATCTATGCCGCAAAGTGAGAAAGACCATGCCATGGTGGTGGAGCTTGAAATGTGTCTTGGCCATCAATATAAGGAATATTTTGTTTGACAAAATGAATTGGACATGGAAGTCGGGTAGGATGGGGAGGGATCTGGAATGGTGGTAGCTTAAGCAGGAATGATAATGTTGTAAAAGACTTGAAAGGAGGTGGTGTTTTGAGAGGAAGTTGCTTAGAAGTAGGTGACGCAGTAGAAGACTTGAGAGGAAGAGGGGTTGGACTAATTTTGAGAGGAGTTTGCTGAGTTGGAATGGGTTGAACATGTGACTCTTGACTTACCAGAGTAGGAACATTAGAAACGATGGCATGATGCTAATTAGACATAGATGAATAGGACTTAGGAACCCAATGGGATGCAATAATTAGATATGAACATGTAACAACATTTTATGTAGTAAATGAAATGAGATAATAATTCTTAAGGTGGCTAATTTGTCATTTGAGAGGATAACAATCATTGTCATTATGTCCAATGAATCGATGATAATGGCAATATGGGTGACCTTGGTATTTTGCAAGCTGATAAGGAGAATAGAAACAATTAGATGACAAGTTAATCAATTGATGAGTGAAGAGTTGAGGAATAATATCATGTTGCTTAACAGTAAAATCAAATTTGATAGATGTGGGTAGTGGTAAGACTTAGGGTTCACTGATATGAGCACATGTAGAAGACATGTAATCAAGTGGAGATATAGAAAAAGAACTAGCATTGGATTGGGAAGGGGCCTTAAGATGTTGGATTTCAGATGTGAGAGATGTAATCATGGATTCCATAGCCTAAATTTTATCTTGAAATAAAGAATGTAAAGCTTGAATTGATTTGCAAATGGATTGATTGACATTAGGACTAATAGAGTCATCGAAGAGACGAGCGAAGATGATACTAACTTGTGAAGACGACATATTTTCAAGGAGATACATAGTGTCTAGGGTTTTTTGGAGAATAAAATTTCAATTGGGATGTGTTAACATGAAATCACAACACCCCCAAATGAGCTCTAAAAATATGCTTTTCTAAGGCAGACTCATTTGGTGTGATTTTCATAACATTGGACCATCTCTCAAGTTGTGGGACTTTCGGACTTGAGATGGCCCTCTGGAGAAAGTTGGCTTCTTCTTCCTGATCATAATGCTAAGTCACTCCTAATGTAGAAATGATGTATAACTATGCCTATCCTAACAATGCCAAGGAGACAGGGAGAGAGAAAGTGCATAAAGAGGGAAATCCTACACTAACGAGGTCATAACACCAAGAAAAGGGGAGTACTAGTCACAATCTTAGCTGCCTGAAGTGGAGAGAGGTGAGCATAGGAGAGGGTGGACAAGATGCACCACAGACTAGAGATAAATTTCACACAGAACACCACTTCAAAACCCATTAAACACAGCTCCCAGGACCTGCAACAAACATCATAATATGCACAGTATACCCTGCAATGACGAGAGGTGAGGAGAGATAATAAAATAAGCAAAGGATGAACAAATGCATCACAGAAAAAAATGTATTGCTTCAGGAGTTCACATAGTACACCATTAACGGGCAAGAGGCAAGAAAATGCCATTACAAAGCCAAGGGAGGAGGTTTAAACTTCACATTTGAATCTAGAGAAGAAAGAGGGAGGGGGGAAGGGAAGAAGAATGAACAACAACCCTTTACAATGAAGCATGCCCCTGTATTTACAGATTCAACCTGAAAGAAGAAAGAGAGAGAGAAGCGGGAAGAGTAGGTCGGAACTCAACCACTATTGTTAATGCTTCTGATAAAATCTTTCCCCAAATCCGTCTTTACTGCATCGATCCTTGGTTCAGTGCCTTGAAAGAAGTGGAAATGGCGGAAACAGATCGAATCCGATCTGGTTGTTGAGACAGATGGATCCTGCATTGAAGGCCAGAAGATGTTTCCTCCATTTTTGTTCACCTAACCTCCTCAAAATTAAAGTTTTAGACCTCCGTGGCATAGGTGAGGCTGAGATCTTTCCAATGGTGTTAGATTTATAATATTTCAAGCCCTGAGTTGAAAGATATGCCACTTCAAAGTTTGTATCGGGTCCATACAAGAGGGCGGGCTTTGGCTTGACTCGGGCTCAAATGTTGACTTTTTCCATTGGGAAGAGTTCCGGCCCATTTTGCAACTTTTAACCCTTTTGGAATAACAAGGGGCAAAAAACCAACTTTCCCCTCGACGACCCGCTTTGACCTGGGACACATGGAGATGCAGGGCTTGTTTGAGCCTCCCTTTATGAATTCATCTTTGGAGAAGCACCGCTAGGACACGTGGCTCTCTCTATAACACTGCTCCTTCATTTTTGAGCCCACCTGCAACCTGTTTGTCATCCTGGAATGTGAGTCAGTTCCTTCATAATTTCCTTATGTGTAGGAGTTGTCTTGACCAAATTTTCTAGGGGGAAAATTTGGAATAATAATTTGGGGACTCATGGGAACATCTTCCTGCTAGATTAAGAGACTAGTGGCCTTGAAACATCCATTGGGCATGGAGTCAAGAATGATGGCCTGACACTGATCCTTCTTATAAAATGGACTCCTCGACTCTTTGCACTTTGCTGACCTCTGCCTGAATCTGAATCCGCCCAAGCGTTGGTACTCTTAATTTTCATAAGAAAATCTTAAAATGGAGTTTCTGAGAGTAGAAAATTGCATTGACCCAGGCTTTCACCTGTCCTTGAAATGGGCTATTTCAAAATGAATTAAGTTTCTCTGGATTTGTTCCATTTTGGAGCTAGGAACCGTTATAAACCACTACGAGTCTTCTTGCCATGAATATTGAAGAGCCTGGCCTTATGCACCCTTGGAGAAAAATGGGAAAAACTTATATACAAAGACCAAATCATACATGCCTCAAATGAGACATGCAGAGCATGCATAAGCACTTATTTTGCTAGAAACAAAGTCTAATCCTACTCCTACACCAACAAGAGAGAAAGAATGCTAAAAAAATCTTGCTACAGGCAGGGAGAAGTATCTTCCCTTTCTCAAGAGGGGCAACCACGCAAATGATTTGACACTAAATATAACTACCTGTATGAGTGAAAAACTGACAATAAGCCAGTTCTCCACCCAAATCATAATGGTATCAACATTAATAGGAAATACCTCCTCAAGATGGCTTGCATCAAACTTCTAGAGGTGTTGATGGCAAACCTTGGTACTTTGATGCTCATCCTCATGCCTTGGAGTGGGCATGACTAGTTTTGGCTTCTCCCTTGGCTCCAATGAAGCTAAGTACCTGATTGGGCACGGTCTGATCCTTTGGATGTGCCCATTTCTCTGAAATTCAACTCCAAAAATGGAGTCTTCTTGTGGACCTTCTTGGGTGGATGTTGTGAGAGAGATGATGAATTCCTCTTGCCTTTTCTCTTCCTCCTCCTTTTAAGAACATGGAAGATCAAGATCTTCTAACCTTGGTTCCAGAGGGGCATTATGGAGTGCAACCTTTTACACTTGAATATCCTCCTTCATGACAGTAAGTTCATGTGTGTGGAATATGGATGGAGGAAAAAATGATGTGATCTCCATGGGTTCCCCTCCATCAAGGCAATCCTCCAGGTCAAACAGGTAATCTGCCTCTTTGCTGTCCTGTTGCAGGTGCTCAACCTCCTTCATGGTGTCCTCCTGATCTACAATTGACTCACCATAGTTCCCTTCATCCTCAAACATGAAGTTTGAAAGCTCAAACTCTTCCTCAACATTAGAGCTTGAAAGGGATGAAGTGGAAGGAAGAACTGAAGGTTCTTCTGTGGCCTGCTCCGCACTTGGAGCCTCTGAAACTGTATGGTCCTCCTCCACAGCTGGAATGTACTCCTCTTCTTTTGGATTAGGAGTAGCTCCTTCCTCCCCTACTTGTGCTGTAGCTGGAGCTTCCACTACTTGTGGCTTGACCTCAGTCTCCTCTATAGGCTTAACCAACAAGGGAACATTTGAAAACTCAAATTTAGCAGCCCAACTCTTTGGATTTTCTATCATTTCTTCTTTGTTGGGTTCCTCTGTTTGATGTTCTCCTTGGCTAGTTTTTGGAGTCTCTTCCCAACATGGAATTGGGAGGGCAAGAGGAGTGGTGGGTGGGGTCTCCACTAGTTGTTTCCTTGTTTGTGGCAGAGGGGAAGGCATTTCTTTTGGCTCTTGTAGAGGGGAATTGGGTTAGGAAGGGAAAAGGGCAGAGAAATTGAGGTGGGATGAAAGACTAGGGGATGGAGAAATGAAATTAAAACTTGGGGCAATAAGTGAGGGGCTTGAATCTTGCCTTTGTTGAAATGATAAAGATTGAGGGAGAGAAAATGAAAGGCAAGGAGCTGGTGATTGACTTACCCATTGACAAGGTGTTCCCACACTTTGCTCATAAGCCCCAATGTCCTCAATCCACTATGCAAGTTAGGGAAACATTCCAATCATGAAGTCTAGCTTCTCCTGAGGGCTGTAGTGTCTTGGAAAAGGGCCTTCCCCTGGATAAGGTGCCCTGTAACCAATTTTGAAAGCCACCATTTGAGCTCTTGCCCTAAATTGAACCATGCTAGCCTCCATTTTTTGAATCTTCTCTAGTAGACCAGCATCCTCTACATAACTCTCACCATCATATGTGTCCCCTTGTCCTTGATAAGATTCATAGTCAAACTGGTTTTGACATTGCTCATATGGGTAAGCATAATGGTCTTGGATCTGATTATAATGTTTATATGGAGGAGTTGGGAAATACATTGGAGGTGGACTGTATTACTGTAAGTGTGAGTTCCATGAAGGGAATGAAGTCATAATTGTACAACCTTGTGGAATGGGAGAAAATGGAAGATATGGAAGAGGAAAATAGATGAAAATGAGTGGAAATGGATGGAAAAGGTCTGCAACTCAGAGAATGGGTTTTTGACCAGATGGAGTTGCCAGATGTGCTTGAAAGTGCCTCCAAAGGCTGAAATCTTCACCAAGAGCACATCAAACCTGATGTAGTGAAGTGGTAAGGTTATTTAGACCTATCCATGGGGTGTGCCAAAACTATTAATGTGAAATCACAACACCCTCAAATGAGCTCTAAAAATCTACTTTTCTAAGGCAGACTCATTTAGTGTGATTTGCATAACATTGGACCATCTCTCAAGCTGTGGGACTTGCGGACTTGAGATGGCCCTCCGGAGAAAGCCGACTCCTTCTTCCTGATCCTAATGCTAAACTACTCCTAATGTAGAAATGACATCTAACTATACCTATCCTAACAATGCCAATGAGACAGGGAGAGAGAAAGTGCATAAAGAGGGAAATCCTAAACTAACAAGGTGATAACACCAAGAAAAGGGGAGTGCTAGTCATAATCTCAGTTGTCTGAAGTGGAGAGAGGTGAGCAGAGGATAGGGTGGACAAGATGCACCACAAACCAAAGATAAATTTCACATAGAACACCACTTCAAAACCCATTAAACCTAGCTCCCAGGACCTGCAATAAACATCAGAATATGCACAATATACCCTGCAATGATGAGAGGCGAGGAGAGACAATAAAATAAGCAAAGGATGGACAGATGCATCATAGAACAAAATTTATTGCTCTAGGAGTTCACACAGTACACCATTAACGGGAAAGAAGCAAGAAAATGCCATTACAAAGCCAAGAGAGGAGGCTTAAACTCCACATTCGATCCTGGAGAAGAAAGAGGGAGGGGGACAGGGAAGAATAATAAACAACCCTTTATAATGAATCCTGCTCCTGTATTTATAGATTCAACCCGAAAGAAGAAAAAGAGAGAGAAGCGGGAAAAGTAGTCCAGAACTCAACCATTGTTATTAATGCTTCTGATAAAATCTACCCCCAAATCCATATTTACTGCATCGATCCTTGGTTCGGCACCTTGAAAGAAGTGGAAATGGTCAAAACAGATCAAATCCGATCTGGTTGTTGAGATAGATGGATCCTGCATTGAAGGCCAGAAGATGTTTCCTCCATTTTTCTTCATCTAACCTCCTCAAAATTAAAGTTTCAGACCTCCGTGGCATAGGTTAGGCCAAGATCTTTCCAATGGTGTCAGATTTGCAATATTTTGAGCCCTGAGTCAAAAGATATGCCCCTTTAAAGTTTGTATCGGGTCTGTACAAGAGGGTGGGCTTTGGCTTGACTCGGGCTCAAACACTGACTTTTTCCCTTGGGAGGAGTTGTAGCCCATTTTGTAACTTTTACCCCTTTTGGAATGACAAGGGGCAAAAAACCAACTTTCCCCCCGACGACCCGCTTTAACCTGGGACACATGGAGATGTGGGGCTTGTTTGAGCCTCCCTTTATGGAGTCGTCTATGGAGAAGCGCTGCTAGGACATGTGGCTCTCTCTACAACACTGCTCCTTCATTTCCGAGCCCACCTATAACTTGTTTGTCGTCCTGGAATGTGAGCTTGCCGGTATGAGTCATTTCCTTCATAATTTCCTTATGTGCAGGAGTTGTCTTGACCAAATTTGCCGGGGGGGCGAGTTTGGGATAACAGGATGCATTTGAAGTAGATTATGTAAAGAAATTTGAGGAATTTTAAAATCCATGAGAGAAGAAAAATAAGTATCCAAGTGTATTCAAATGTGGTTTCACCAAATGATTTAACAAAAATATAATTTTATGCTAAACCTGAATTGCAGAGTCACGTATGAATAATAAATGTTGAAATACATATTTGACACAAGTAATAAGCTAATAAAATATGAAACCCTAAGTGTAATAGAGAAAGAGGAATGAACTTAGTTGATTTATGCACCGTTTGTGACTAATTTGAGCTAGGAAAATTGTTGAACAAGAAGTGATTTGTGTTGTTATTACTCTGAATAAATTATGTAGGTCACAAAACAAGCTGGACATGGGCACCCACGATAGGAAAATGGCACCTGGGCGCTGACAACCTCTACTAGGCACTTGTGACTATGAAAATGGTTAAAATCTAATTTCTAGAGTGTCCCACAAGTGTCACAAGTATTCAATTTTGATTGTTTGTGTCACAATATGATTGATGAGGTACCTGTAACTTGCAAAACAAAGATTCACCTGTAAAACCCACAAAACCACATCAAATCCAAAAAATAAAGATGCAATATGGGGAGTCAGACTGACCCTAGAGTTCACTCGACAGAGTGAGTTTACAACCGAGTGTTGCACTACGTCTCAGAATCCATGTAGTTCTTGTGAGTGTGTGTGGGAATCGTGCCCTAGGATGCCATTGTACAAACACACTTGATAATATGATAACTAGATGTAAAAATGTAAATAGAATGTGTGGATGGAAAAATGAACTTCCCCTTCCTATGTTGTGTATGCAAAAAATGTAGTCATTTGTCCCTTGATTGAATGTCAAATGGATGCTTGGAAGTGCTTTAGGTGCATTTTGAGTACAAGGTTAGGTGATAGTAATGACGCTTAGAGCTTAGTCCCTTATTTTGGTCACATAGCTATGTGTTTACATGATTCTTTTGTTTAAATTTTGTAATTGACAACTAGAAGGTTAACCCATAAGAACATAAGATGCCCAAAAGATAAAGGAGTCCCAAAGAGAGTGAGTAAGGTGGAAAGATGTCAGGGGCACGCAGAGGGGACGAGGGCACCTAGGCACTGGCGTCCTAGCTGGGCGCTGGTGTTTGAAGTCATAAAAGATAAACAAATAAAGTATCAACCAAGTTGTAGGGTGTGAAATACTAAATAGAAAACAAGAAAGAAAGACAAAGGCCAAAGACATTGGTTAATTACTTGTTTTCTTGCTTAGGAATCATATGAATGCTAGTTTGTGTTTATGGACCTAGAAATGTACCCAAGTGCATAATTTTGTGTCTACACAAACAATGTCAAAGGAATCACCAATTCTAATTGATTTATCTAGATATCATAACTAGGTGGAGAATGACATGCAGTTCGAGGCCTTTTCAAATTAGTGCCAATGTTGGCAGTGCACAAGGATGCTCACAACCCTTTTAGTGTTTGCTTCATAAGACTCTTCATACACGGATAGGGTTTGATAGGAAGATCCATCCATTCAGAGAGTTTCGTTGTACATGTGACAACGAAAAATATATCCAAGAAGGTGAGCATCATAGAAAGTTATAGAAGCATAAGTAGAGCAGGTCCAAGACTATACAGAAGAGGAGAAACCATACAATACGGTCCTAGTAGAAATGTACGGTCCCAAACCAGGGTGGTTTATAGTCATAGTTATAGTTCCAAAGCTCATTGAAGTTTAGATCACCTATTTCTAATAGTGCACAATCCCTAAACTTCCTAGAATCATCTATAGAAAGCTAAGTGCACTGATTCCCTTGTGTTTTCAAGTTTATATATTGTATTACATGTTTTATAGTGTTAATTCGATATTGTATTGTTAATGTTGGAAGTTAATTAATCAAAATATCCCATGTATCTAACATACATCCATTTAGTGTAAATCTAACCTCACTAAATAAAACTCAGATTAACATATCAATCTTAATCTAAAAAGGGTGTGTATATTTTGGTGAACCCGCTCTTGATCAAACCCTCCACCTAATCTAGGATCTTCGTATTTCCTTGTGCATCAGGCATGTTGATCTAAAAACCCTACTTATTTTAAGCATTATTTTTTATTCTTTCTTTATTATCTCATCTTATTTAGATTGTATACACTTTTCATCTGTGCTCTTTTAGTGTAGTATTTACCTTGTTAATCAACCCATTGAGCATAATGAGCTTTCACCTCATATTCGCAAGTGTCGTATCCTCATGCCTCATCTCCTATACATATTGCTATCAATCCACCTATCCTTGACCCCACTAATGAGATCCCACTGCATGACATTGAAACCCATAGTCCTCCATTTATTACTGAATATGACCTTTATGATCATCTCCAACGTTGTTTGCACTCATGATCACAGTACAACTAGTATCCCATTTTCGTGAAGTTTCTAATTCTCAACATGACCATCATGATCAATCTCTTCTAGCCTGATGATTCCCAAAAATTTGGATTGTACTTGTAATAATAACCATTATCTCATGATCAATATTTTACTGATATACTACCCAATATCGAGACTTAATCCTGTTTCATCTATCACACTATAGACTACATATATTGTTCATACATAGGTGATGCCTAAACCCTTAAGGGAACCTCATCAATCATTACCCAATATTTCTATTCCTATCCCTAAAATTACAATGGTCACTACATAAACCCACATATAATCCTCATGGTTCACATGTATCATCTTCTAGCATGCATGGCCTTTAATCCCTTGCTTCATACCTTACAAACAAAAATCTTACAATTACAACAAGTTGCACATCCAATTCTTCTAAAAACATCAAATTATACACAGTTTCTTCATATTCCGCTTACACCCAAACTAGTTTCTTATCATTTTCCTAGTTGGTTTTGTTTACTCCCAAACTTCTTATATATGATGGAAAAGGGGATCCCGCTTAGGATATTTTCTCATTCCAAATGGCTTGTTTTGATTATTCTTCAAATGACATCTTGCTCACCAAGCTTTTCCATCACAACCTCAAAAAACTTCACCCTACAATCGTTTTATGCTCTTCTCACTCACTTTGAACGCTCATTTAATGCTTTGGAAAAGCTAATTCACTATGGATAAAATCTCTTATGCACAATTGGTTAAAGTATGACAAGGGTCCAATGAACCTCTCAACGATTATGTGTTGTACTAAAAGACTATGCTCCTCAAAATGAACAATGTTTTAGCTAATAGTGAGTTGCAATGATTATTTACATAGAGCTTGCTTTTTCCTTTACAAGACTCAAGTCATTTTGGACAAGTTTCGATATCTTTAGACCATCTCTACCATACTTTGAAAGAATTTAAATATAAGTTTGTTACATATGAAAAATATCAAATATGTTGCTTATACTACCCACCGCATCTAATTCCAAGTTTTGGAAGAAACCAAATATTCAAAGGAAATAATAATGATGTTAAGGTTACTTATCAAGATATCGTTAATACTATTTATCCAACCTATTAAGTTGTAACTTCATCCCACATGATGTTAGTTTACTTGTTTACTAATGCCCACTTCATATTGTATTGGAAACAATTGCTTAAGTGCAATTTCATATCTCTCCCTTCACTATCGTTTGAGGTTGATATGAGGAAACGTCAAAGTAAGCATTTTGATGCCAATGAATATTATGATCATCATTCAATGTATTGGTCACCCCACTGATAACTATATAAAGCTTCATGATGTTATCCAAGATTTTATTGATTCTAAAGCTATTGAATGGGATGATCCCACTGAGTCTTCAAAACCAATCAATGATAATGATAAGCTTAAAACCTGTTCAACAATCCCCTTCCTAAACATGACACCAAAAAATATACTTTTGAAGTGCACACTACTTATCATGCAGTTACCACCACTACCACAATTTTACCATCACCCCTTGGATGAAATGGTTAGTCCATTGTTACTCACACACCATCTTCTATACCACTTATTACCTTTGCTGACTCCTATTATAGTTGACACACTTATTTTGGGCAAACATGTTATATATCCTTGTATATATTAATTAAGTACTTATATATGGTGTTGTAATTAATCCACATAATAAGGATAATGTCTTCTCTTTCTTGCTACTCTAATCTCTTGGTATTTCCACACGATATTTTTCACTTGATACTAAGCCCAACTATAAATGCATTACTTTACCTATCAGTGTTGGTGTTATCATTACATTTATTTCATTCTTGGTTTCTTATAATCTTAGTTTTGGTGCCTTTCAATTATGTCTCCCTTAGTTACATGTTCTTAAGGATATTCCCTTGATAATTCAATAATGTGTCAAATTCATTCATAATAAAAAAGGTTATCATAATTAGAGGTGTTCTACTTAAGGATCCTATACTCATAACCTACCTAGTCCTAATACATTTAAAAAAAGGTATCTTCAATTTTACACATTGTCTCTCATGGATTTAACACTCCTAGGATCATTCCTAGGCCCGTAATCCATAATCCTACCCTTGGTCACCCTCATTCACCTAGGTATCTTAATAGGCCCCTAGTTGCACACACTACATCTCATGACTCTAGGTCTCCTCATAGGATAGTATCCCCATATTATAATTCTCACCATCCTCACTCCCTTAGGATCCTACTATCGATCTTTTAGTACATATGCTACCTACACAACTTCCTCTAATGCCTCCTAGTGACTCGAAACACTCATTCTTATAGTCCACTGCACTAATACCAGTCTATTCCAATGTTCATTCTACACCTTGACTTTATCTCCTTATCCTACCTTGGCACACATTAGCACTATAGTACCATTGAAATTTGGATAAGAAATGAGACCTAAGCCTCCCTCTTCCCCAATAGTTTATGAACCTCTTCAGGAGGTTCTCATTGGATAAATTTCATGAATTTCATACCTTTTGTACATAGTTATGCACTTCAATAATATAAAAATGTTCAGATATTTGTAAAAATGCAAAATCATGACTTGTGCATTTTACTTGAGTTATGTTATCCCAAAAATTTTAATTGTCAAAATTTTGGAAAATGTGAAACTTTTCACGTTAGTGTGTTGCAACACTCAATTGTCCCAATGTTGTTATTCTCTGTCATCTTAGGCAATTAGGTTGTCAAACATTGTAATGTTACACCTTCACATTCTTGTTGTCGTATTTTTATTCCTCCCCTTGCATACCTTGCTCCATCGCAAATTACTACTCGCTAATTAAATTAATGATTGTCGTTTAATTATTTAAAATTAATTAATTAATTATATTAATTTAATTAATGTTATTGAATTAATTTTAAATAATAAAAATAACATTATTAATGTTGCACAATTAATTAACAATGTTTAATTTTTTAATTAATTAATATTATTAATTCTATTAATTAAGTTCATCATTTAATTATTAAATACTTGAAGAGGAAAACTTAGCTTGCATATCTAAGTAGAAAAGAAGCCAAAAAATAGCCATGTGGTGACCCAACCACCTATTAGCTCATAAAAAGGGAATTTTAAACCATGTGGGAAAATAATCAAAAGGATTATTCAAAACTGAGTCAAACAACTAGTCCACATGAGCATTGAAAAGCGTAGAAAGAAAAGAAAGAGAGCTTGGTCAAAGAAATAATGCTCACAAGTAAAAAATTAAAGATCACACAAATGTTGATGAGATGCCATCAAAATAAGATGGTATCAAAGGAAAGGAATTGGGTGTTTGGGATACATATGTTGGAATGCAAGGGGTATGAGAGAATAAACGATATGCATAACAAATAACTAGGTTCGCTAGTGTATATGTGGAAAATAAATATGTGGAAAAGGAGATAAATGAAATGAAATATTTTAATGACGTCCTTGAGACTGAGGAGTCTATGGGACCAAAAGATGAGAATTTAAGATGAGTTCGGATTCTTTTCAATATGAGATCTTATACTGTGAATCAAAATCCAAAACACTTGGAATAAGAGGTGAGGACGTGTAACTATCTCTTATTTGGATGATGGTGACCAAGCATGCATGTTATTTTCAACTAAAACAAGACATGAAAATCATTTTCCTATTTCAAGTATAAGAATGAGAGATATAGTTTTTGTACTTCACTTTATTTTGAATTCCTTGCAAATATTAAAAAGCTCAAAATCTCGTAGTGCAAACAAGAAAATGAATAAATTGTAGAAATGTTATGAACTACCCAAGCCAAATACAACTCACAGAAAAGTTGAAGGTTCATCCAAATCAGTCTTGTACAAAATGAGTTTGAAGCCATGCAAATATGAGTCAAAAAATAAGAACATGCTACTTCATCTCCAGAGCTAAATGTTAAACTTGAAAATGTAACCAACAAAAAAAGTTGAAATGTTTCTGAGATGAGTTGTCACTTTACGAGCATCTCTTCAAGCTCTAGAAGAAGAATTTATTGACACATTACTTGCGCCAATAATGTTGAGAGCCTTACCTCCTTCATATAGGTTTTTTGTGACCACGTTAAACATAACTGGTCAAACAACCACTTTTGAACAACTGGTGAATATGCTACAACAAGAAGTACTAAAAATGAAGAGCAAACACTTGCTTTTAATCAGAAAGGCACTAAACAGGATAATTCTAGTAAACAAACTCTGAAGAAAGTTAACACTCAACAAGGCCAAAAGGCACAACAAAAATGTCCTATTTGTGGTTGAAAAGGACAGGAGTTAAAGGATTGTTGGTACAACACATTCCAAAATAGATCATCAAGTGCTAAAAGGAGTGACAACCAATAACCAAAACAAGGCAAACACCAAAATAAACAAGGAAAAAATAAGGGAAAGTAGAAGAAACCAAATGAACAAGGGAATGTAGATGAACATGAAGATCAATTTGATAATGATGATTTCTTGTATACTGCATAGTCAAATGAAGTGTCTCCTTCTACAAGTCAAATTTGATATGTTGACTCAGGTGTAACTCTACATATGACAGGAAGGAACAATTGGTTCTTCACGTTGAATAACATACCCACAAAAAACACTATTTTTTTGGATGATGATACATCATACACTATTCAAGGGATTGATTCTATTTCACTACCACTTGGAAAACATACTTGCAAAATTACAAATGTTTTATATGTCCCTAGTTTAACTAAAAATTTGTTATTCGTAAGTCAATTATTAGATCACAATATTAAAATTGACTTTGATTGTAAAGGCGATAAAAAGATGTGCCTAATTCGAGATAAGTCACAAAGCTCAAAAATTGTTGCAAAAGCTTTGAATGTGGGTAGAATATTTTAGTTGGATTTTCTTCAACATGATGATCAAGCCATTGTGGCCAAGGATACAACATAGTCACAACTATGGAACATAATACTTGGTCATTTCAGTTTCAGATATCTCTACACACTTTGTTACTGTGACATGGTAAGAGGTTTACCACCTCTTAAAAAGGGTACAAATAAATGTCAACATTGTTTGGTAGGAAAACAACATCGAATACCCTTTAAACACAATATATTTCGGGTTAAAGAAAAAATTAACTTAATGCATACTGATCTGTACGGACTAATGAGACCTAATGAATCTGGGTTTCAATACTTTATTCTTTTTGTTGACGATTTCTCACAAAAAAATGTAGATATACTATATTCGTATAAAAGAGATTTTTTTTGAAACTTTAAAGAAGTTCAAAGCCCTTGTTGAAACCGAGTCTGGTAGGAACATTAAAACACCCCACTCATATCGAGGGAGATAATACACCAGTAATGAGTTCTATGATTTTTTGGAAATACATGACATTCGTTGTCAAATGAGACCTCCTCACACACCACAACAAAATGGTGTTGTTGAAAGGTGAAATCGTACTATCATGGATATTGTGTGATGTATGATTGATGATGTAGGTTTATTAAAAACATTTTGGGCTGAAATACCTAAAATGATAGTCTATCTACTAAACATGGTTCTCATTGCAGCTCTTGATGGAGTAGCACCACAAGAAGCATGGTCAGGGAATAGTCAATCTATAACACACCTTAGAGTTTTTGGATGTAAAGCTAGTATGCAAATTCCTAAGAAAAACAAAGAACTAAACTTGATATGAAATCAGAAAAACTTATCTTTTTGGGAATAGTGATGAAGCACTTGGCTACAGACTCAAGGATCCAAAAATGAGAAGGGTATACACTAACAGGGATGTTGAGTTCTCTGAGAAGAAATACACAGATGATTCTTCCATACATTCACATGATGAAAAAATGAACGTCCCATAGTGAAAATAGAGAATGGTGAACACATTGATGATAAGATAACAATGATGATGGTGAAGATGTCGAAAATCAGCAACTCACAGGAACCACTAAACATATGCATAAGTGGTATATAAGTATTATACAATATGCAAAATTGGATAGTGTCCCCAAAACATCTACCATTGGAATAAGGACTCTGATTATGGCTTATATTGAGGTCACTTTGGCCTTAATGAGTAAATTTGTTGAATCTATTGAGCCATCCACAGTTTCAAAAGCCATAAATTTGAAACCTTAGAAATATGTTATGGATGTAGACTATAAGTCACTTATAAAATATAAGACATGTCAGATTATAGATCTTCCACTAGGGAAAAAGCTAATTGGATGCAAATGGATCTTCCAAATGAAATAGAAAGTAGGAAACATAATTTATAAACACAAGGATAGACTAGTTGCTAAGGGATATGATTAAAAAGAAGGCATTGATTATGTGGAGACTTTTTCTCCAAGAGCTAAGATACAAACTTTTTGGTTAAATTTTTCTCTAGCTGCACAATTTGGTTGGAATATACACCAAATGGATGTGAAAAGTGCCTTTCTTAATGATGAGTTATAGGAATAAGTTTACATGACTCAACAAGAAGGTTTTTTCATACTAGGTAAATAAGAAATGGTACGTAAACTCATAAAATCCTTGTATGGTCTAAAACAATCTCCTGGAGCATGGTACATAAAAATTGATGAGAATCTCATACATCATGGGTTAAACAAGAGTCCATGCGATCCTAATCTATATCTCAAAAACTAAGGGGGAGATAGTGATTTTTGTAGTATATGTCAATGATCTAGTCATCAATAGAGGATCAATGAGGATGATTGAATCAACAAAGAAAGATCTAACGTGATCATTCGACATGATCGATCTCAAGCTTTTGCATTATTATCTTGGACTTTAAGTTTGGAAAAGAGAGAATCATATCTTTTTATCACAATTGAAATACGCCAAGACAACACTCAATAAACTCCATGTTGTGGATTGCAAGCCAATCACCATACCTATGGAGACAAGAATCCAGTTGTCTCGAACATATCCATCACCAAAAGTAAATGTAACTCTCTATCGACAGTTTATAAGGAGTCTCATCTACTTGACTTACAATTGTCCAAATATTTGGTATGAAGCTATCTTTCACGGTTCATGCAAGAACCCAGGGTTTGTCACTGAAAGCAACAATGTGGATACTGAGGTATATTAGGGGAACTATGGACTATGGCCTAGAATACAAGAAGAATGATAACTTCTTAATAGGATATTTAGATTCAGATCATACAAGGAACATAGATGACAAGAAATCCACTTCAGGATTTTTATTCTTTTTGGGATCTAGACCGATATCATGGGGGGAGTAAGAAACAAAATTTTGTTTCAAGGTCCTCCATAAAATCAAAATATCATGTAGTAGTTGGAGTTTTCTGTGAAGTGATATGGCTCTAATGTATACTTGAAGGATTGGGAATACCACAGAAATATCCAAGTATCCTACATTTTGATAATGAAGGAGAAGTGAAAATTGTTCAGAATCTATTTTTTCATGAGTGCACTAAACACATTGAGGTGTAAGTACATTTTATTCATGAACATGTTCAGAAAAAAACCATCCAGCTCCAATATTTCTCGACATACATGCAATGTTCAAATGTTTTCACAAAGTCACTTGCTCAAAAAAAATTTGAGGGCTTCAGAGAAATTATCTCTTGTTCACTTGAGACCATGTTGAATCGAGGAGGGAATGTTAGTATATAGTACCTAGGTTAATTCAAGATTAGGTTATATTTGAATAATGTAAAAATTTAAAGTAATTTATTTTTTATTACTTTAACTTAAGTTGCTAGTTGTTTACTTGGTGATAATGTTTTATCCCTATGTTTATGGAAAGTTTATGGATTGTTTGTACTTGGATGATCTCCAACAGTAGCTTCTAGCGGCCATTGGGGGTAATATGCTATTTCTACATATTGCTTAGTTTAGGTTGATTCAATCCATTTTTCATGGACTAGATAAAAGTTGTGTAATGCCTAAATACATTGCAACTCTCTCCATTGTCTGTAATGATTTTTGTACATATTAATAAAATTATTAGGCTCCACCCTGTAACAACAAGTACAAGAAGAAAGTCCCCAATGTCTAAACTGGGATGATAGTATTGCAACCAAGACATGGAAGATTTACATGTCACTGAAAACATTATAAATGAGATAAAATTCATATTATAAAAGCATAAATTTAATAAAATCTAAATTTTCCCTCTTATGTGGTGGACTTAGAGATAGTGACATAATAACATGAGTGTTGTTTATTGTACTTCGATTTTTCTTCAAAATGTAAACATCCAACAAATCAACATTAAAATATGAATTCCAAGGTGTAACAAATATGTTCATACTTATTTTAGACTACAACCACATAACTGACACAAATCTTGATCGCGTTAATATGCGTCAATTTTGTGACAAAACTCGGTCAGAGGGTCACACGGTGCTTTCTCAATGCTCTGTATCGTGGTGATATACCTCAAGTAAGAGCCTTCTTAGTGTCAATTCAAAGCCTCCGAGTTTATCATTGCATGTGCGGAACACTATGACCTTGAGAAAAGAGGTGTTTTTAATAGCAACAAGGATCCTTATCCTTTGTAGTCACTCCTGAACACATCGAAGAGCTATTTGCAGATTCCCTAAATATTGAGGAAACTGTCTGAGATCACCAAGGGAAGTCTGCACAACAGTATTGGGATGAAGACCCACTATGATGCTCCAAAGTCATGACACAAGAACTGGTTGGTCACTAAGAGAACTCATGCCAATCAATAACTTCCAAAAGAATTGCCTCACATTGAGTTCCGAGTTGAAATTAGAGAGATGATCACCATGCTAGAGCAGAGTGTTCGGTATCCCTTCTACTCGCTATTTCCAGCCTTAGATGTACAAATTCATTTGCGTCATCCTAGATCAAAAACTTCACATTGAATGGGCTACAATCGTAAGTCAAACATTATATGATTAGTTGATTGAAGTAAATATCATGGGTCATTTCTACATGACTTATTATCTCTTATATGGTGTGGCACGAAGAATAATATTCACTAGTTTGGAAACTAGAGGGACAATGACACTGGGTCAAAACACTACTTTTCATTACTATCCAAAACTAGAATTCAATGTAAGTATGCATCACTTTCGGCATTTCAATGATGTTTTCCTCTTATATATCATTAAAATTATCAATAATAAGCCATGATAAAGGTTTTCACATTGCACCAGAAATGTGATTTCAAGATGGGGCACACGATGCATTCAATTTCCAACATTTTCATACATATGTGTTTGTGGATATAACGAAGTGCCGTACAAGTTTCCAAAGTATATAAGTGATACTTCCTAGGTGAAAAAATAGATTTGGTGTATGTTTCCCTATTTTCATTGGTGTGTACAGATGTTCATCATTCGAAGGTGTATAAATAATGGATAAGGAGATGACCTTTGTAACACAACACCCATTCATGAGAAGATGGCAGTTTCACATTTATGGATTCATGGAGATAATTCTTGGCCCGAAATACAAATATTTTCTAGAGCTGGAAGACTATTGAGCTGGTTGTGTAAATGAATTTGAGGTTTGGCAGTGTGAATACTCTCAAATGACCCTAATTCAAATAATGACATTTAGATTGAAAGATGTACCATGAGGAGTTAATGATAATGTCCTGGACATAATTGATCTGGTGTATGATTTGATTGCCTTACCATCTCTCCCTAAATTTAATTGGTCTAAGAGAGATAAAACTCCACTTGAAGATATAATTCAGCAACTGATCAAGATAAGTCTTGCTTGGTATGAGAGAGAATAGGAAAATTGTACTGCAAATGAAAGAAACACACATAAAGATCATAGGCCAGCCAACCAAAATGTGAAGATAATTGTAAAATTCCCTCAATCATCCTCTCACCCCACCACACAAGCTTCATCCCATACTCAAGAAAGTAAAAGGATTTATGGAAACCAAAGTTAACTCATTATCTTCCTTCAGTGACCAGCGAACTTGAACATGAGAAAGATGCCAACGAGGGGAAGGAACCTATTTCTATAATCTCATAATCAAACCAACATTCATCAACTCACAAAAATCAGATTCTCAAGGGCTAATTAAGAAAACTACTCTGTAGTCTGTGGTATCGGATTAGGTGCAAGTTCCAGTTATTCAAATCTTCAATTCACCTGAGCCTTCACATATTAAAGATATTTCACGACATTCTCTCATACATCATGAAGACATTGTGGAAAATCCTCATCCTCAACATGAAGACTCTATTCAAACCCCACCTAAATTTGAGTATCTTCCACCAACATAGGAACAACTCCCACCCAATGTAATAATTCTATGTGGTGAGTTGATTGAAGAAATACCCTCTTGGATACGTAAAGAAATAATAAAGAGGAAAAGAATCATCAAACCCATCACAATTGACCTTGAATCTATTGCATCAATGAAATATTATTTCACTCCAAAGAATCCTAAGGTCATCTCCAAAGTTGCAGTCAACGAGCACAAAGTTCAGTATGCCGACATTAGAACACCAATTGTTGATAAGGACAAGAGAGAAATGACTATTTCCAATTAGGAAGTCTCCACAGCAATTCTTGACAAGTCAACCATGGCAATTGATGCTTCTCATGCTCGATAATCCATTGATATAGTTTTGTAAAGGATGAAAAAGTACAAATCTTAGACAATCCAACTTGAGGAAGAAAATAGACAAATAATAGCATATGTACAACATCTCATCAACCTGATTTCTTCTACTATTAAAGTTATTGTTGCAGTGGTAGTACCAAATCAAGATACCCTTGTAATATCCAAAGAAATAAATAATATGGGTTGTGTAACCAAATCATGGATTGATAATGTTCTAATTTAGGGTTTGCAAATCATTGATGAAGCTATGAGAATGTATGATACATTTCGTACTTATCTAGATTCAATCCTATATTTCAGATAATCTCTCAAGATCAAGGTGACCAAACTTAACAAAATTTCTCCCGACATCCATGAACTTGCACAAATGGACTTCTCATTTGTTGTCATCGAAGGAATCCTTAATTTAAAACATCGTGGGCTTCACATTTAATGTTTTATTTTTTTCAAATTCAAGAAAATGGTGTTCTATAATGTCAAAGTACAATTTGATGATGTAAAATACAAAGGATATTTGATCATGTATGAAATAAATGAATTCATTAATAAAATTCCTTTTAATTTCATTGACAAGGACAATTAAAGGATCTCTGTGTAATCTATCAAAGAGCAATTGACTAATCTAGTCAAGAATCAATATTATTCCTCATCAATTTTCAGTATTGATTCTCTTGAAAAACTCATCACACTATGAATACTATTCACAAACATGAAAGAAAAATGGTGGAGTTTTGTATAGTTCCTGGTACTATTTTGGAGATGCAAGTCATCTGTGAGACTTTCCTTTCTCCTCATTTCATCCTTGACAAATCGAGATTGATGGAATCACTGGAGAAATTCAAAATGGCGAGATGCTTAGATCCGAGATTTCCAAAGTGATATTTCAATTCTATGATAAGGTTGTCATTGGTGATCAATGAGTTCATTTCTCATATGATCAAAATAGGAGGACTTTTGGCCCAATGGCTAAGTTACTAATCTTAGGTGTCATGTTAGAATCTCTGTGTCAATGTTATAGTCTATATGTTTTCCATATCAATTTCTACTGGTGTCCACATGTGCCCACTTAATTGAAATATTGGTAATATTTTTATTAAGTCACTCGGGTCATAAAATTATTTTAATAAAGTGACTTTACTTTATTAAAATAAAGTTAATTAATTAAAGTGACTTAATTAACTCCTAAAATGATGTCATAAAATCCCTAATTACTTTGTAACCAACTTTTTGGTTGTAAAAGGAAGTTAGAGATCATTTGTAAAGGAATTTTGGAAAAAGGAGAAAATACTATTTGTAGAGAAATAACAAGAAAATTTGTGTTCTCGTGTGAAGTTAAATAAAGAAACCTTTTTTAGAGAACTTTGTGTCTTATGTTTTTTTCTTTCCTTTAGCATTCATTACTCGTATGTTTAATAAATGTGAAGACTCTTTCTCTTTTTGAATTCTATGCATATTTGATTCAATTGGCACTTATTATAATAGTTTATAAAATGCATTCAAGTTTATGATATGTGTTTTCTTAATCTTGTAGGCACCCTTTCTCACTTTTCTCACTTCTCTTTCTTTCTCCTTCTCCTTATTATGTTTCCTTTCTTCCCAAAAAACCCAAAATCCCAAAAATACAATTTTGGATGTATAGTTGTACACCATTGTTTTAGTCAATAAGGGAAACCTCACCCTTCATTGACGAGGGATTATGTCCCCTTCACATTGTTTTTTGTATTTTGCATATGTAAAAAATTACATGACAACATTTTTTGGCAACTTTACTGGGGAAAAAAATGTGCACCAGTGCTAAATCTTGGTGACAATAGCTCCATTTGCATTCATTTGTAATTTCCTTCAAAAATGAATCATTTGAGAAAATTAATCTCATTGGATATCCTCCTATCTTTCATCCAAATATTCATGTCATTCAAGATACTCAAGAAGACATATATGTTGATCTAAGGTGTTTCATTTGGAGAAACTACAAAAATAATACGCATTTCCATGTTGCGACAAGTGTCTTAGACAAGGAAGTAGATCATAATAACACAATAAGGATAATATAAGATGTTGAAATTAGAAGGTAAAGAGAAAGAATTGAAGCACAAAGATCCCTTGCTGCTCTTTCAGCCCTTGTTCATGACTATTCCATAAATCCAAGTTCTAGTTTATCAGCCCAATCCTTGAAGAAGTAACTCAAGAAGATATTGCATAAAACCTTTGAGTTGTTGCATGGGAAAATCATACAATTTTTAGCAATATATGACATTTGAAAGAGTTATTAATACCAAAGTGTATTGTGTAGAACTCGTAAAAAGAGCTGTCAAACTTGTAGCTATACAGAAGACTAGGAAAAGTTGTAGTACGTTTTGTTCGAGGTGCTAATCCACAATTCCATCAACCTAGAAAACACTGAACATTGATCATTTAAATTGGCTAAGAAAATATTTACGAGAGGTGATAAAGCAAAATGAGTAAGTGATCTAATCATTGATTTTCAATAAAAATTTAATTTCAAACTTACTCCCAAAAAGAAGAAAGGTTCAAGAAAGTCTTTGAGTCTCACTTCAAGTCCCAAAAATAAGCCAAAATAAGGTGTTTCAATGATTCAATATCTTCTTTTCCCTAACACAATCCTCCCATTGCACACTATCTTTCCTAAGATGGTTGTTGTACCTTGGGGACCCTCTATTGGTCCATTGACTCTTGGACAAATTCATGAACTTCTCTAGGAAGAATTTCCCAAAATTCAATAGTGATGGTAAAACACTCTTGATAATCAAATAACACCATTTATCACCACATGTGGAGTCCTTGGAATTGGAAATGTATATTTTTTTGTTCACTTGTTCATGGAGAGTCTACAGGAAGGTAGTGCCGATTGGTTCTATCATTTATGAGCATGCACATGATCATTGAGATATTATGAAACTAAAGTTTGAAGAAATTTTCAAACTTGTGGAAGATGCACATGCAATCTTGGCACAACTTTCCCAAATTAAAAAATAACCATATGAACTTATGGGGGACTTCGTTGGCACAATCAATAAATTTTTGCATAAAATTCCCTAAGGATCCCAACCTACATTTTTTTTTATAAAAAAGTGTTTCTTAATCAACACACAACTGACATATGTTGGTTTCATCTTGAGGAGAGCTAGAGTTATGAAATTGGATCTTACAAAAACTCAATCCATTGAAATAGAGGATGATCTTATAATGGATGAGAAATTAAAGAAAATTTATAGTAAAAGAAAAATTCAAGATGTTGGTTGAATATTTTCTGAGGCTCTAATACAAAAATTGTAATATTATGTGGTAGCATTGAAGAAACAGGTTGTGAAAAACAAATTGGCACTTCCTTATACAAATGTACCAAGGAGGAAATGTTTTCCAAATAGAAATAGGTTCCCATCTCCTCAACAAATATTAGCAATCGAGGTGGTACCCACAACTAATTCTAAGTGAGATATTGTTGAGGAGAGTAATGATGAAAAAATTCAAGTAATAGAAGGTGTGAAGAAGAAGATTCAAGTATTTATAAAGGTGAAGGTGAAAACCCCGAAGGTGACAGCACCATACAATATTTTGAGTACATGTATGATGAATAATATGATGAGACAGTTGAAGATATAAATAATCATTAGATTATGTAGTTTTCACGAGATCACAAATAAAGAGAATAACTATATAAAGGAAAAGGAAAGGCTCCCGCAAAAGTAGAAGAAAAGGATAAAAACAAAGAAGCTCCAAAAGAGGATCAAAACAAGGATGTCACAAATGTACCTATTGTAAAAGAAATTTTGAAGAAACAATATCTTCTGTCGAGTCCATCTAAAGATAAAGTGTTTATTAAAAATATTAGTGCAACATCTACTTCTTCTCCTCCTGTTACTACTGCCCCAAAAGTTAGCACAGTTGCTAAAAGCAACCCCTCTCCAATTTAAAAGGAAGCTCCTCCTGAAGTTCAAAGTTTGAATTCGATACTTAAGTTTTATATTATTGATCACATCAACAAAATAAGGATTCAGATGTCTAAAGATGAATACATCAAGTCCAATACTGATCAACTTAAAAGATTGGTCAAGTTGATTAAAAGAAGCTCTAAAATAACTTCTAAGGGAATCTTTAAAATTCCCACAAGTTCCAAAGATAAGAATCTCATGACTACTAACACTTCAAAATAAAAAAAAATTCAACCCTTTTATGTCTCTCTTTTTATCAATGGATGCAAGTGAAGTAATTGCATCATTGATTCTGGAGCATCTGATAACTTCATGTTGGATAATGTAGCACATGCTATTGGACTTACTTGTATGAGATCATATGGAACATGTTACTCAATGGAGAAAAAACAATTACCTTTGATCAGACAAATTAAAGATGCTCAAGTAGCTTTTACTTCTTACCCACATAAGGGTAAAATTAACCATGTTGGTAGCAAATATATCTGCATCATATGGAATGTTGCTAAGTATGAATTTTGGAAAATATATTGGAGGTGAACTTTATATGGATTGGCCATATACAATTATTCCTACTATGGGAGAGATGATAAAGTTGAATTCTGAATACAAGTTCAAGTATACAGTCACCGAATCAGATGATCCTCGTGTAAAAATCATATATGAAGATAACAATATTGGTAATTATTTGATAACACATGTAAGTGAAGCTGAAGCCATTAAATTGATGGAATGAAATCCTAATGATATATGGAATCTTGAATTCGATGGAAGTTGTTGCCCAACAGGATACGGTGAAGGAGTGGTTCTCATCTCACCAAGTGGATAAATGTTTCTTTTTTATACAAGCTTCATTTTTCAAACATAAATAATACTACAGAATATGAATATTTGATACTTGGTCTTCAAGATGATGAAGAGAAAGGAATCAAGAATTTGAAAGCACATGGAGATGTGGAATTGGTTGTGAAGTATGTCAGAAATAAATTCCAAGTGAATAATGATTGTATAAAGCATTACAAAAATAAAGTGTGGGAATTAATTGAAAGCTTTTATTCCTTTTCGGTCAAAGCCATCCCATAGAATAAAAAATGAAAAATAAAATTCTCTAGCAACATCAGCCTCCCTAATGATCCCTCATCCTGAATTTGGAAAAGAAAAATACACTATTGAAATGATTTTTTGCCAAGTGTACCTGACAACTCAAAAAATTGGGATGTGTTTAATGATAATCAATAGATCATAGCTTTTCTGGAGAAAGCCAATAATTTTATTAATCTCTATTTTTAAGGAAGTGAGTTGGCTTACTAAGAATCTAATTTTTCATCCAACGAAGAAGGGATTAAGTGCAAAGATCAAGGAAATGGGATGATACATCTAAAATGAAATAAGATCCCTACTTGTTTCACTAGACTCTTTGAAAAACATGATAGATTCATCAAGAAGAAGGTGTGACAAGGAACTTCAAACTCTACAGATTATGAAAAAGGTCAACATAAGCACTCAAGAATAGCCCCACATGGTGAATATTGGTAAGTTTTTCTCAACAAAAGAACGAAGTAGATATGTTGCACTCCTAGGAAAATATATAGGAATCCTTTCCTATTCATACGAAGACTTGAAATCCTTAAAATTGAAAGAAATGTAACACAAGATCCCACTCAAACCTAATGTTGATCCTTTTAAATAGAAACAAAGGAAATATAATCCATAAATAGCTGGGACTATTTTTGAATAAGATCGAAATATGATAAATGCAAGAATATTTTTTCCTATTCATCATTCAACATGAATAACGAAAAATTGTTCTAGTGCATAAGAAGAATAGAGAAATAAGAATGTGTCAATTTTCATAATTTGAATCAAGCATAACTGAAAGACAACCATCCCATTCCGATCAGGGATCAAGTGTTGTAGTCTGTTATAGAATCCAAGATGATGTCAATGCTTGATAGACTATCTAGATATAATCAAATTGAGGTAGCTAAAGAAGACCACTACAAAACTTAATGTACTACCCGTGGGGTATGTTTGCATATAGGAGGATGTCATTTGGTCTTATCAATGTGGGAGAAAATTTTCAAAGAGTGATGGACGTGGAATTCATTGATCTAAGAAATAATATCATAGAATTCTACCTTGATGGTCTAAATTTCTTTTCAAAGAAACACGAAGATCACTCTAAATACATAGAGCAAGTGTTTGAAATATGTCATCTTTGTGGGATTTCCTTGGATCCATAAAATTTTGTGTTTGGAGTTACCGAGGGGAAGTTTTTGAGACACATAGTGTCTAAAGAAGTAAAAAAATTGATCCTGAAAGAGTTCGAGCTATCAAGAAAGTTGTCTCTTCCTACTAGTAAAACTTGGTGTTCGTTATTTATTTAGGAAAGTGAAATTTTTGAGAAGATTTGTGCCTGATTTTTTCAAACTAGCCAAACACATTGCGAATATGATGAAAGGGAAAAAATCATTCAAATGGAGCAAAGAAGGGAAATAATCCTTTGAAGAAACAAAAAATGCTATTGCAAAAACACCAACTCTTGTATGTCTTGATTTCAAAAAAGACTTTATTGTTTATTTTTTACTCTTCCAAAATAATTTATTGGCCATTTTGGTGTAAAAAAATGATGAAGGCATTGAATATCCTATTGCTTTCATGAGATGCAAACTAAATAATCATGATATTAATTATTCTCCAATTGAAAAAAATGTTTATGCGGTGGTAAAAGATGTTAAGAAATTCAGATACTATATTTTCAAATCACTTACTATAGTCATGGTCCCTGATACTACCGTAAAATTAATCCTAACACAAAAAGAATTAGGGTCCAAGAGAGGAACATGAATTGCAAAATTCCATGTGTACGATTTAGATATCAATTTAACCAAATTAGTACACGGATGAGGTTTATGTAAGCTCATTTCTAATAGTAATGAAGAAACCATAAATCAAGATGCAAAAGGATTCAAGTAATGATAGTTTTCCATTGGTGGTGTTTGTTAGTTTAATAGATGAATGGTACTCTGATACGGCCTATTTTCTGACATATGGAGAATTCCCTTAACACTTGAGTTCCAAGAAGAAAATATTCATTAAGTTAAGATCTGTGAATTATGTCATTTAGGATAATACCTTGTTCGAGAAAAACATTGATGGGTTTTTCCTAAGGTGTGTCGATAAGGAACAACAAAAAAGACTCCTAAAATATTTTCATGATCAAGTATGTGAAAACTTGAGATCATAATACTACCATCCAACTTTATTCATGGATGCACATAAGAGGGTTTCCAAATGTTAAGTTTGTCAACAATTTGTTGGAAGGCCTAAACTTGCAGCTCTCCCATTGAATCTAGTCATTATTGAAGAACCCTTTCAAAAATGGGGTCTCGATTTCATTGGAACCTTGAATCCAAATCCTAGTGTTGGGCATACTCACATACTTATAGTGATAGATTACTTCACCAAGTGGGTTGAAGCAATTCCTGTCAAAAAAACCACTTCAGAGGTAGTTTGCAATTTTATCAAAGAGTATGTCCTAGTTCGTTAAGGTGTTCCTCAAAATATTGTAATAGATAATGCATCTAATTTCTCCTATGTCGAACTCATTGGGTTTTATTATGGCTATGGGATTTCATTAGCACATTCTTTATATTACTATCCATAAGGAAATGAATAAGCGACATCCAGTAACAAGAACATCATCACTGTTGTATAGAAATTTGTGGATGAAAACAAGAGGAACTGGCATAAAAAGCTCTATGATGTATTGTGGGCTGACCGCATCATGCCAAAGAGAGCTATTGGTATGTCATCGTTTCAATTATTGTATGAAACAGATGCTCAAATGCCCATATCCTTGGAACTACCAACATTGCAACTGGAAAAGGCGATTGAGGATGAAATTTTTAGCAATGTGGTTGACAAGAGGATCATGTGCTTAAGAAAACTCAAAGAAGAAAGGAGTCTTTTCATTGATAGGATTGTAAAACATCATGGAAGAGTTAAAAATTTTTTTTTGATAAGAAAGGCCAAGAAGAGACACTTCTAGATCAACGACCTTGTCCTGTTATGGGATAAATAGAGAGAACCCAAAGGGAGTCATGGAAAATTTGATTCATTATGGATTGATCCATTCAAGATAAGGCACTTTTGTTGAGATAACACATATTATCTGGCATATCCAGATGACACTTATCTGCCACTGCCTTACAATGGTCAATATCTCAAACACAATAACTAGTAATGGTTGGTGGTCCCCAACCATGTACATAGGTGATTAGGATTCTTGTTGTGTGTTTCCTCCATTTTATCATGCTTTGTTTGTGTATTTTCTCCTTGTCCTTATTTCCCTTCATTATGAATCATGTTGTTCAGGTCCAAACTTTGTTAAATTTTTATTTGGGTTCATTTGTTGTGTCCTCATGAGTCCTTGTCCCCAATAAGAGCCAACTGTTGTCCAAAAAATTCTAAATCGTCCAAAATTTTCAAAAAAAAAACGTTAATTGTGTTGTGTCAACTTATTATCCCACGCACCATTGTTTTAAAATGTCATTGTTCTCCCGTACACATTCATTCATCAACATCATTAATTTCACCATCGTCACATTCTCGTCATCATCATTTCTTGCCCTTCCCGCCTCGCATACCATGTCTTCTCTCACAAATTAATACTAACTATTAAATTAATGATTTTAATTTAATTATTTTAAATTAATTAATTAATTTGATATTAATTTAATTAACGTTATTAATAATTAAATTAACTTTTATTAATTAATATAATTGATTAACTATTAATTAACGTTATTTAATTTATTTTAATTAATTAGCATTATTAATTTTATTAATTAAGTTCATCATTTGAATTAAAATTAACGACATTAATTAATAACGTTAATTAATTGTTTTAATTAAGTAAGTTTGTAAATGACAAATAGTGAAGTAGAAGTTCACTTCCACTTCAACATCCATCACTTATCAAATGGATAAGAATTAAAACATCCCCGCATCAAAACCCATGCGGGAAAATTCTCCCAACTCTCCACGGGGAAATTTTCCAAATGCCAAATTTTGAAAAATGGAAAAAAAATGCTTCCCAACTTCCACTTCCCACTCTCTCCCTCTGGCATTAACTCTCCCACTCCCAGTAATTGAGGAAGAGACATGAAACTAATTGATTTATTCTTCCATTCTTCACGTGTTGAAGAAAAACTTATTCATGACATGCAAAATTAGAGGATTTCGACTCGTGGTAGATAATCATATTAAAAATACCAAATGAATGTTGGAAAAATGTGGTGCCAACTGCAACTAGTAAGGGAAATAACACAACCAGAAGAGAAAAAACACAAAATATCTATTATATTCGATTTAAAAACTTCATACAAACTTAGAGCTATGGCTCTGCATATTCTTTTTGTTTCTCTTCTTGTGTCCTATTCTTTGTTTCTTTTTCTTACAAAAAAATTGTTCTTCTCAAGTTGCTACTCTATATTCTTCTTGTTCTTTCTCTTCCTGGTTCTATGCTACTACACATGTGTTATATATTCCTTCTCTATATAAAACCTTGAGCTACCACTCTGTATATTATCCTCTGAGCTATTTGTGCTCTATATATTTTTTTCTCCGTGTTCTATTCTTCCGTAGCCTACATACATACATATATATATATATATATATATATGTATATATATATATATATATATATATTATACATACTGCCTCCACGTGTCATTCCTGTACCACTACCCAGACTCGAAACCAAAACAAATTCCCATTGATTCCAGGGGTTTCACGTCCGTCGGAGTTCATTTTCCAAATGAGTGCAGAATGTTGCCACATGTCCTACTAAGGATCATTGATTTCCATCTGTTGACTAGTTGACCGAGGGCCAAACCCAAAACAATATAGACATTGGTTCATTCTGGGGGGTTGAAGTTCACCCAAGCCCAGCACTATAGAAGGTGGCGGAATCGTGCCATGTTTCTGTTGTTGGACAGACGAGATCAACCACTGAATCACATTGACTAAGGGACCATACCCAAAACATTATACAATGCGGCTCATTTCGTGGGGTTGAGATCTATTGAGGCTCATCACCCAAAAGTTAGATAGAATGTCGCCATGTGTATCATTGTTGGATGATCAAGATCTCCATTGACTCGCCATGACCAAGAGCCTGAACTCGACACACCATGCACTACCATTAATTCCACGAGAGGAAAAACATTGGGAGGAAAACAAAATGATGCCATGTATCCTCACGCATTAGTGGGGGATTCAAATCTCAATGACCATAAAGAAAACTACCAAAAATATAAATGCCTGTCAGTGGGGAGGTTGAGAGAGAGGGAAACCAAATATTGGACCTGCAGGAGGCTCAAGATTATAGAGCCTTTAATTCAGACAACGAACATGGGAGGATCTAAAGTATAAAGTGGTTGTTGATAAGAGTAAATAGAATATCATTAAATTTGTGTCCAAATTTATGGACATTGAGTCAAAAATTCTGAGCCAAGAATACATGGAGATCATGCATGAGCTTGGAGTGACATTTATATCTTAATGTAAGCAAGGACGAGTCATGGGAGAGTACCCACATCTTGTTGAGGCTGCATCACATCTTGGCTTGAGGATCATCTTTGTTAGTAGAGGCATTTTGGAACAATTTCCTGATAATGTTTCCTCTTATATGCACTTTGGATGTGACTTAAAAAATCCTTTTTCTGGCACACTCTTTTACTTTCCATTAATAACTTTCAATTTATCTGCCTGTAGCCAAATCAAGTAAGAAATTTATAGACCTGAGGACTTTCTATCACTTTTCTCATCCTTCTACAAAAATGTAGGCATCCTATTGATGTAATGGAGAATCAACCTATTTCAGTAAAAGTGATGATTGAATTTATTTATGGTAATCATAAGGCAAGCATGGAAAAAGAGAATTTCTTATAGAAATTGCAAGAGGCACTAGAAGCATAGTTACCTTGGAGTTGTGTGAAAGTTTAAGTGACTTCAAGTGATACTATTGAAAATTTAGAATTGTAGATAGTGAGTGAATGCTTGGAAATAAAGAACACAAACTTGCACAATATAAGAAGCCAACCACTTACTTGCGCATAAGAAGAGAATAATGAAATGAATGAAATGAAATGAAATATTTTAATGCTTTCCACGAGACTGAAGAGTCTATTGGACTAAAATAAACTGAAACATTAAGCTGATTTCAAACTCTTTACAATATCATCTCTCCTACAGTGAATCTTGAGCACCAAACAAACGATCTTTTGAAGTTTTGTTTCTTCAAATAACTCATTTAATTTATCCACTTTTAATTTGTTTTTATATTGGATATGAATATCAACATATGTTGAACACTCCATAATGAAATGCCATTCCGTTTCAACAACCCCTTTGCTGTAAAAAAGGCAAGTTCTCCTTTCCCAATCCTCTTTAAGAATATTCCATCTACCGGTTTCACAACGAAGATGATGTGATCCGGTCCTCAACTGAACCACTAAAGTCCTTGCCTTACCTTTGATAACTTCCCTTAGGTAAGATTTTTCATCATGTTCCCAAGTGGGGTTAAATTATTTGATATATTGTGATTTCTTATGAATAATTTGTTCTGTCCACATGACAGTCCTAAACTTCTCCATCACATAATTTTTCATTTCCCTGTTATTGTTAGGACACTCTTGAAAATTGATGCCCCGTCTGTTCATCCATTTTTTTTTCTATTTCATCCAAGTTTTCTTTCTGCGCTTTAGATTATCCTTTGTAACCATTTTGGGCCAACGAAGATTTTCCATGCTTTTAACTTTTTTCAAATAGCTTATCAACCGAGTTATTGCCGATGCTTCCATTGGGAAGGTACCCACTTTAGCTAACAAGATCTCATAAGGGACTATTGATTTAACTTTAAGAGTGCTTATGATTATATGTTTCTGGATTTTTATTAATTGTCTCCATCCATGCCTTGACATGCTACTTCCCCAAACCTCGCAACCATAAAGAGCAACTAGAGTAACCAACAAAAAAAGAGGGTCTTATTATTTTTCCTGTCCCAAAGCTCAACTTTCCTAGACCTATTTTTAAGTAGGTAAGATGCTTTCCAACCTCCCTGTATCTTTTTTTCTCTACATGTCTCCCAACTCATCTTGTTGTGGAAATCAATCCCAAGATATTTATATTCTATAACAATTTCCAATGGACTCCCCTAAAAAAGAAAATTAATTTTCTTCTCTTTTCTTTTTAGGGAAAAATCATGATTTTTTTTTTTGTTAATATTCACTTACATCTAGAATTCCTAACAAAATAATTCTAAAGCTTTTAGATGCTCCCTCAATACTTGAGTTGCTGTTAAAATTAAGATAAGATTGTCAGCATATAAGAGTAACTTCACCACATACTCAGCTAACTGTACACCCCCTCCTTCAGTTTTACATAACCATTCTTCAAGCTTGTCAATGTATAAACCAAACAAAGTGGGAGAAAGAGGGCAACCTTGTTTGACCCCAATCTCACTACCAAAACATTCAAAAATACCTTCTATGGTTTTGATTTTAGCTATGAATTGCTCATAAAGCCTATGTACTGATGCTGTAAGTTTGTTTAGAATCTCAAGTTCCTCCATCCTATTCCAATGTTTGTCTCTAGGAACTGTGTTAAAGGATTTTTGAAAATAAAAAAACAACAAAAAGCTTCATCTCCTTGGGTATCCCATACCTTTTCTATCAAGTGCCTAAGAGTGATGCAATGATCAATGGTTGAATGTTTAGATCAGAAACTTGCTTATCCTTTTGCTCTTTTTCCCTTTATTTCTACCCAAATGCTGATTCTACGCTCTATCATGCCCCCGAATAACTTACCAAAAAGAGGATTGATCATAATGGTGTGATAGTTAGAAGGATTATTGATATCCCAACTTTTAAAAAAGGAATAACAACACTAGTCTTCCACTCTAGTGGGAACCCAACCTGAGTTACATCATTGAATTTTTTTTTGATACACGGAGTGAGCACCTCAATCTCCCACTTTAAAAATTCAGCCCGTAACCCATCAACATCTTGAGCTTTACCATTTTCTAGATTCTTTATGCCATGTTTGATGTCTTCCTATGAGAAAAGTTTGACCAAAGTATGAATGATGGGAGGAATATCCTTCTATTGAGACCGCTCGTAGAGAATCTTCGCATATTCTAACCAATGAGCTTCTGTGATATTGTTTTCTATGTGTGTTTTCTTTTGTTGCAACTCCCTCCAGAATCCTTTGGGATTGTGTTTTCCAAGAGAAATTAATTCAGAGCTTCTTCTATTCACATAGATTTATTTTTTGTGTTGTACCAATCTCTCATATTTCTTTTTATTTTCTTTTTTCACGTCACTTCCCCTCATAGCTCTCTTGGCAACCTATCTTCATCATACCATGTATTTGTTGGAAAAATATTTTCAGCTAACTTTCTAGGCTTAGATATTTTGCAAGCACTTAATACCTTGTGAATTAAAGGTATCAACAACTTACTACAAACATAACCCCTTGCCCCCTTGGTCGTATTGAACTCTATATCATTTTTTGCCATCTAAAATTTTTGTTCAAGGGAAGCCACACAGATTTCCTGATTTTCTTTATTCAAAATGATTTTTCCTTGTTTTGGAGATGTCTCTTGCATGTGATGGATTTATTTTCCTTGTTGCTGTTTCAAAATGGTACCAAGCTTGACCAAGAGAGGATTATGATTAGATTTGAGCTCAATAGAAAAATCTCCAATATGCATACAAATATGTCAAAGATTGAAATTTGTACATACAAATATGTGAAGAGGAGAAAATAAGTGAAAAATGGCCACGTGGTGACCTAACTGTTTATCAGCTCAAGAAAAAGCATGGAAAGAAGAGAATAAGAGTTTGGTAAAAGTGATAATAATCAAAAGTAAAAACTTAAAGATCATATAAATTTTGATAAGACAACCTCAAAATATGAGGGTATCAAAGGAAAGGAATTAGGTGTTTGGGATACATATGTTGGAATGCACGAGGAAAATAAACCATACACATAGTAAATAGCCAAGCTCTCCAAAATCCCATGTGGAAAATAAATGCATGGAAAAGGAGATAAAGCAACCAACATAAGATAAATTTTGTGTGGGGAGGAGGAAATATATGAAGCACAAGCCAAAAACATAGAAGAAGATGTGAGGACCTGGAACTATCTCTTATTTGGATAATGATGGCAAAGTAGACATGCAATTTTCAACTAAAATAAAACATGCAAATCATTTTCTTGTTTCAATTATAAGAATGAGAGATATAGATTTTTTACTTTTCTTTATTGTGCATTCCTTGCAAATATTAAAAATTTCAAAAGCTCATAGTGCAAACAAGAAATGAATAAATTATAGACGTGTTAAAAAATACCCAAGCCAAATACAACTCACACAAAAGTTGAAGGTCTGGCCAAATAAATCTTGTACAAAATGAGTTTGAAGCGATGCAAATAAGGATAAATGATGAAGTTAATTGTAATACCTGCATTAAGAGAAAAGATAGAAAACCAATCTTAGAGGTGATAGTAACGAAAAGTACACGAAGAAAGTCCCCAAGGCCTAAAATGGGATGAGAGTATTACAACCAAGACATGTGAGATATCATATCAATGAAAGCATAAAAAACAAGATAAAATTCTTATTGTAAAATAATAAATTTAATAACATCTCATTTTCCCTCTTCTTTGGTGGACCCAAAGATAGTGACCTGATAACGTGAGTGTTGTTTTTATTGTTTATTTTTCTCTGCTTTTGCTTCAAAATGCCAACATCTAACAAATAATCATTAAAATATGAATTCCAAGGTGTAACACTCATGTCCATACTTATTTCAAACTACAATCACATAGTTGACAAAAATCTTCGTCACATTAATATGTGTCAATTTTGTGACAGAACTCGGTCTAAGGGTCACACAATTTTTTCTCAACACCTATAATGTAGCGTTCTACCACAAGAAACAACCTTCCTAGTATCAGTTCAATGCCCCAAAACTCATCATTGCATGTACAAAACACTATGAACCTGAGAAGAGAGGTGTTTTTAATAGAAACAATGAACCTATCCTTCTAGTCACCCATGAACACATTAAAGAGCTTATCTGAATTCTTGAATATGAAGAATATACTGAAACTACAAGGGAATCTGTACAACAATACCAGGATGAAGACCCACCATGATGCCCAATGAATAAGAAATATTCGGTCACCAAGAGGAATCACTCCAATCATCTTCTTAAATAATTTCCTCTCATTGAGTTCTAAGTTGAAATTGGAGACATGATCACCTTACGGAGTAGAGTGTTCAACATCCCTTCTACTCACTGTTTCTAGCCATGGATGTACAAGTTCATTTGCCTCATCCTAGATAAAAAAATTCACATTGATTGGGATACAATCATAAGTAATGCATTGCATAAGAAGTTGGTTGAAGTGAAAATGACATGTCATTTCTACATGATCTCTTATCTTGTTTATGGTGTAGCACAAAGTAAAATCTTCACCAATCTAGAAACTAGAGGCATAATGACACTAGGTTAAACAATTTACTATTCACTACTACCCATAATTAGAATTCAAAGTAATCATGCATAACTTATAATGTGTTAATAATGCTTCCCTCTTCTACATCATTAGAATGCTTGAGAATAATCTAGAAGAAATGTTTTTACATTAGGATAAAGAGGTGATTTCAAAATGGGTTACATGGTTAATTCAATTTCCCACATTTTTATACATTCGTGTCTATGGATAAAATGGAGTACCATATAAATTTCCAAAACATGTAATTAATAGGTGGGCCCTCATGGATCTTTCTCAACAACTTACGTTAATTAATCAATTCCTGGGTGAAAAACACATATTTGGTGTACGTTTCCCTATCTCCATTAGTGTTTATAAGTGTTCTTCATTTTACGGTACAAAGATGATGGATAAGGAGATGAGCATTGTAAAAAAAAATTCATTCATAAAAAGGTGGTAATTTGACATTTGTGGATTCATGGAGAGAATTCTTGGCCTGAAAAATACCTAAAGGTGGAAGACTATTAGGCCTATTGTTCAGATGAATTTGAGATTAGGCATCATGCCTACTCCCAAATGAATTTGAATCAAATAATCACATTCAAACTAAAAGATGTCTCGTGAGGAATTACTGATAGTTTTCTAGACATGATTGATCCTGCATATGATTTGATTCCATCTTCTCTTCCTAAAATCAATTGGTCTAGAGAGATGACACGTTACTCGTAGATAGAATTCAACAAGTGATCAAGAGGAGTCTCTATTGGTATGAGAGATAATAGGCCAAATGTATTGCAAATCAAAAAAATAAACATGAAGATCATAGGCCAGCCAACTCAAATGAGAAGATAATTTGAAAAGTCACTCAATCATCCTCTCACCCCACCACACAAGCTTCATCCCATACAAAAGCAAGTAAAAGGAAATGGAAACTGAACTCAACTCACAATCTGCCTTCGATGACTAGTCAATCTGAATATATTAAATATATCAATGAAGGGAAGGAACATGTTTATGGAATCTCACAATCAAGCCACCATTCATCAACTCACAACAATTTATATTCTCAAGGGCTAACTAAGAACACAACTCTGTAGTTTGTGGTATCAGATCAGGAACAAGTTTCAATTATTTAAATCTCCAATTCACTTAAGCCTTCACATCTTAGAGATATTTCAAAACCTCCTCCCATATACCATGTAGATGTTATGGAAAATTATCATCCCCAACTTGAAGAATCCATTCAAGCCCCACCTAAATTTGAGTATTCACCACAAACATAGGAGAAAATCCCATCCAATGCAAGAATTCTATGTGGTGAGTTAATTGAAGAAGTACCCTCTTAGATACAAAAATAAATCAATAAGAAGAAAAGAATCATCAAACCTATCACGATTGATCTTGAATATATTAAGTTAATGAAAAATTATTTCACTCCTAAGAAGTGTAAGGTCATCTCCAAAGTTACAGTCAACGAGCATGGAATTTGGTGTGCCGATATAACAACAACAGTTGTTGATAAAGACAAGAGGGAAATGATTATTGTTGATTATTCTTGGGAAATATACTATATAAAGTGATGTTGATTATTCTCAGGAATCCATTGATATAAATTTGTGACGTATGGAGAAGTACAAATTTAAGAGAATCCATCCCAAGGAGGAAAATTAACAGTTAATAGCATATGTACAACAACTTATCAAATCAAATTCTTCTACTATTCAAATTTCTCCTACAGTAGCAGTACCAGATTAAGAGACCCTTGTGCTATCTAAGGAAATAAACAATATGGTTTGTGTAACCAAATCATGGATTGCGAATGTTCTAATACATGGTTTATGGATTATTGAGAAAGCTAAAAGAATATATGATAATGTTCATACTTATCTAGATTTGATCTTGCATTTCAGAGAGTCTCCTAGGATCTAAATAACCACTCTTGAAAAAATTTCTCCCAATATCCAAGAACTTGCACAAATTTAATTCTCATCTCTTGTCAACAAAGGAATCCTAGATTTTTATCATTACGGGCTTCACATTGAATGGTTGAATTTTTCCAAATTCAGGAAAATGGTTCTTGATGATGAAAAAGTAAAATTTGATGATGTAAAAGATAAAGGGGAATAAATCATGTGTGCAATTTAGGAATTTATTGAGGAGATCCCTTGTAATTTCATTGATGACCACAATCAAAGGAGCTTTGTGCAATCTCTAAAAGAGCAATTGACTGATTTATTCAAGAATCAATATTCTTCCTCAAAAATTTTTAGTATCTATACTCTTGGAAAACTCATCAAACTCTGAAGTCTGTTCACTACCATGGAAGAGAAAATTGTGGAGTTTTATATAGTTCTTGTCAAGCTTTTGGAAATGAAAGTCATATACAAGACTTTCCTTTCACCTCGCTACTTCCCTGATGAGTTGAGAATGATGGAGCCAATGGAGAAATTAAGGAAATTCAAATTGGAGAGATGATTGAACCCGAGATATAGAAAATAATGTTTCAATGCTTTGATGAGGTTGCCCTTGGTGATCAATGAGTTCATTTCTCATATGATCAAGATAGACAAACTCTTGACCCAATGGATAAGGCACTAATCTTAGGTGTCACATTTGAATCTATGTGTTAATGTTTAGTTTATGTGTTTTCCATGTCACTTTCTAGTAGGGTTCACATGTACCCACTTATTTGAAATATTTGTGATACTTTTTTTATTAAGTCACCAAAATCATAAAGTTATTTGAATAAAGTTAATTTAATTTATTAAAATAAAGTTAATTAATTAAAGTGAATCAATTAAGTCCTAATATTATGTCTTAAAAAAACCTAACTACTTTGTAACCAACTTTTGGGTTATAAAATGAAGTTAGAGATTATTTGTAAATGGAATTTTGGAGAAATGAGAAAATACAATTTGTAGAGGGATAATGAAAAACTTTGTGTTTTTGTGTGAAGAGAAAAAAGAAGCATTTTTTGGATAACTCTCAGTAATTTTGTTTCAATTAGGTAAATTTGGGTTGAGGGGACCTATACTCTATAACAAGATGTTACAAATGGAGACAAAGATAAAGCCATGAGGGTCAAGTGAGGCTGCCTCTACCAACAACGAGAAACCATAAAAACATCAACAAACCAGTAACAAAGCTAAAACATAAAAACATAAATAATCCATCTTATCCACGAGGATCCTTCCCAAAGGATCTTAAATGCATTTTAAGGGGATATTTACAATTTTTCCTTTCTTTTTATTCCCCAAAATAGTCCATCCAGCATCATGATTCAGATTTACATTTTTGTGAGAATGAATCAGAATGATGATTTTAAGATTCTCCTTGTGCTCATGAGATTGAGTCACATGAGGAAGGTAAATGACAATCTTCTACATCAGTACGAGGTGTAGCCTTACCTACAGGAGTAGGTGAAGGAATGACCTCCTCAATCATAGTATCAAGATCATCTTCTTTCACAGAGTCTACCTCGGAAGCATTATCCGGATGTCTATTAACAACCATATGACTAGGATTAGAATTCTGCCACCATGAAGATCTTCCTTTACCATGTTTTTTCCCAATTTGACAGTCCCCAGCTAAGTGGCCTAGGGAAAAACAAGTCTTGCATCTAAAAGTTAACCCCTCATAGTCAAGAGTTTGAGTCCAGATACGATCCTCCACTTTGAGATCAATAGTAGCCAGGAAATCAACAAAGGTATTCATATCTACCAGAATATAGGCATATGTGATAAAATCAAATAAGGATGTCTTAGGGTCAATAGCCAAAAATTTACCTGTTAGGTTGTGAAGCCTGTTTTCATGTGTGAAAGTGTTGAAGACTGTACACTAAGAGTACTGTACACTTTTCATGTATCCTCGCTGGGGATCGGGGCTGGGTTGGGCCCCGAGAGGGGGTCCGGGGGCGCAGCCCCCGAATTTTTTTTTTAGGCGTAAAATTTTTTGGCCTTGAAAAATGCACCCGACATATCGGGAAACGTGCTTTTCTCATATGGGCGAGTTTTTTGACCCATAGGTTTATGGGACGGATTTTGCCCATGGTTTTGATACCCACGGTTTTGAAAAAACTGCTTAAGCAGTTGTCTATTTATATGGTCTTATGCATATGATAGATGTACAAGCAAATATATTGCAGATGTGTTTTGAATTCGGCTGTGAATTCTGTAGAGTTTGTTGAGCATAGCTCCAAACGGATCTGGGTATTGTATTGAGAGAGCGGTGGCTTGTAATAAAATCTGAGTAAGTGATTCTTGGTGGACGTAGCCTAAATTGGGTGAACCACGTTAAATACTGTCTCTTTGTGTTGTGTTATTTTATTCTGTAATTTTATTTGAGATCTGTAATAATTTATGCATATTAGTTTCTACTGTTGCGATTCTGTGAGGGATTATTCCGCATATTTTATCCCTTATTTCCTAACATTACCTAAGGCACCCCTATAGAAAGTAAGCAATTTTCACTCAAAAATTGGAGGGGTAAGTATGGAAACTGAACCCAATCCAGTTTGACATGAAAGGGTTCAGTAACTGGATTGAACATGGGGAACCACAATTTCATGAGATTTAAAATCCCAAACTTTACCAAGTATAAAATTTCTATCAGAAGTTTTGTCAAAGATTATAACGAAAAAATCTCTAGATGCGGGGTGAATATCAAGTTTACCTTCCATAAGAGGATTCCAGTTAGTTGAGATCCAATCATGAAGAAAAAGGAGGCCCAAACATAGGTTGTTGAATCTCTAGATGATCCCATTACTCTTGAAATAAGCTTTAGATTAAAGAAATTTTGCACCAAAGGATACAGAGGGTGAGATCGTGGTAGAAACCATAGGCTTGGGGGGATGTCTATTAGTTTTGGCCGCTTCCAGGAAAAGTTTTCCTCTGAAATAGCCCTTGATTGAAGAGGAAATTCCAGCCACATCCAAAGTACTTGATTGAGTTTGAACATTATCCATAGGCTATGAAACTCCCAAATAGGTATGAGCATGGTTAGGGAAGCACCCAAGAGAGAGTACCCCTGAATCGCCAGACCCAAGAACAAAGTCTTCATGAAAAATGACAACTTTGACACAAGGAGAAGGTAGAGGTCACGATGATAATCCCTATTGCATGAGAAAAACAACCCCATTAACAAAACAAACACCCCCAAAAAAAATTATACGCACCTCAGGAGAGCCAAAAACACCTTCACTAGAAATGACGCTAGAAATTCCATAACTCGTCCCAACCAGAGTAGAGCCACCACTGCTACATTCCCTTCCACCGTGCAGAACATAGTCACTTCCAACGACACCATCCCTAGGGCTTCCGCCACCTATTTCTTGTTTCGAGGGGGGATTTAGATCTGATGATGAGTTCGAAGAAAATAAATCTTTGAGAGGATAACGTGCATGAATCTTCTTCCCATCCCATCTGCCACTCGATCCCTGAACAATAATCTGCATTCCTCCAATGCCATCATTGCTAGGGTTAGGGTTACAACATTTTGGGACTTATTTGATTTCAAATATAACTCTCTGTCTTATGTTTGTTTCTTTTCTTTGACATTTATTACTCTTATGATTAATGAATGTGAAAGCTCTTGCTCTCTATGGATTATACATCTATGATTCAAATATCACTTATTATATTAGTTTTTAAAGTGCACTCAAGTTTATGATATGCATTTTCTTAATATTACATCCTCCTCTTTCCCACTTATTCATCACATTTCTTTCACTTCCTCCTCATTTTCTTATCTATTCTTTTCTTTCCAAAATATCAAAACCCCCAAAATACCATTTTGAATTTACAATTGTTTATAACCTTTTTAGTTTTCATTAAGGGAAACCTCACCCATAATTGAGGAGGGACTCTATCCCTTTTACAATGTTGTCATATTTTGCATACGTGAAGAATTACATTCCAATAAGTTGTCAACACTTCACATTATTAAGGTTGTTCAACACTTTGTTTTGATAAATAGTATGCTTCTTTCTTTTTTACTCCCATGCATTCACTTGGTATATTGAGTTAGATGTGGGATACACAAATTGATACACACTTATAGGAGCACACATTGTTCCTTACATTATTATCTTAGGGGCATCACCTCCATCTCCTCCAAGTGTTATTATTATATTATAATACCTTTTCCACATCCCCATTTATGCTCAATTACATACATTGTGTGCTTGCTATTTTTTAGACTAACAAGACTAACACATATGTCTTGTGTAATGTTGACATCTCTTATTTCACATATATCACCCATGTGGGATAATATATCATACTATCATGTTTTGATGCTCTTGTTTGATGCAAACTTGCTTATGTGTGTATATTATTGCTTTCCTATTTTCTTTACTTATGGCCTATGTGCCTTGATTGTCTCGTGACACCGTGGGCATCCCATGTTTGCAATTGATTTCTTCTATTTGTAGGCCTATTGGCCTTGATTGTCTTGCAACACTATGGGTGTCCCATGTTTGCAGGTGTTACACATTTTTTATGTCATTGTTTACATATTTCTTGTAGCTAACTACACTATTGATGTCTTTACATACATTTAGACTACTTATTCTATTAGCTGGGTGGTTTCTATCAATTTCTATCATTGATTTTATTGCATTCCATGGTTCCCACAATGTGTAAACACCTTCCCTTTTGTAGGTACATATTATTATAGGTGGCCATTGTTTGAACACTTTACACTCTACTAAAGTTTTTCAAACATATCTATCATTAACACACATCCATTTACTTTGAACACATGCTCAACATAGTTTTTACACATGCCTCAAAAGAGGGGGCATCTATTCAGGTTCATTACTATATTTTCAATGGGCACATATAGAATTATGGGTATAAAAACAAGTACATACACACTACATGCATTCAAAAACACATTCAAGCACAAAAAACCAAAAAAATGTTCATATGTTCAGAACCATACAATTTTTTAGGAACGTATGGTATGGTCTTGACCTTCCCACATGTTTTTTTCCATGGGGCAGAAACATTAGTTTTATCAGCTGTTTCATATTTTTAGCTTCATTATTAGGTTTTTGACACATTTTCAGACTCAATTCACTCAATTTAGATCAATATAGGGGGCATGAAATACTTCACTAATTTTCAGTGGCATTTTGGGTTCTATTACAATTTTAGGGATCTTAGGGGCACGAGTCTCCTCCCTTTATCAACATTCATATTTTTAGCTACTCAAACTTTTACTCAGTTGTTATCAGTTGTGCGACACATGGGGAGACTTGGGGGCACCTATCGTTTTTTATAATGCATGTCTTTATTTGCAAAATTGGGTATATATATTTTTGTAATGGTGTGATCCGCGGGGTTAGAAAAGTTATCGAAGTATTTAAGGTCTTCGTAGGTAATAATTCCTCTCCTGTTACATTCAAAGGGGAAAATATTAGAGTTGCTGAATAACTTTGATGCACAATATTCATCCTTCGTAGGGGTGTATTTCTACCTCTTTCTTATTCTCTCTTCTTTACATATCCATGTTGGGTTGGATGCACCTAACACTTTAGTTTCTTCATGGCATGAATTTGGGAATGATCACCCCCAATCCTTTGGTAAGTTCAACAATATAAATATCCAAGCATAATCAAAGCACAATGTTCTCTTTTCCTTCAAAGAAAATAAATGTATTCCTTGTTTGCATATTTTCATTTCACATATACAAAAATGTAAATCTTTCACATTACAAGTTATATTTGAGTTAAATTTCAATTGTTTATCAGGGACATTGACTGCACTCTATGTTGTAGGTTTGATTTTGGAACATGCCAACACCAAGCATAACATGGACAATTGCAAAACAATCATTTGAGAAAATACAATGTGTTTACACACTCAAGTATATTTTCCTTTAAACATGCAAATTTCATTTCATACTTAAAGGGGGGCAAATGTAGCACTCAAATTTGAAAAATTGCACTTTGATGACACTTGAATTGATAATGCACTCTTGTTATGATAAATACCATCTCTCCACTGTTGTTTAGCACTTTATGAGGTCTCTTATTTAACTTGTTTATCCTTGTACACTGACATGCCAACAAACTATAAGAATGTGATGGATAAAGTCCATAGACAAACATCAGTTGACAAGCTCCAAACTTCATTTTGCATGTTTTCTTTCCCTAGTCAGGGCCATATAGTTTGGTCGAGAATTTATATCTGGTCCTAGTTGACCTGTATAGTCTTAGACCAAAATTATAATAGTATTTATTATTGATGTTTATAAATATCACATATTAAATATATGATTACTTCATTTGATCACCATCGTTAAAAAATTATGAAGACCTTGGAGCATCATTGCAATAAATCATGCTAAACTATACAAGTTAGTACATACATATATCTAAAAAATGCTGAAATATAATGATCTCAAGGTCTTTATCTTTGATTTTTAACATACCATAATTATTAATAACTTCATTATCTTCTTCTAAATATTCCCACTAAATAGTGAAAAATGGTGTCAATCTAGCTAATGAATGTGTAAGGCTCAACTAAATATTGTTGGAGAAGAAATAAGGCTCCAAACTCCATTGTATGGACACGATATTATAATTTTTTGATTGACTTATTAAAGAAACAAGTAAAAAAGTATTAATGATGGTCAAATGTACATCAAATTTAAGCTCAAAATCAAAAGTGAATAAAAAAAATATTACAACCCACTAACCCTAGATACCATATTAGAACACCTCTTGACATAATAAAAATTGATGGTCATATCTTACATGTGGAAGTTGTAAGAGATGGGGTCATAAAAAATTAATCCTTTCACTCTCGCCACTCCTAGATTTTCCCTTATTGCCAATTTTGTTAGTTAATTATTGTGTCACATGCATAGGAAATGGTGGTTATGTTGCCTCATAAATGACGTCTAAATGGTCATGATTAATGGTTGGAGGGGTTTTACCTTTTGTTAATGTCTTTGACACAAATCAATTTGTGATAATACATTAAAAAATAAAATTATTCATTTTCATTTTCGATGAAACTCCATGGGACACTAAGAAACCTCCTCTCCACTCCACCAAAACTTACCAACTAATTAAAAAAGAAAAAATTAACCCTATAAACTATTAAAAACATATTAAATGCATATTTCTAAACAACCTCAATAATTATGAACTGCATGCATCTTATCTTTGATTTTCTATATATTGTTTCGATAAACATGTCCATTACCATCTATTTTTTTTATTAACTAGTAATAAACATAAGAAATCTAGTTGTATCAATGTGTCAGGTACAAAAAACCTTTCTAGGGAAAAAAGGCACCAAACTCCATTTTATCACTAAGATATTATGATTTTTGGATTGAATTCTCAAGAATAAATAAATAAAATGTATAATTAATAATAAAATAGACATAAATTTTAATTTTGGGAAAAGAGGTTACTTGTTTCCACTTGAAACTCTAATCACAATGGCCACTCGTTGATGTAAAACCATCACCGAGTAAATTACATTCATTTTTAATCTTGTTGAGTAGAGCATAAAGGAAACATTCCCATAGGGATGATGGTAATGTAGGTAGAGTCGGATGTTTTCTATATATGCCAACACCTCCCAACTTTCACTACCCCTACTTTTTCCTCTACCCTTCCTTGTCTCATCTTCCTCTTTAAATGATGAGATGTATTTTTCCATAGTTAAATATGAACCAACTAGTGTGATCGATGTATTTTCCATGGGTATATGGATTTTATCATGAGTTGATTACCCACTTATTATCCATGGCTCCTATTCAATATCCACGCGTGCCACATGCATGCTTTCCATTTGACAACCACCCATGTCTACTAGGAAATTTTAAATGACAATAATTTTTCAATATTGCCATTCAAAGATGTAAAATACGACTAATACTATAAAATAAGCATGAGGCATAAGATATGTAAGATGAGATGTAAATATAACGTTTCTATGAAAATTCACTCTCATGTAACAAGTGATACAATTTTTTTTGGATGACGTTGGCATTTGTTTATTCATGTAAGGATATTAGACGAAGACTAAAGATAATGAAAGGATGTAATAAAGATAAGCAATATTAATAGAAGAAAATTTTGATATATACATATAGTTACATGATTTAGAGATGGGAAGGAAGGGATTTGAAACCCAAGTTCATCTCTTCATTATTTCTTGCAGATACATAAAAACATTTGGATGTGTCTATAACAATCGAATGTAAACGTGAGACACACACAATTCTATTAACGAGCACACTCATAAGATTACATAAAATTTGATAACTTAATATATTATTAATAAAATGTACATTATATAGATCAATACATTTTCTCTAGCAATTGCACAAGAAAAAATGTCAAACCAATATTTACAAAATTTAATATTTAGCGTTTCTTAAAGATTTAGAAGACAAAACATGTGTATACATATTCAATGACTCAAGAAATTATGTAAAGATTATTTTAGAAAATCCTTAAAGAGATATATAAACATTTACATTATTATATGTTTCAATAATATAAACATTGAATTAATACAACAAAAAATTGTAAACAAAATACATATAGAAAATACTTCAAAACACAAAAACATACTATATTAAGAATAAATTTTGACACATATTGTAAGTGTCACAGAAAATTTGAGAAATTTAAATATTATTAATAAAAAATATATAAGATAGATAAGAACGTAGAGTAATTTAACTTCTGACACACAACCAATAAAAAATTACTTTGGATATGTAGATTTGGTTTAAAGTTTATGCAACTAAATTATTGTTGTCCATAATTTAACTCTTGACACATAACCAATAAAAAATCACTCTGGATGTGTAGATTTGGTTTAAAGTTTATGCAATTGAAATTACTGTTGTCCAAAATTACACCCTATGTAATTTCGAACAACTTACCAAAAGTACTTAGCTATATTTTTCTCAGGAAAAGTTGCAGGACACTGATTTTTCTTTCCATGGAATGCAGGAACTTACTGTTCTACATGTTCTCTCAACCCATGGAACAAAAGAAGTGAATAATAAGGGAATTGAGAAAAATCTAGTAATAATAGTGTTGCACAACATCTTTCAACATTCACAAAAATAATGAGGTTAAGTACCTAGGAAGATGAAATCGGACAAAACACTGCGGAGTTGCATATCTATGGGAGGTTTAAGAAATTGGATAGGTTCAAAAATCATGGGAAAACTTGTGGAACAAGGGAAAGTGATAAAGTAATTGGCTTTCGCACCATGGAAAAATGTTGTACCCAAAGTTAGTTATCTTCACAAATTAAGGGTGGATTACTCAAAGGAAAAATCATGATGCACAAAGGAACAAGTTTAAAAGGTCACGTAGATGTTGAGAAAAAATCGGAATGGATAATTCTAAAAGCCATGGAAAACTAAATAAGTGTTCGGTGGGTTTTCCAATTTATAGCCTTCTATGGGTTTTCTCAAACCTTCAGAATGAAGGAAAATAACGTAAGGAAAAAATCAACGGGTCAAAGAGTTAGACCCTTGTAGGTGAAGAAAAATATTTCCACTCATTAAGGAAAGTGAGGGGGAAAGTTTCAAGCCTACGCGGGTTGAAGATAATTGAAAATCTATGGTAAAATCCACTAAAAAAAGTAAAATCGGTGCTAGAATCTAATCAAGAGAGCTAACCACTCTAACCACCAGAATTTAATGAAGCATGACATCCTTCTCTAGATAGACTTAAAATGTCATGTTGTGGTTATTGGTTGTGTTTGGGGGCATCCATGCCTGTACTACAAGTAAGCTCTGTAAGAATTCATGGAACCCACACTTATTCAATATGTTTCCAAAGGGGCCAGTTCCAGATCAACGATCCTTCTCCTTACTCTCTCCTCTAGTTTTCTCGTTTCCATGAATTATATAAAGGAAAGTACTTACGCACTTCATCTAGGTTCTTCTCCCTTCTTTCCTTAGCATATTTTCAAGCTCTTCTCTATGAAATTTGAAAACGTTATGATACCAACCTCTACAACTCGCTAATACTGATTTCCTTTCCTTGGCTCTGTATGTAAGCTATACAAGATTGATTAATGAGAGTGTGGCTTAGCTCTTTCCTTCAAATACATTGTGTTTGATGTGAATATTTTACCTTCTTATATATTTTATGTTATTTCATTGTTTGCATTTGAACTATGTGTAGTTTCACGATCCCAACCTTGTAGCTTTGCCTATGTGTCATTTAGATTTGGGAAAGTTCCACATTCTTTCTGGTGCTATCATCACCCCCTTAGCTTAGGATTTACCTTTCTTACATCTTTGTCTCCTTGGTCCCTTGGAATTTTTAGAGTAGGAATTAGCTTAGGAGTAGTTTAGCATTAGAAATAGGTTTTATTATGTAGGTTTTCCAACTCTACATAATAAGGAAGTTGAATTTCTCCAGAGGTCTATCTCAAGCTGCAAGTCCCACACTCAGAGAAAATCCCATGTTGTCACAAAATTCCAGGTCTTTGTGATCTAGATTAGGGTGAAATTTTGAGCTCCAATAGTTTTAAAACACCTGGTGGGACGAGCTTTGAAGGTATAATTTTCAAGCATCCCATTGCAACATTCTAGCTATCTTTGTGCCTTCACTACTCCAACAATTTTGGCACACCTAGTGGGACAAGCTTTGAAGGCCTTATTTTTAGGCATCCCATTGGAACATTCTATCCACATTGGTGTATTCACTACTCCAATATTTTTGGCACGCCCAATGGAAGAGATTTGAAGCACTCTACAATTTCATTTAACTAAGTTTGATGTGTTTTTTGGTGAGATTAATCCTTTGGAGGAAGTTAGCTAACACATCTGGTGACTCAATATCATTGAATCTTCTAGTTTTAAGTATCCCAATCCTCTTTTTCATGAGAATAATATAGATAAGGAAAAGCTCAACAAGTAGCCTTTTGAATATTTACAATTATCACTAGGGAGAAGAAGAAGAGGCAGAAAAATTCAAAGATTATTGTGTCCTCCTAATAGAAATATTTCTAGTCCTCCTTCTAGTAGTCCTTTCTTGCTATCATATAGGGTTTTAAGAATCTTTCCATTCATGGAACAACAAATAAATTTACCTTATGTCAGCTTTAATGGTGGTAGTCCCTTAGCTCCAAATGTCCAACATGATATACTAGAGTGTTCCCTTAAAAGTAGTCCTTCCATCATTGGTGAAAATATTACTACCCTAGCTGATCATATTTAAGATATTGTTAATGTGTGTTTAGTTCATCTATTTACAAAAGATGATGTTGCAGTTAGGCTTCTTGCTTCTTCACTTAAATGTAAAGCACTTCAATGGTATAAAATCTTGAGATTGAATTCCATTCACAATTGGGATGAGATTGGTAGGACTATTTGTAAATAATTGAGGAGAAAGTAAAAAACATTTCTCTTTTTGAGAAACTTACCACAATCAAGTGATCTCCAAATGAGCTCATGGGGGATTTCACTTTCGGGTTCTAGAAGACATGGGATATAATTCTAGTGCTACTAAGACTAACCCTACAAGGTGTATTTTAATACTTTTATAGAGCTTTGAATTATGATATTGTTGTAATGATTCATTCCATGACAGAGTTCATTTTAATACCCCCTCCAAAAAAATATTATAGAATGGGTGGCGAATCTTCAAAATTTACTTTCGAAAAAGTGGTGAATATCCAAAAAATGATTCGTAGAAAAGGTGATTTGACATACCAAAGTTTTTGCATTTTCACAAAGTTGGACAATTATTAGATGACCGTCTATGTAACATTAGATGGCCTGAGTTTGATGGTCATCTATGTAGCATCAAATGACCTGAGTTGGATGACCATCAATGTAGCATCATATGGCTTGAGTTAGATGACTGTCTATGTAGAATCAGATGAACTAGGTTGGACAATAGATTTTGATTGAACGTCTACCTCAGACAAAAGCTCATTCATTTAATGGTCATCTCTTCACCATTGGACGTATTTCTCTACAACTTAGATGGTGAATTATTAGACACTCATCTTTTTATTGTCGTCTCATCTATGTATAGATGTGCATCTCTATTCATCGACATACCTTAGCTAGCCATCTCTTTAGCAATAGACAGTCACCTACTCTAGAAATAGACAACCGTCTCTTATCTAGATGTCTTATATAGAAACAAGACAAGTTTGGATGGTCATCTATGTGTCAAAAAAGGAAACACTCATCTTTTTATTGATAAACCATATTTTACAATGAATAAACACGCATAAAATATGGCTTTTGGGGGCACTGCTCTTGAACCCTGCCAGGGCGTGCGGCCCCCAGACCCATTGTTTGGGGCCATCTCCCCAGACCTCGTAAGGGGGGTACCCCCCTTGTAACCCCCGCGCTATGTATTATACCTCAGAGAATATGAGTGCAGTTTGATTCGAAACGTTAGTAAAATACATGTATAAGTTCATTTTAAAGTGTAAATAGTAGGCGAACTGAATCATACAAATGACCTGTTAGCCAAAATTTTAGGCAAACTGGGTGGACGGCGACTGCTAAATTTTTTCCATTTCCAATTTATAAAACCCCTAATATTCACGAGTTTATGAAAATTCGCCACTAAAATTTTCCTTGGTCCATGGGTATTATTCAACTAGTAAATACCCATGCAATAGCCATTAGGGTTAAAAATTGTCTAATCCAAGCAGGGAAGTTAGCCCCCAGACTGCCTATGCCTATTTTCCTTGAACTTCCACAAAGTGCCCAAACTGCCATTTTTCCCATTCCTCAATCATCTACTTCATCTTCTGCTTCCACATCTGGTTCCTCTATCAAACATGATGAATGTAGTAGTGTTCAACTTAAAAAATTAACAAATGAAATTGTCTCCCTCAAGAGACAACAAGCTTAAGCTCATAAGAATTATCGTAACCCACCTCAAGGCTATCTGAAACAAGGCCTTTGATATCCTAACCAATAATTCCTTAGAATTACCCACCAAGAAAACTTCCAAACTTAAACCCCCAACCCTTGCCAGTGCCTAACTTAAGAAAATCCATTGTTCTAGTCCAAAATAACATGGTTGAATGTTTTAAATGGTATTATCCATGTGATAAACCTCATATTCAATATGGATGTGAGGATAAAATGAATTCCTTGTAGGAGAAGGATCTCATGGTGCAAACTCCACTCTACCCACAAGAACAAACAACATGTAACCTAATCAGGCTACAACTCCATGTTGCTGACAACAAGAGGTCTAAGAAAATATAGATGGATGTAAGATATCCTTCTACTATTTCCCCAACTATGTGTGATAATCATACTCAATATATAAACTTAGAAAAAAACCCAACTTCATCTAGTTTACCATGGATCACTCAGCAGCCATAGAACGAACAATATTCATGGAATATACCAAAGCCACTCAACACTTCCGACCCAAGGGGTGTGAAAATTATGTCAATCAAATATTTTTTGCGGATGGAGCAGAGGAATAAATAACTTGTTTCTCCTTCATTATAGAAAGTTGTGGGTATTCCTCTTAACACTGTGGAATAAATGAAAAGGTCTAATCTTAATGTCACAATGTGGGATGCCCTATCTATCCCATCTAAAAGGGATTTATTGCAAGAAGCTTTGAAGTAACTTCCACCTCTTGAACCTGCCATGCACAAAGCATATATTATGGTCAATATTTTCTAGCCCAAGGGTGAACAAGTAAGGGAAATAATCAAGCCTCATCCTTTCTATAAATCTCTCATAGTTGGAAGGCACCTTGTTCATAATTACATGATAGATTCTGGTGGTAGTACCTCAGTAATGCTAAAGAAAATTACAGACATTGTGGGGATTGAGTACAATCCAAATTCAAAGGGTCATCTACAACTTGATGGATCAATAGTGTAAGTTTTGGTTGTAGCTAAAGATATTCAATTAAATCTTCATGCTTTCCCAAACTTGACAATAATGCGGGACTTTTTTGTGATTGAATTTCCACCATTATTCACCCTTTTCCTCTTCAGATATTTCACAACCAAGGTGAATGGATATCTCTCCCCAAATTGGTCTCATATTCTTCTCAAGAAAAGGTATGGAACTAGGTTTAAGATTAAGGTTGAACCTATTTCAACTTATCATGTGGAAGTTTATGATCCTAGTCCTGTCAATGTCAATTACATGATATAAGAAGAAACAAATTGTGATCATGTTATCCAAAATAACCCCATGGTTATTTTTACAACTTACATCTTCATTTCGACTTTGAATTTCAAGTTCATAGGTTGCACACACTCTAGTGGTTCCCTTGGCACAATATTTTTAGTTGTAGTTCCACATTCCCTCACACGCCCTTCCTATTTCTTCCTTGTGATTTCTCCTCCCGTTGCTCCCTCCTGTGCATGCTCCATGCACTTCCTCATTCCCCTTTATTCTTCCATCTCATTCAATTTCCCCTTCGTGCCTTCATCTTGTGTGCCCGCTTTCATTCAAGAAGTCTTGCATACCCTTTTTCCCAACCATGTAGACTTTCCCTCCAAATCGGCTAAGTCCCTAACATGCCTAATGTGTGCATGCCCTTCCTCTTGAGCTTCATGCACCCTTTCCTCTAATCCTCATGCGCTCATTCATTCGGATGCCCATAACCATTTGCATACTTATAGCCTTTTGCAAATATTTACCTTTCTCTACACCTGCGCACACCTCTTTTGCGCACCCATCTTCTGATTTCTCGCACCTCTTGTCCATGCACACACCTAGTGAAACTCTTCCATGCTATTCACTATGCCCACATGGAAATATATTAGAATTGAGTGTGTTTAACACAACCTATCAAAGTGCAGAAAATGGGAGTTGAATCCTTATGAAAAACTAGTGCATGACACATGGTAGAATAGACAAAACTAATGAACAGTTGGCCAATCCTTCAGCCAATCAATGTGCACTGTATGTCATTGCATGTTCAGTTGCACTATAGGAATTCAGATCACAAAAAATTTTGTTACAGGGCTCTGACACACATGTGCCTGAGATTTTTGGAAAGCTGTTAATGTGGGCTACATGTTGGAATATTCAAAATCATATTTTGGATGGATTTGGTAGGTGGAAAATAGGGAAACGTCACTCAGATCATTAATGTAGACATCTAATCGACTCAACCACCATATTTTCTTTAGATCTTGCCTACTTTCCTTCTTCCAAAATCCAAAAAAAACAGGGGGAGGAAAATTTAACAATGCCTTGCAAGTTGGATTTGTAGGACATTTATTACTTTTTGTTAGTGATTGGATTTCAAATCTGAGTTTTCCTCTTCTTTCCCCTCCTCTTCTCTCCTTATTCTTCTATAAATTATAAAGCTCTTCTCATAAAAAGGAATCCCTCTTTGTTGTAACGACACCATGCCAAAATGGTGGCAGACTTCCCATGAGTTTCAGACCTTGAACTTGGTCTCTACAGTGTATTCTCACCTTCTTCCATGAATATAGCTAACTATGCATCCTTTGAGCAATAAAATCAGGTTTTGTGGCACTTATGTTTGCCCTTTTCTCATTCTATTGTGTCTTGCATCTCTGTTTATGTTTCTTGGCATGCTGTGCACATTTCTTACTTACAGGTTCTCTTTTCTTGTGTTGTCAATGTGCGGGAATGCCGAGTCTACATGGTTCTTATTTTTGGTGCACTTGTCTACACTCTCTCCCACATTTTCTCCCTTTTGTTCCCCTTATAGAGAGCGATCGCCCCTTTTCCTGGTCCTATCATCGCCCCTTTTAGGTTAGGAATTCCCTTATGCATATCCTTCTAACCATGGTCCCTTGGAATTCCAATTTAGGATTAGATAAATTCATGTGCAACATTAAGAGTAGTTTTAGTGTTAGAAATAGGTAGAGGAACCGGCATTCTCTGGAGGTCTATCTCAGTGTGTAAGGTCCCACAAATTGGAGACATTACCATGTTACCTCAAAGCCCCAATTCATCTTGATTTGGGATGGGTGTAATTTTTAGCTCTAACAAGTTTTTGGCACGCCTACTGGGACAAGTTTTAATTGATACACATATTCATCTCAAAAAATTTGATGTATTATTGTTAAGATCTAGCCTTTGGAGGAATTATTTAATACATATGGTGACTCCCAACATCCTTATCTTCAGTAGTCTGTGCACCCTATCATCGAAGAAGAGAAAAGAATAGTTAGTGCGCAACCTGGTAATGTGTATGGGAAAATGTGCCCTGTTATTTCATTTATCAAGTTGATGTGTTCTTGGTGAATTTTTAGCCTTTAGAGGCTATTCTAAGCACATCTAGTGACTCCACTGATTTGATCAACCCATTATCTCATTTACAGACCTTTCCATTCATTCTTTCATCCATTCCCTTTCTTTCCATTGTTCCATTTTCCTCTTTTATGAATTTGTGCATTCATGACTTCATTCCCTAACTGGAATCCCCATTTTCAAGAGCAATACCAGCTCCCTCCATCCTTATATTTTCACAATCCTCCTCTAGACCAGTTTTATGATCCCCATCCTCATGATATTTATGGTTATCCTTCTAACCATAATGTTTTCTAATAATAAGGTTATGTAGGTGATGGTGGAAAATTCATGCAAGATGCTGATTTTCAGAGGAAGATTCAAGAAATGGAGATGAGCACAATGCTAGTTAGAAATACTAGTTCATTAAAGACAACCAAGGATAGTTTTAAGAGGCCCTATCCATGGACCAAACCTATACCAAACTGGTTTAGCCCTGAACATAAGCTGAGTTTTATGGTTGAAATCACACCTCAAATTGAAAAGTGGGCTGAAGAGTTGGAGGCTTACCAATTTAGTTTTGGGTGTCCCCACCAATGGGGAAACTCTACACCAGCATCATACAACCCTCCCATTCCTCCTCCCCAACCTATGCCATCTCAACCTAATTGTCCAATATTCCTATTTTCCACCTGTTCCTCTTGAGGATTCGTGTTCCCCATCTCCTTCCCTTCCATCTCACCTTCATTTCTCTGTCATCACTCCTTGCATGTGTGTTTCCATTCCATCTGTGCACATTCCCTCTATGCCCATCCTTCAATCTCCTTCTGAGTCCCCTATGTCTAACTATGCTATGAATGAACAACCCCTTACCTATGCATTTCCCCTAACTAATATCATCATGTTCGATGATTATAGAACTATTGAAGAATGGTATGACCCTGATTAGGAAGATGAAATTGTGTAGAGTGAGAAACAGAGGGCACCTGTTTTAAAATAAAGTCAGTTAGACTCAGAGGTCGTAGTTTTAAAGGAAACGTAATTATTTGTAGAGGCAAAACAATGTGCAAATCAGCTTGAGAACAACCATTTTTAGAAGGAGAATTTACGTGATGATCCCATTTTCGGGATAGAGCTTTAAAGAAATGGGAAAAAAAGAGGATCATACTATGCCCAATAAGATATCTAGCTAGTCTAGAGCCAAAGAAAGAGTTGTCACTTATCATGCTCATTTCAGAGCATGAGGTAGAGCTTCAACACGTTAAAGGTCAACAACAATGCCTCCTAGATCTAAATGTAGAACAACTAAAGGAGGTATTTTTTTTATTTGTTGATACCATGAGGAGAAGGATAAAAGACCATATACAAGACATTTTTTCACTCTTTTCATAGACCATGTTTAGTGCCAAATCAGTTACATGGTCTCATTTTGTGAGGAAAGACAACTACTTCTCCCTGCTTGTTGCAAGTTTTGTTTGATCTTCTTTTTCCTCTAGTTAGTATAGGGTAATATAGGTTTATTTTTAGTAAAATAAGTGCTTGCACACACTCTGCATGTTTCTAATTGGCACATGTATGATTTTTAGATTTTATACATGGTTGTGTTTGTTGTTTGGAATGCTCCTTCTGGTGTTGTGTTCTTTTCTTCCACACACTTTTGTGTACCCTTTTGTCTCTTCCTGGGATAGCAGTTCAGTTTAAGAATGGGTAGTTCTCAACAACTTACACACATTTTCCACTCTCATAATTAAAATTTGAACATCTTCACATAAGAGTAACAGTTTGTTCAGAGTACAGGTAGTGCTTCAAGGGAATTTAAGGGTGTTCCTCAAGTTGTAGATTAGATATTCATGTTTCCAAGTAGACTCCATGCCCAATGGATGCTTCTAAGGCTACTGGTATCTTTTCATCTAGTAGGTAGATGACCTTGAAAGTCACCAAACTACTGTCTAAAATAGCCCCTTGCTTATTTTGACAACTTACATCTTCATTCTGACTCTGAATTTCAAGTTCATATGTTGCGCACGGTCTGGTGGTTCCCTTGGCACAATATTCTTGGTTGCAGTTCTTCTGCGTGTCCTCACACGCCATTACTATTTCCTCCTTATGCTTTCTCCTCACATTGCTTCCTCCTGTGCAAGCTTCGTGTGCTTCCTCATTCCCCTTTATTCTTCATAGTTCATTTCACCATCAATGCACATGCTTACACCTGATTTCCTCCCGAAACATGTCTAAGTACCCCATGCTTCTTCGACATTGTAACTTTCCCTTTGAATATCTAAGTCCCAGACATTCTACGCATGCCCTTCCTTCATAGCTTATTCCTGCACCCTTATCCTCTATTTCCTCATGTACATCCTCTCATTTAATGCTCTAATGCCCACTCACATACTTGTATCCTTTTACAGATATGCACCTTTCTTCCACTTGTACACACCTCCTTTTGTGCACCTTATCTTTTGTATTCTCACAGCATTATCTCATGCACACCTCACGCATTTTCCATGCACCACTCACTATGCCACATGGCAATCTATTAGACTTGAGTGTGTTTTAAAAAATCTATCAAAGCACACCAACTAAGATCCAAATCCTTGTGATGAACCAATGCGCGAAACGTGGAAGAAAGATAAAACAAATGAATACTTTGGGTGAACCAAAACTTGTATCCAATCCGAGTGTGCCACATGTCATTGCATGTTTAGTCACATTGCAGACCTTTAGATCACAATAAATTTTGTTACAGGGATTTGACACATGCGCGCCTGGGCTTGTTGGAAATATGTTGATGTGGGCTACATGTTGGATTTTTCAAAATCAGATTTTGGAGGGATTTGGTAGGTGGAAAAGGGGAAACATCACTTAGGTCATTAATGCAAACATCTAATCATTTCAACCACCATATTTTCTTTATATCTTGCCTCTTTCCTTCTTCTACAAGCCAAACTGAAATGAGGAGGTGCATCTAACATCTTTGTAGGTGGATTTACATGCATTTATTACTTGTTGTTGGTGGTTGGATTTCAAATCTGAATTTTCCTCTTCTTTCCCCTCCTTTTCTCTCCTTCTTCTTCTATAAATTGTAGAGCTTTACTCATAAGAAGGGATCCCTCTTTGTTGTAATGACACCATGCCAAAATGGTGGCTAACTTCCCATGAGTTCTAGACATTGAACTTGGTCTCTGTAATGTATTCTGTCCTTCTTCCATGAATGTAGTTGACTTTGCATCCTTAAAGAAATAAAATTGGGTTTTGTGACACTTATGTCTCCCTTTTCTCATTTCTATTGTTATCTTTCCTCTCTGTTTATGTTTCTTGGCATGCTGTGCACATTTCTTTCTTGTAGGATCTCTTTTGTTGTGTTGTCAATGTGCGAGAAATCTAAGTTTGTGTGGTTCTTAATTGTGGTGCAATTATTTTCCCTCTCTCCCATGTTTTATCCCTTTCCTTCCCCTTATGGAGGGAGATCGAACCTTTTCTTGGTGCTATCACCACCATTTTTAGGTTAGGATTTCCCTTATGCATCTCCTTCTAACCCAAGTCCCTTGGAATGTCAATTTAGGGTTAAATAGATTCATTTCCAACATTAGGAATTATTTTAATGTTATAAATAGGTAGAGGAACCAAACTTCTTTGCAGGTCTGTCTCGGTGTGCAAGGTCCCACAACTTGGAGATAGTCCCATTTTGCCTCAAAGCCCGAATTCATCTTTATCTGGGACAGGTGAAATTTTGAGATCTAACAAATCCTAAACCATCCGACTTAGTGCATTCATCATTTTCAAATAACTTTCAATTCCTAATCTTATGTTGGATGAATTGCCAAAGAGCACTATGAGTTTGATCCATATGATATTGTTGTGGAAACTGGCCTAGTAACTTATTGTATCCATGAAGAAAATGTCACCACCCCCAAGTTACACAAATAAAAAGACAATGATGCTTCTGAGTTATGGAAGTTATATTTTGATGGTTCTAGAAGTAGAAATGGAGTTGGGGTGGGTGTATTTCTTATCTCCCTAGTGAGAAAATAATATTCTTTTCTCATAGGCTATAATTTACATGCTCTAACAACATAGTGGAATATGAGGCATTGGTCCATGGTCAACTGATTATGAAAAAGAAACAAATAAAAGCTTTCCAAGTATTTAGGCATAATGAATTGGGCATCCATTAAGTTAGAAGAAAATGTGTGGCAAAGAACAAGATTTTGAGAGCTTACATGCACTGAGTGTGGGATCTCCTTGAAAGTTTCAAAGATGTCAACCTTGAGGTAGTTCCACGGAAGCATAACAAAGACGCGGATCAAACAGAAACTGTTGGCTATTAGTTATCTCCCATGGATGACCTTATCTATGGAAAATAACATGTGAAAGTAGTTGTAAGACCATCCATTCCACATAATGAAGCCAACTAGCAAGTTTTTGAGAATGATGAGAAAAATGTCCAATTCATTCAGAACGAGGAATAATTCTCTTCAAATTTATGACCCGCCTTACAAAACAACTATGGTGATCAAAACATTCAATTGTAGACAAACAAACTGCCAAAAGGATTTGTTACCCTTAAAGGAATATTCAACTCTGATGATGAGATCAAAGGGAAAAATGGGATCATGTCTACAGTTTAAGAGGATTGTAAGTGAGTCACTATTGTACAAGGAAAAGAGATTATGCTTTGAAAGGTTTTGTCCCCAAAATTTCTCAACATGCTATTGATCTTGATCTCATGGCTAAAAAAGTTAGGAAAAAATAGAGACCCGTGAATCCCAAGATTAAACCCCTCATGAGGAATAAATTATCTAAACTCATCGAATCAAATATAATATTTCCTCAACTATTCCTCCCGGGTGGCAAATTTGGTTCCAGTAGAAATAAGAATGTGATGTAGGAGAATATCTCCTAGCATGGTGTTAGTCTTGGCATATCAAATTTTTGTGTGTTATATTGTTTAGGACTCTTTAGAAGATCTTTTGAATTCATCTCTAGTTGGTAAGCTGTGTTCCAGTGGTCATAAAATTCAAATTTGGTCTATTTCTCCTTTTTCCCTCCAAAATGTAAATTTGAATTTTAAGGGATATTTTGGCTTTTTGAAGTTATTGTGTGTGTGTGTGTGTGTGTGTGTGTGTGTGTGTGTGTGTGTGTGTGTGTGTGTGTGTGTGTGTGTGTGTGTGTGTGTGTGTGTGTTAGAGAAAATAATCATTGTTAAAGATGTATTAGGTCATCTAAAGGGTTAAGAGTCTTAATAGGTGGTTAGTTCTTAAGTCATAAGGTGTCTAGTTTAAGGAGAACTTCTTTATAATGTAATAAATGCAAAATGCATATGACTTGGAGGAATTATGAGGAAAAATGTGGTTTGAGGACATATAGGAGATATAAATCATGCCTTGTAACTATTTTTCTTTCATTCATTCAAATGATGAAGAGAAGGGGCTCTAAGAGTTGAAGGAAGAGAAAATTTGTTTACAAATAGTTGGTTGATAGTTCTCAAATCTGTATTTGTGTATTTGATAATAATTTCAACCTAGTACATTCAATATGATGGAGATTTATAAATGATAAGAAACATTTTTATGAGTATTTATATGGATTCTTATAAGATGTCATTGGCCTTATCTGATTTTAAGTTCGAGTAATCTCTGAGAATTTGGTAGCAGTCAGTTCGGAGGTCATAACCTATTCAAGATAGGAACATTGGTGAAAAAATTAGATAAAGGAGAGACTGTTGATGGCACAGTCAAGTGAATAACCTTTGTTAAAAATTCAATAAATCCTAAGAGTTCTTAAGAAGTAAAGGAGAGATAAAATTTAGTTTGATATTCCTTGGAAAAGCCTAGAAACCCCTGTTTCTAGGGACAAAACATATAAGTTTTCAATTATTTTAACAGTTGGATGATGCAGAGCCTCACTTTTAATGTATTATGCTCATGCAAATTGATACAGACCTAGGATAGAAGTTTGAATATTTTCCTCTGCCCAGGCACTGTGTAAATTTTTTTTAGGGTTTATATTGAAAATGAAATTTGGTGGTCCTAAACCTAAAATCTGATCTTGAAATTTTTAGGGTAGTCACTTGATGCCCTTACCTAAAGTATTTTCCATTTTTCAAGACTAAAATTTACTATAGACATTAAATCATGTAATTTGGGTATATTTCTAGGTCATGATCACACACCACTATTGATAAGATTCCTAAGCGAGAAAATTACTAATTGACCATAGTCTTTGGCCTCTTTTCTTTCATTTTGCTTTCCTTTTTGGTCTTACACACCTTCTTTCCTAGCCTGACCTTCGACACTTAGTTTGGACACTAGTTCCTAGCCAAGACACTAACGCCTAGGCAACCCATCTCCTCCGGGTACCCCAAAACTCTTTGTATCTTGCTTGCATCTTTTGGGTCCTTTCGCTGTTGGGCATCTTATTTTCTTGGTGGTCAACATTTTAGTAGTTAATCACGAAATTCAAGCAAGGGAATCATATAAGTACATAACTATGTGACCATAATAAATGACCAAGCACTAAGCAACTACTATCATCACCTAAGGTAACTATTAGTGCAAATATAAAACACCCCAAAATGACCTTCAGATATGCAGTTCAGAATTGGGTCATTTAGTGTGATTGCACAACATTGAGTTTTCTCCAAGGTGTGGGACCTTGCAAGGTGAGAAAACACTCCAGATTGAAGCTAGTTCTTACTCCTCTGTTTAGGTGTATGCATGAATTTACAGAGGTTTAATACTAATTCCTACTCTAAAATCCAAGGAGACAGAGTTGAAAATGCAAGAAAGGGGAAACAAAACTAAGCTAAAATGGTGATACACCAAAGGAGTGGTGAAATTTTGTTTTAAAAATAAACATATATCATAAGAATGTAGCACAGAACATGCACATATTGCCAGAATATAATGAAAGATTAGAAGACAATGATAAACACATGAGAGGATTGGAAAATCAATCACAGAATATACATTATCATTCCCAAGTTTAATACAATGCATTACAATGGAAAGGAGGCAAAATATATGCTGCAACCTATATGAGAGGTCTGAAACTCTAAAAATCTACCTGCTAAGGAAGAAAAGAGAGTTTGCAAAAGCAAAATGTCCAACATGACAATAGATTGCATCTCCTCCATTTATAGCTAAAGAAAAGAGAGGGAAAATAGAGGAGGAAGCAAAATCGGATCATTTTCCTCAACCACCCACCATTAATCCTTTCAAATCAGCTTGTAATCCATCAAATTGACCTCCTCTATTTCTATTTTGTGTGTTGGAGAGAAAAATGATAAATTTGGTGAAACACTGTAGACACTAAAATTAGGTCACATTCCCCTTTTGTCCCTCGACATATAACCACCCTTCATCACATTCACCTAGCCATTACCCCCTTCACCCCATTAATATTAATTTAATTTATTTAATTAAATTAATGCATTATCCTCACTATATTTATTATTTAAATATCTTATTTAAATAATATCTACACATACAGCTCACCAAGCCAACTCAACCTAAGACCTATTCTTAACAAGTTCCCATAACTAACTTAAGACTTACCCAAACCCTAAAAATCAATGCCTACACTCCCTCTAACCACATTCCCGCATGCTCACAAGAAGCTTCCAGTCTAATCCATGGGATAACCACACAAGATCCGAGGAAATCAGGAGGATCTCCCTAAGTTTAGTAAACCTAGGAAATCTCGCCTTGACTGACGTCGGTTACCCCTAACCGTCACCGGTTAAGCCGGACCGCCATCGGTTACCCCTTTTTAACCCCTAAACTACCTTATTCTCAAGGTTGGCAAACATTGGGAGAAATTTGATGAGCAAGAATGAGATCTCAAAAGATAACACATCTTCAGAGAGTCAATTCCAGTAAGAACTCACATCCAAAGAAGGAGATTGAACATCTTCTCCTGCACAACCATCCCAGCCACATTCAGATCTATCTAAGCAAAGAGGAGTGTGCATGCAGCCCATGCAGAAGCTTTCTTTTAGTCGGTGATCACCTGCAACCTCCAAACCCATCATCAGTACCTTCATCCCTCACACAGAGAACTTTAGGAATTTAATCCAAGTAAGTACAACATCATACTCTCCTGGTTATTTCATTTCATCATTATTTTATCATCCATTGTTTATCTTGCTCCTTATTGACCATATCCAACACTTTTCACCTCCATAGACCCATCAAAACCTCGCAAAAGCCTACTCCAGTCACCCATTACCTCGTCCCGACCAACCAAAATCCTTTGTGCAATCACAAAGGAGACCAAAACCCTATTCTGTGATATTTCCAGATCTCACAGTAACTGGTGCCAGTTATACCTAACCGCAGTCGGTCACCCCTGACTGACGCCGGTCTCTGTGTTTTCCCACACAGCCTTAAACAGAGACCTATCCACCTAATTTTACCTTACCTTCACTCACCTGTGACCTACCTGAGACCTTTATTAGACCTGAAAAACCCATAACCAACCATTTGACCTGTGGATTCTATTCTAGCTTAGCCTGTTAGATTAGATCTATTTCTTATTGTGTTTTAAGTGAGATACCTAAATCATTTCAAAATAACAATAGGATTTACTTTGTTTACAACATTAATTTTTTTAAAACAGTGGACTGACAGCCATCTAGGAAGTATCATACTTCCTGGATCTAGCTTACGCTAGGCAGTTCACTGCCCATATTGTTTAATTCTTTCTGGTGGTCTTGCTTTCATTACAGGTAGTTCCTCCTAGCCAAAAGGAAGCTCTCACAATCAGCTATGGATTCAGAAGTCATACGCATGCAACAACCCATCAACCAACATTTGAACAGGTATTCCTCCTACGCCCGTTACCCTATCTGTTTCGTCAACAATTCAAAGAAACAATCTAAGAAAAAGGTGAAACATTTTGGCACGCTCGGTGGGACCCATCCGGGGTTCCTTGCATTTCATTCATTCCTAGGAAAAAATTGTGTGTTTGTTTCCCTTCTAAAATCGTACACACTAATTTTCTTCCCTGGTAATCCACTCCTTTCTATTTTCTCTAAAAGAAACTTTTCTTTTGGTGTATTTAAAAATAATCATTTCTTCATGTTTTTTGCATTTTAGTGAAAGAGCATCCTTCTTCCCCTTCATGTTATTGTGTCATCCAATTTCACATTTTCGATTTGGGTTTTAAAATCATTGCATTTCATTCTAATTTTCTGCATTAGCTCACATTAATTGAGGGCAACCTATACGCTGGAAGTCATTACCAGCTGATGGTTGACAAATGAATCATAGAAAAGCACTTCTATCCTTTTCTCTTTCTCTGAGTCTTACCAAACCACACAAAATTTCAAATACATACATTCTTAAACAACATCTTACCTAGAAGAAGCTGTAGGTGATCACACGATCATGACATAGTGGGCACCTAGCTCGCTGCTCTGTCGAGTCATACTTCAGAGCGAAGCCTGCCCCCACCATAACATTCTTGAAACCTCACCCTTTAGAACTCTTTCTTTGTAGGAAGCCTTCCTCACCAAAAAATTCTATTATTCTGTCCATAACAGTCGGTCCACATAAATAGCATAAGCTGAACAAACGTAATAGAATAGGTACTCTAGGAACGTTCTTTCTTAGTGTTCTGTTTGATTTGCGTTTTGAGGTGAGAGATTTCAATCATTATTTTTGTCTTTCCTCACACACTCCCAATCATAGTCAGTGTATTATGACTTCATCTGAGTGTGTCTGGACCACATCTACATCATTCTCAGACTTCTGGGTTTGATTCCACATCAAATTCTAATTCACAACCACTTTTTCTTATCACTTTTTCAATCTCACAATAACTGCCATCGGTTACCTCTGATCGCCATCTGTTAAACACAACCGATGTCGGTTCTAGGTCCTTTTTCTAACCTATTCAAAAGTACAATTTCACTTCACTTTCTTCCACTTTCCATAGTCTCTGTCATTGTTTTTTGCCCATTAACATTTTACACATCCTCAGATTTGGCATACTTGTCAGATTTTTCCTTCTGCCTCGTTGTTTCCTCACTGTCCATTTTCCACAGTGACCGGTAACGGTTACCCCTGACCGACGTTGGTTTTCCCTAACCGGCATTGGTTAGCCTGTTTCACATTTCACCCACCATTTGTTACTTCATCCATTCTTTTTCAGCTGTTCTCTGTACCATTTACCGAGAAGCAGCCCCACCTGATCAGTACTGGTTCACATGGTACTGACCCGAAGACAAGTGAATGCCCTCGTGTTCCACGCCAGTCGCCAACCACTCCCACCTAGTCCTTCACCACCCTCTATTTTATCACCAGCCCATGGATCCCATTTAGCCTACTACTATCACTGTCAGAGATGAGGAGTTCACACGACTCCTTGATACGGACCCTGCTGCCTTGCAGTTTTATCTCTCCCATTCATCCACTTGAGACATCTAGTGTCAGTTGATATACATGGCATGCCCATATCTATCCCCCCCCCCTGACTCTCGCACCCACTTCCGTATCAGCCCCATCTGGATCCGTGCTACCCGCTTCCACTTTACCCCCAGTCGTTTCGCAGTTAGGTCCTACACCCGCTATGACTGCTGCGTCTGTTACCTCTGTAGCACCCATTGCATCCACCATACCCTCGATGATTACCCCAAACAAAACCTCATCTGTCCCTCATGTCTCACACATACCTGTAGCTACGTTCCCACCTCTAGTGTCAGTGACCCCTACCCCATTTCAGAATGTAGTTCTTTCCATTCCACAATCTTTAGCCCCTATCGCCACTAGGGTTACCATGACCCTTCCTCCCCCATATATGTACTACCAACAACCGCCTATCTCATCTATTGTTCATTCCCGGTATGTACCCCCTATTTCATTGTCTTCTTCTCCACCACCTTACATGGCAGCCCCATACACTGGAATGCCACACCCATTATATACCCAAAACCAACCTCCTCATGTTATAGGAGGCATCCAATCATCACAACCCACCAACGACCTAATTAAATTGATGATGGACAAGATGTAAACACTGGAGGCATCGGTCTCCTGACTCCCTGCAACTCTCTTACCTATGACGAGATTTGCAATGAGCCTATTCACCTATCCATTCCCCGTTCATACCCTGTGCATTGGGAAATGCCTAAATTCAACCACTTCAATAGTAAGGAAGACCCACAACAACATTTGCACTCGTTTAAACATGGATGTTATTTGATTGCTCATGATGATGCCTTACTTTTGAGAACTTTTCCCATGTCCCTCACTGGACCTGCATTAGACTGGTATAGTGGGTTACCCAAACACTCCATATTTTCATTCAATCAGGTAGCCCAAGCTTTTTTGGATCATTTTTCTATCAATATTGCCAAGAAAGTTACCATGACCGATCTATATTCCACATGTCAGTACGAGGATGAATCTATCACAGATTTTGTCGCTCGCTGGCGCAGCCTGATCAATCAACTTACCTTTTCAATTACCACAAACTGAAACTCATTGAGCTCTTCACATGAGCTTGTGTCAGACATATCTCCCTAACCTTGTAGGTCCAAACTTTCAGAACATTTGATGAGGCATTTACTATGGCACAAAAGTTAGAGATTCAGGCTATCGAAGAGAAGAAAATCCAATTACGAAATAAAAATTTGACATTCAAGTCAAGTGAAACCTCTTCTTCTTCTAAACCACCAACCAATTATTCAAAGGCTAAAGGTACCGCTAACGCAGTGGTGCTCAAGGCCAGCCCAGCTCATCCATCCAATCAAGCTACACCCTCATCTAATCTATCACCCATTCAGGCTTTTCGATTCAGACAAGAGCAGTGAAAATATACCCCAATTAGGGAACCTTACTCTTATGTTTTAGAAAAGTTGATCAAAGCTAGCACCATCACCCTTCCAACAATAAAGCCACACACTAGTTTTGACCCTGCTTGCCTTATGCCTGCGTGGTATAAGGAACAAGATTTTTGCAACTATCATCGAGTGAAAGGTCATAGTGATGGTAACTACATCACTTTCAAGAATATTGTCCAAGAAATGCTCGAGAAAGGCAAGCTAACTGTGGATAATCCCAATGCCGCCCCCAACCAAAATCTACAAATCTTTAAAAAAACCATTTCCCAATCATGCCCCTTCATCCAATCAAACTAGGTGAGACATCCACTCACGATACCCATACTCGTGAGGTTCATAGCGATCTTTAACAAGGTACATGTTGCATCTCAATTACCTCACATCCCTTCCATAGAGGAAATCCTAGCCCAAAATCCTCCTTCCACATCTGAACCAACCATCACTATTCCTTCACCAATAGAAGAACACCCTTCATCTCCTACATCACCTACAGAGGAGTCTTCTACTGACATTGAGACCATCTCACCCCTAGCTTCTCCACTTAGCGAACCTTTACCTACCATACCTCCTCCACCCGTAGAGGAGCACCCATTACCTCCTCCACCCCTAGAGGAGAACCTATCTATTCCTTCACTTATTGAGGAACTCCCATCATCTCTTCCACTCATCATAGACCCGGTGGAGATACCTTTTCCTCTTAGCGAGCATTCTCCATTAGCTACCCAACATCCCATAGACCTACTTTCACCTCTCTTACCCACAGAAGATGAAGTCTAGCTGATTCCCTGTCTCTAAGATGCATTTTACGGGAATTCCCATTAGCTCCTCACCAATTTCACCCACTGACATGCCATTCTCATGTTTGGCTGATCACTTAGAGTATGTGGATAGAGCTTTGTTATGGGGGCACCTCTTACTCCCTGTCTCAACACAGATGCAGAGATCCCTCAATGACACCTCCACTATCTACCCAAGCACATTTCCACCCATCAAACCACATACAACCACTATGCTATCGCAACCCCTTCCATGATACCCGTTAGCACTCACACCACACCCTTACCCATAACCCAACCTACACCTAAACCTAAACCCATACCCACAACTTTTACCTCCACTAAACCTATTACCACTTTAGGGGTAACCCCTAACCACCAGCCTTACTCATCCACCTATTAAACTAGATTTAGTTACATCCTCCAACGTTAAAACCACACCTACTCCGACACCCAAAGCTAAAGAAACAAACTCATCAACCTTCATACCCCTACCACACCAATCACACCCACACTTGTCCCATCTTCCTTAAGACCTCAGCTACCCAACAGGGTCAAGCACCCTTCACCCATCCATAAACCAATAACACAACCACCCATTCCTACCTCACAAATCTCTAACCTACCCCATCACACAACACGACTCATACCCTGCACCTGTAGTCTCTTTACCACCAATACCTCTGATACCTTTAGCCATTGCTTCACTACCTACTACACTTTAGTCATTGTCCCTCACACCCCAAGCACAACCTGCGTCATCTACCTTCATAGCACCCCTATTATCCCCATGGGTAACTCACCCTCTTCCTCCATCTTCTTTTCCTTCTAGACCTCGTACACCCACATCACCTTTACCCAAGAAGGTGCACCCCAAAAAAAAACCCCACTACCCCACAACAAGGTAGTCAAAACAAAACCACACCCTCCTACCCGTCCATCTACTATACCCCTACCCAAACAAACCTGACCGATACCTCAAACCACACCAGAGCCTAAACCCATAGCTCGACCTGTTCCTACTCTTCCAAAAATAATTCCCAGACAACCAACCATACCTACACCCAAACCCACATTCACTTCCCATTGTGATCCACTAGCAGGGTCCTATGCCAAAATTTTAACCAACCTCCTCGAGACTTTTGTTATCACATTACCGCCACTCCGACCTTACGACCCCCTCAAACCCAAGCCAAAAGGGTTTGATGATACCAAAATTTAGTGCATACCATCGTGTGCCAGGGCACGATGTGGAGAACTACAAGGCCTTGAAAACTGTCCTTATCCAATTGTGTCCACCTGAAACCAACTTTGATGACGATGACCTTCTTGATGAGGACCCTGCTTCACCTACACCCATTCCCACACTACCCACTCAACAACAACAACCTCCACCCTGACAGATCCTAGAACCACACACAAAATTTGAAATTAACATGGTTCACATCAGAGAACTTTCCACACCACCACCCAAATGTTGCTGCGCCCAACTGACCTCACAGGGATTTTCTCCTCACGTAGGTTTTTTCCCTTCATGTCGTTATACCACTTACCCTACACCTTCTCCATTTGAAAAATTCCCTCAAATCAACATGGTACACATCACTACATATGTGCAGAAGGGTAAAGAAAAGGTAGCTGACCCACCAACCAATCCTATACCCAACATACCATCTACACCCATAGCTAAGATAACTATCCACGGCCCCCCACATACCCCATTTCTAATGGCGTCACACATCACACCATGCTTAAACAATTGCACCAATCTCCACTCAAAATTTCCTTGTATGACCTCATCCAAACCTCAAAATCCCATCGTCAAGCCCTCATGGAGGTTCTTCAATCTATCAAGGTTTTACCTAATGACCCTACACCCGTAGCCTCCATTATCACACCCCATCATGTAGATTCCCTCACCAAATTACCACCTTCATATTCACCTCACCTTGTTCACCAAGTGGCCTCCCTTAGATTCTTGGAGACAGAGATCATGCCATACTAAAATGATGACTTGGATATAGCCCTCTTCATCTCTATACACATTGATGACATATGGGTATGCCATGTGATGATTGATGGAGGTGCTAGCATTAACATCATTTCATCCCATGCATTTTCTCAAATGCGCATACCTAACAATTGCATGCACAAACATCCGGTCATGTTGCGTTCATTCAAAGATGCTATCACCTCCACACTAGGCACTGTCATCTTGTAAGTTTGCATGGGCCCCCACACTATTCTAGAATTGTTTTATGTTTTGGAGGGGGAATTCCAATATAACTTGTTGCTTGGTAGACCCTGGATCCGTATTATGGGTTGCATTCCTTCCACTTTAGATCACTGTGTAAAGTTTGAACACGAAGGACACACTTATACCATTCCAGCTGACCCATCACCTTTCAAAACATTGCAACATGCTTTACCGACCCAATGATGTACTCATACCGGTCAAGCCATCTACTTCCACAACCACTTCACCACCTTCACCTACACCTACACCCACACCTACCAGTACCAGCCACTGCTTTCACCGCACATACCTCCTCTATGCCTACCACTACTATAACCTCCACGGCTGACCCATTAGCTTCCTAATCCATTAACACCACCTTCGCATCGACCTCTGACACATCATCCATACCAGCTACCCACATACCAACCACTGATCCCTTGGAAGGTGTTTTTCAACGCCTCACTCTGGGGGAGTACCGCCTATATAGTGTCAACACCTTCCTTACTCCACACGAGTATGGAAGTATTCACCAACACCCTCACTATGATCACCATATAGGAGAACACCTCCTTTATGGTCCTCCTCATCTTCGTACTAGTCTCACCTATGGGGGACTTGATACTACCACTTACACACCTGAACCACCATCACAACCCCGCCCATTTTCCACTGACTTCTAATCACTTACCAATCATTGTTTCACCCACACCTTCCTGCACCATTGTGTGTGGAAGGGTTTTGGTTTTGGATTCTACGAGCAAGGTCTCCATACCATTATTCCATGCACCACCCGTAAACATAATGATCATAGTGGTATCAGCTTCCCTGACCCTTCTACCAAATCGGCCCACATTGAATTCATTAAAGACCCTAGCCCTTCTCCACCTTCATCACCACCCTCACCGACGGAGTCGATGGATCTTGAAATCTATCCCTCCTAAAAAAAAATTCATAAACACCATTTCCTTGGGTCCTCTGACTTATCAACGTGAGGGCAAAGCCCCTTCCACTCTTCTATTCATGTATCCTGAAATGATTGATGATGACACATCGACCATTAACATCGTTCAATGTCAGGATGATGAATCCATACTCACCTACCCTGGGTGTAGAAGACTCATATATTCATCAGTTCATTACCATCTGAGACGTAAACCATGTTGAGTGATTTGAATATTGAGATCAACATTCATACTCAGAACGACCTGCACATCCTAAAGACCAGACAATATTTAGATGTTGTTAAACAGGAAGCCATCACTTCTTTTCTTCTCGAGAGCATAACCATGCTTTCGCTTGGTCCTACGTAAACATGCCAAGTATTGACCACCACCATAGTGGTCCACAATATCGTAACTGTTCCCAATGCCAAACATATCCAACAAAAGTTGAGGAAAATTCACCCTCACATTGCCCTTCTCTTCAAAGAAGAACTTCAACATCTTCTTTCTATTTCCTTCATCTTACCAATTGATTATCCTCGTTAGATTTCTAACATTGTCCTTGTCACTAAAGTAATAGGGGGACTCTATATTTACACGGACTTCTGTGACCTCAACCTCGCCTACCTGAAAGATGACTTTTCGTTTCCCAGTATTGATGGTTTCTTGAGTTATAACCAAATTTTGTTTGCCCCAAAAGATCATCACAAGACCGCATTCATTACCCCTTGGGGAACCTTTTACTATCGAGTCATGCCTTTTGGCCTTAAAGATGTTGGTGCTACATATTAGCGTGCTATGACTTACATCTTCCATGATATCATGCATTGCATATTGGAAGATTACGTGGATGATATCTTGGCTAAATATAAACACCGTGCCAAGTACCTCGATGTCCTCAAAACCATCTTGGATCGCCTCATTAAATATTGAATCCGCCTTCAACCTCAAAAGTGCGTCTTCATGGTTCTCTCTGGAAAACTCCTGGGATTTATTGTTTCCCTCAGTGGTATAGAAGTTGACCCTGTTAAAGTCAAGCCCATTCTGGAAATTCCTCCACCCATGAACCTCAAGAAACTCCGTAGCCTGTAAGGTAAATTGCAATCCATTCACCATTTCATTTAACAACTATAGGATCGGTGTTAACCATATCATCATCTGCTTAGGAAGGATGTCTCCTTTAAATGGGATGACACTATCACAAAGATTTTAAGGCCCTAAAACACTAAAACAATATATTCTCCAACCACCCATCCTCATTCCACCTAAATATGATCAACCCTTTTACCTATACATATCAGCTACCGATCATTCCTTGGGAGCTATGCTCACTCATCGCGATGAACAACATAGGGATCAGGTGGTTTATTATATAGGTCGTACCCTTCTAGACTATGAAACCCAATACACTCACCCTGAAAAAATTTGCTTATCCTTAGTTTTTGTTGCCACCAAACTCCGCCATTACCTACTCAACCACAAAACCTATGTTGTGACCAACACCGACCCTTTACACTTCATGTACGCTAAACCCTATCAAAATCAATGTGTTGCACATGTTGGCTCATGCTTTTAGCTGATCTTGACCTTGAATTCATTCATCAAAATTCCATTAAGGGCCAGGCTATCGTTGACCAACTGGCTGATGACACCTATTTCTGGGGGACTAACCCTCTAATTTTGACTTTCCCGATGAGTCAATTGCTACTCTTTCCCTGGATGAACCCCCTTACCAAATGACAATGTTCTTCAACGGTTCCAAGTGTTAGCATGGGGGTGGAGCTGATGTTATTCTCATCCCTCTGGATGGAGAACCAATGCCCTTATCTTTCAAACTAGACTTTGAAAGCACCAATAATATTACCAAGTAAGAAGCACTTGTACTAGGTCTACAGACCACCTATGCCCTTGATGTCAAATCAATCCACATCTTTCGTGATTCACAATTGGTCATAAACCAAGCCAATGGTATGTACCAATGTCTGGCCTGCTTAGCTTCCCAAATACCCACTTCCCCTACCGATTCTAAAATATTTGTCACTGTATAATGCCTCCATTCACCTTCTTATTTACCTCATGATGTTTACTCAATCAGAACCGACACCCCTGACCCGAGTGACCTTTGGTATAAACAATACTTTAACTACCTTTCCCTCTCCATCTTACCTCCTGATCTCATCCGTAACGGACAACATGCCTTCCTTAAGAAGGTCTCCCATTTTGTTATCCTAGGGGGACTCCTTTATAAGCGCGGATTTGATGGTATTCTCTTACAATGCCTCACAAGTTTTGAAATCGCTTACACCATCAAGGAAGTTCATGATGGCATATGTGGAGGCCACTTTAGTGGCCTTGCTATTGCTAAACATATTCTTTTCCTAGGCTATTATTGGCCGACCCTTAACCATGATTGTTGTGACTATGTCAAATGCTGTGTGAAATGTCAACAACATTCCAACCTTCATCATACACCTAGTCATGCCTTACAGGTTGGTCGTGACCTTTGGCCCTTTTCTCAATGGGGTTTGGATCTTGTTAGAGAAATCAATCCTCATTTTTCCTAATGCCATAAATGGATCATAACAGCTACCGAATACTACAAAAAATGGGTAGAAGCCATACCGCTCATTTCCATGAAAGCCGAGAAAATATGTGAGTTCATTAACCATCACATCATTTATCGCTTTGGTGTCCCTCATCGCCTCATCACTGACAATGGAAAAAAATTTAAAAACAAAACATTGAAAAAACTTTGCGATGCCTTCGGCATTCATCTTAGTTTCTCCTCACCTTATTACCCACAAACCAATGGCAAAGCTGAATCCACTAACAAAACCCTTAATAAAATTCTCATGAAAGTGGTTGACGATACTCAGAAGGATTTGAATACACACATTCCTTTTGCTCTATGGGCATACCACACTAGTATTCGCACTTCCACTGCAGCTACACCCTTTTCACTGGTCAACGGTATAGAGGCTGTTTTGCCTCTCGAAGTCCAAATCCCCTCACTCCAAATTTCTCTTCATGACATGCTTACTAATGATGACTTTCGTCAGGACCTCTTAGCACAACTAGAGTTATTAGATGAATGTCATCTTAACGCTCTGGATCACCTTCAAGTTTATCAACAACGTATCAAACGTGCTTATGAAAAACATTTTCATGAGCGAAAATTCCGAGTCAGTGACCTTGTTTTGAAAGAAAATCAACACGTAACCAAAGTAGAGAAAATAAAATGGGGCAAATTTGCTCCTAATTGGCTTGGACCATACATCGTAACTCATACCTATGGATCAATTGCCTATCGTTTGTCCTCACTTGAGGGTAAACCTGAACTTGAGCCCCTTAACACATTACATCTTCGACCGTTCTACTATTGACCTCTAGTCCTACATCACTATTTATCTAGTTCATGCTCATCCCTTGAGTGCCATTTATCTTTTCCACATCTCATCTCCAACGACTAAACAAGGATCATGTGATTACCCGTCACCCTTTTACCTTTTCTTAAATATGTGCACCACGAATCTGCACATGGCATGATTCTCATGGATAATTTTCATCTTTTTTTAGATGAGATCCCTTGTTGTTCACCCTTGCCTTCTCAACAAGAACTAAATGCTTTGCTATAGTGTCGTCCATAACTTACAAGCCAAAAAAAAAATCAAGATGAATCCCTTAGAAGGACATCTTCCCAAAGTAAGGGATCTACTCCTTGAGTCAAACTTCCAATATAAAAGATGAATCCCTCAAAAGGACATCTTCCGCCCTCAATTGTCCCTATAAGTAGACTGCTCCCTCGAAGGACAGCTATAAAAATCTCACAACTCTTTACATAGTTTTTCCAAAAAGAAGACTATTGTTTCTCAAAAATCAAAATTTAGAAGCTTCCCACATCGATCAGCTTCGCGAAGACCTCAAGGAGACATATACTCATCCTGTGTAGAATTCCCACATTGATCAGTCTATATACAAAGTTAAAAAGAAAATAAAAAGAAAAATAAGATTTTTCCTCATGGACTTGCCTATTGTGATCTTGGCTCTATTGCCCAAGGCATTCTACTTCCCATTTTATGACCCAATTACCTGCACCTCTCTACATGTTGTCTTTTAACTTCATACCTCAAGGTACTTGCTAAACCTATGACATTTGGTGATCATGTGACTCTTCGTCACTCTTAGAATTATCAATCATGTACTATCTTTAGGGTCTTCCATTAATTAGCATATCTATAGATGTGTTTCATACGTTTTGATCCTCGCCAATCAGGTGGCTTTCTTGCCCCCTCTTATCTTTTCTTTTCTTCATCACTTTTTGATCTTCTTATACAGGACTTAGTCCTCGATGCTTACCTTTTGGGGTCATCCTCCCCTTTCGCCATAGTCACCCTCACCTGACACATTTTTACTATCATCTACCCCCACCTATAAAACCCAAATTCACAACATGACCACAAACCTACCAACTCATTTTCATATTTTTTCCCTAGCTTATGGGAGAACTACATTGGTCTGTGGTCCCTTTTTACCGAGACTATGTAGGTAGCACTTCCAGAGCATGGGGCCATGGAAGGTTAGCTCAACCACTCTTTACCCTAACCATTTTCCCCACCTTTTACCTGATTTCCTGTTCATCTCAAAAAAAAAAACTCGACATCTAAACCATATACCACATAACTTTTACCACTTTTATTATTTCACATTTTCATACATACCCAACATTTTCCATATTTTACACTATCTCATACATTTATATGACCATTTGTTATCAAAATACTAAACTAACTCAACCATTACTAACGACCTGACTCGATCTATGCCTAAACTGACTTGACTCAATCCATGCCTAAAATGACCTGACTCAATCCATGCCTAAACCGACCTGACTCAATCCATGCCTAACAACCTGACTCAATCCATGCCTAAACTGACCTGACTCAATCCATGCCTAAACTGACCTGACTCGATCCATGCCTATGACCTGACTCTATCATGCCTAGCTCATCTATTTTCCATCCATGTCATAATAAAGTAAAAATCATACACATCATAACAGCATCACTTGAATATCATCTATCTCCTCATATATACATGTGTGTATCAATACAATGTACACCCATATCACATAAATGTGTATCTCAATAAACATGCTTGTCTCATCATGGCTATCATCTCAAAACTGTGGGCACGTAGGCTGATATCCTATACAAAATCATCATCGGCACGTAGGCCGGTATCCAATACAAAAATTTCTTCGGCTCGCAAGCTGGTATCATGTCCAAAAAATAAATACAATATCTCTCCAGCACATAGGTTGGTCTCATATATCATGCATACAAAAATGACTCGGCATGCAGGCTGGTCCACAACAGGTCAATCATCTCCCCACCTGATGTCGGGGAATGCTCCCTATGCCCGTGTCTCTACCAATCCCTTTGCCACATTTGTCTGGGGCCTGACACCTACCTCACCTCCTGCTGATGGCCCCTCACATGGGGCTGGCCTCTGCACACTAGTGGCCTCACCACGACCCTGTCCCTAGGCTTGCCGACCCCCTGTAATCTCCACACTGTGAGTGCGAGATCTAGTCCTCTCACTAGAGGCTTGTTGTGCTCTGTATTTGGCATAGGAGGGAACATCTAGCCCGATAGCTAACAAATGATCCTGGTAATACCGTGCCTCTCTTAGGGCATCTCTAAACCTGGCCATGGGCACTGTCTGTGGAGGTGTCATGGGTCCCACTGCCTGTGTGGGTATGTGTATAATGGGACCCTGTCCCTGAACTTGCACTGAGCCATGTGCTGGTACTAGAGCCTGTGCCTGTATCTGGGCCTATAGGGTAGTAATCTGTGCCTGTGCTATGGCCAAATAGCCTTGTAAAGCCTAAACCTATGTCTATAGGGTGGCTATCTGCCCTCTATATCCACCTACCTCCTCTCCATCTCCTCCTGCCTCTGTTTGTGTAGGTACCTGTCCCTGGCCTACCTGAGCATGCATTGTTACTATCTGGGCCTATAATGTGGCAATATGTGCCTCTAAAATTGTAAGATTCCCCTGCATGATCCCTAGTTCCATCACCAAAGTAGCCACCTACCCCTATAGGGCATCTCTTTGAACTATGATGGTGGCTAAGTCTGGCTGCCCTAGCCTCAGTGGTACGGATCTTAGCTGTGCCACCCACCACTGCTTGTACCCATTTGTAACCCCAACATCATCAATCTGTACATCTACTGGCTACTCCTCCTACCCAGTTGACACCATGGGTCGTGGTGGAGACATAGGTCTCTCCACATAATCTCTCTGGTACTGAGGGAATGGAGGTGGTACACCCTGGAATAATCCAAACTGGCATCTAACCCACTCTACAGGTATCCACTCATGCTCTCCCACTCTCCTCCCCTTTATCCACAGATGTATCTGTAGCCCAGCTAGCTTTGTGGCCATCTGTTTATATGAAGGGTAGCCCACATATGGCCTCCAAATGACATGCACTCCGGACAGCCCCTCCAGCAACCTCCTGTAATAAGCTACATCATGTGTAGATTTGGCACCTCAGGCCTCTCCCATGGCCGGTACCCACCACCTGTACCCACTCTCAAAACTCTCTATGGGAATGCATATGCCCGGGGCATCCCCAATGGTCAAACAAAAATAATGTGCTTGTACGCCCAACAATGTAGTAGTATGAGGCAACAGATGTTGAACCTCCGTAGTCACCCATAGGCCTATAGCTCTCTATACACCTGTGTTAGTAATGCAGGTGACCATGTGAACTGTGTCTGATGTACCATCATGTTATAGAGAACTACCATCCGTGACCTCAGGAATCTCCCCCATCTACATCTAGCAGTGCAAAGCAGCACACTACCTCCATCACAAGTACCACTAACCTCATCTCCTCTGGATGAGCTCTATACATCGCTCCATAGCTCATACTAGTGCTATGGAATGTCAGGTCTACTACACCCTCACCAAAAATGGGTGTTAGTAACTCCTCAGAAACCTTTGACGAGATAGAATAAACTTGGGCCCCTAATATGGGCAACCGCAGGATCCTGTATACATCCTCCAGGGTGATCGTCATCTCACCCATCGGCAAATGGAAGGTATTGGTCGCCGAGTCCCATCTATCGATGAGGGCAACCATAAGACTTGCCTCCCAGACTACATGTCGGTAGCACCTCACCCCTATCAATCCCACCTCTGCCACATGCCGCCACTCCTGCATCACACTTTCCCGTACTCTTAATAACAAGGGTGGCACCCGGGCTCTCATCCGCAGCTCGTCTATCGCCTTTATCCCACAAAAGTAATGTATTAGTATACCTTTTCTCAACTTACCTATTTTACCCCATATCCTGACCTAATCTACTCAAACCCATCTAACCTAACCCTCACCCAAACCTACCCAAACCTACCCAAACCTAAGGTTAACCAACCCTAGTTATCCCTTGACCAACCACGGTCTCCCCTTGACCAACATCGGTCATTGTTCTTGTGACCGATACCGGTCTCTACCCACCGATGTCAGCCAAAAGCTGACCGACGTCGGTTACTGTCACACCACCCGCCCTGACTTTCCAACCCTAATTTCTCCCTTCCTCGACATTCTACCCACCTACCTCCCTCCTTTCACCCTTATTTGTTCCTACCTTACCATTTTACCCTACCCCCTACCCTTCCCCATGCTCATTACCCTCTAAATTTCCTGTTTTGATATCCCCCCCAAACCCCATTTTTTAAATATTTTCTACATTTTCCAACAAAACTAACTCCATAATCAATACCAAAGGTTCAACACCTACCTGATCTCATTGCCACCATCGTGGTGGAACCTCTGGCCTCCACGCCGCTCCTCTTGAGCCCTCTCTAGCCTCTACCATCCTCAACTGAACAACCACTCTTCAGCCACACGAGCCGTGCCACCTGCTCTCGTAGTCCCACCTCTCACTCAACCACTCTCACCTATGTGGCTCGCCAACCAAGCTCTCTACTGTACTCTTTTGTCCTATTCATCTTTTCTATCTTTTTATCCGTTTCTCCCTTTCCAACAGCACAAATGACTTTTCAAATGTAGGTTTTCCACTTTTTATACCCTAGCCGACCCGACTAACGTCAGTTAACCCTAAACCGCTGCCCTAGACTACCGCCGTTGGTTCCCCTACATCGTCATTGGTTTATTATCAACCGATGTTGGCTACCCTGCCTACTCATTGCCCTGACATTGACCTCTTTTTCCTTAACCCCCCTTTCTTTTGCCTTTCATACACCTATCTAGACCACTTTACCTTCACCTCTAGCCCTCCACCCTCTTCCACCTCCTCGTATCCACTGTTGATGCCTTATTATTTTACCCCTACCTCAGCCTTACCTGTGCCGTGATCTCGATATTTGGATCTGGACCATCGTTAGTGACCTTTGACCTCATGTGTTCGCTATACCTTGCGGCACTATTACCTGTGTTGTTGACCTAATGACCTTACCTAGCCTATTATAGTGACCATTTATCCTAACCCTACCTTGGGTGTACCGGAACATACCTAAACATTCCTGCACCTAACCTACATTGTGTTTCCTGACCTTATCCTATACCTTGGATACCATATTCACTTCACCCTTGTTTGGATAAACCTATTGACCTTAGACGATGTAGAGTTTCCTTGCTCTTCAACTTGGTAGTGTGTTGCAGTTTATACGTGTGTGTGCATTTGACTGTTGTTACCTTTGACCTTGACCCATCACCTAAATCACCTGAGTCAACCTTTCATCCTCTTTCCCTACACCTACTTAACTTTTCCTCACATTTACCTTTTATCAAACCACTCACCGCTTCAGCCTGCTGCTTCGTCAGTTCTTGGTTTGAGGGGGATCACCTTCACCCCCACATGGGCCAACCACATCTTATTTTTGTTTGCATCACTTACCAATACAAGCTACGTAACAAAAAGGGAAAAAATGTAGACACTAAAATTAGGTCACACTCCCCTTTTATCCCTTGACATATAAACACCCTTCATCACATTCACCTAGCCATGAGCCCCTTCACCCCATTAATATTAATTTAATTTATTTAATTAAATTAATGCATTATCCTCACTGTATTTATTATTTAAATATCTTATTTAAATAATATCTGCACATATAGCTCACCAAGCCAACTCAACCTAAGACCTATTCTTAGCAAGTTCCCATAACTAACTAAGACTTACCCAAACCCTAAAAATCAATGCCTACAATCCCTCTAACCACATTCTCACATATTCACAAGAAGCTCGAAGTCTAACCTGCGGGATAACCACACAAGATCTAAGGAAATCAGGAGGATAAGTTTAGTAAACCTAGGAAATCTCACCTTGACTGACGTCGGTTACCCCTAACCATTGCTGGTTAAGTCGGGCCACCATCGGTTACCCCTTTTTAACCCCTAAACTACCTTATTCTCAAGGTTGGAAAACATTGGGAGAAAGTTGACGAGAAATAATGAGATCCCAAAAGATAACGCATCTTCAGAGAGTCAATTCTAGTAAGAACTCACATCCAAAGAAGGAGATTGAACATCTTCTCCTGCACAGCCATCCCAACCACATTCAGATCTATCTAAGCAAAGAAAAGTGTGCATGCAGCCCATTTAGAAGCTTTCTTTTAGTCGGTGATCACCTGTAGCCTTCAAACCCATCATCAGCAGCTCCATCCTTCACACATAGACCTTCATGAATGAAATCCAAGTAAGTACAATATCCTACTCTCCTGGTTATTTCATTTCATCATTATTTTATCATCCATTGTTTATTTTGTTCCTTATTGACCATATCCAACACTTTTCACCTCCATAGACCCATCAAAACCTCGCAAAAGCCTACTCCAGTCACCCATTACCTCGTCCTGACCAACCAAAATCCTTTGTGCAATCACAACGGAGACCAAAACCCTATTCTGTGATATTTCCAAATCTCACAGTAACCGACGCCGCAGTCGATCACCCCTGACTGACGCCGGTCTCTGTGTTTTCCCACACAGCCTTAAATAGAGACCTATCCACCTAATTTTACCTTACCTTCATTCACCTGTGACCTACCTGAGACCTTTATTAGACCCGAAAAACCCATAACCAACCATTTGACTTGTGGATTCTATTCTAGCTTAGCCTGTTAGATTAGATCTATTTGTTATTGTGTTTTAAGTGAGATACCTAAATAATTTCAAAATAACAATAGGATTTAATTTTTTTACAACATTAAATTATTTTAAACAGTGGACTAACAACCATATAGGAAGTATCATACTTCCCAGATCTAGCTTACGCTAGGCAGTTTACTGCCCATATTGTTTAATTCTTTCTGGTGGTCTTGCTTTCATTACAGGTAGTTCCTCCTAGCAAAAAGGAAGCTCTCACAATCAACTATGGATTTGGAAGTCATATGCATGCAATAACCTATCAACAGACATTTGAACAGGCATTCCTCCTACGCCCATTACCCTATCTATTTCGTCCACGATTCAAAGAAAGAATCTAAGAAAAAGGTGAAACAAGCACAACTCTCAAAACAAATATGATCTTGGATTAATGGCATGAGAAGACATTTTAGGGTTTCCCTCCATCAAAATGAGATGATTATTCATCCTTGGTGTGTGGAAGAAAGCAACCATGGATGTTTTGAGCAAAAACAATTCATTTGAAGCAATCTGATTCACATTAAAGGCATGAAAGACGTTTTTGAAATTTTCTCAAATGAAACCTATAATAAATGATGTTTTTATTCCTCCACTGCATTGAGGGGTTCGAGATCTTTCCAAAAAGTCTGATTTTGTTCAAATCTAATCTCTGGATCGAAAGATATGCTCATTTGAAGATTTAGGGCAAAAATTTGGGCAAAAATTTCGAGGCACTAATTAGGGCATACTTGGCGGAAAAATAAGATTTTGAAAATGGGTCCACGGGGTCAAAATTTTCTTTTTTCACTTTTGGAAAATTTTCCAAAAAATCTCCATGCCTCCGCCATCCTAGGACATGGGTCACATTCTGGTTCGCTGATGGGATCGCGGGCCGAAAACCTGTCTTTTTCCTTTGAAAATTTTCATTGCGAAAATTTTCCATTTTACCTCTGCGCTTCCCCCCTTTTGCTATTGACTAGACACATGGCACTCCCTCATTGGTCGGCAGGGATGTCCCTCATCTTTTCACTTTTGCACCCTTTTTGGTTTTGGCAAAAACCAAAACTTCCCTCGCTAGTCCGACTCCTCCGCCACTGGACACGTGGCAGCTTTAAAATGAACCGCGGGACTTGGGGCCAAAATTTACCTTTGGGCATTTTTGACAAAAAGGGAAAAAATTCCCAAATCTCCCCGTGCCTCCGCTGACCCATTTCCTTCTTCTCTGCTGGCCCGCGGGTAAAATTTTGCCCTTTTGCGCTTTTGACCAAAGTGCCAAAAACTTAAACTTTTCCCCGATGTCAGTCACTTTGCCCTACCACATGGCACCTTCTTATTGGCTGCGGGCCTGTCTAGGGAAAATTTCCCCAAAAAACTCCACCGAGCCATAACTTGAAAATGACAAGGAGTTAGGAGGAAAATTTTACCTTTCTGGAAAGGTAAGAAAATTCTCTATCTGATGGAATCATACCCAAAAAATTTGTAGTCGCCTAAGCATGCGAAAATTCCATTTTAAGTACCAGCAAAGGAAATGGTGGAGGAGTTATCCAAAAATAAGCATGGGCTTATTTTGGATAACAATTTTGGTGACTCAGAGGGGTCATTTGATTACTAGATGAAGTGACTAGCTACCTGAAGCAATCCATTGGGAAATGGAGTCATGAACTTAATTGCCTGTTACTCTCAATTCATTAGAAAACCTCTAGGATGAAAATTGAGGGTAAAAAAAAAACCACTTTGACCTGGGACATGATTTGCAAAAGATGCATCCTTGGGACAAAAAAACCTGTGCTAAAGCACTTAGGGAAATATAAATCTAAGCTACTACAAAATAATATGCACAAACACTTGGAGGAATGAAAATATAAGCTAATATGTACAAGGTGGGAAGTTTCCCTTAGTAGCAATGCTTTAGATGGATTCCATTAACCAGAATTTGCAGTTCCTCACCATCCAATGTAGACAATTGGGATGAATCTCTATTTTTTCCTTTTGTGACCATGTAGGGGCCACTCTAAATGGCATCAAATTTTAATGCCTTCCTGGCGTTGCTCGGTTTGCATCCCATTTCAACACTAAATCTCCAACTTGGAAAGTTCTAGCCTTAGCTTTCTTATCAAAGCTTCTCTCAATCATTGCTTGATCCTTTTCCATTGTTTGGGCTGCATGCTCTCTAGTTTCTTAGAGTTCCATCAATTATGCATATCTAACCTCCATGGGCTCAAACTCTAACAATTCCAATTGTTTCATGAGTTCCTGTGTTGGTAACTCAAGTGACATAGGTAAGACTGCCTCCCTCCCATAAACAAGTCTGAATGGAAAGTTACCTATGGATCTCTTGTGAGTTATCCTATCAGCCCATAGAGCTGATTTGAAATTAGTGTGCTAAGTCCTATGATTTTCATCAAGAGTCCTCTTTATGATCCGTAGTAGATTCTTGTTTGTGGACTCAGCTTGGTAATTACCTTGAGGGTAATAATTTGATGAAGTTCTCAAATAGATCCCATTTCTAACAACCCATTTAGTTACCTTTGATCCTATGAATGCCAATGCATTATTTGATATTATAGTGGCAGGTATACCAAATCTGGTTGTTATCCCCTCGTAGAAGTCTAGAATGCTAGATTCATTTACCTCTTTGAGTGTCACTGCCTCATTCCATTTGGTGAAGTAGTCTGTTGTTGTTAGAATCCATTTGTGCCCTTGGTTTGAGTTTGGATTAATGAATTCAATGAATTCCAAACCCCATTACATGAATGGTTGGTCAACTGAGATTGGGTGCAATGGAAGTGCTACTAACCTCTCTTTGCCCGTGAAGAATGCACAATTTCTACATCTCTTGATCTATGCATAACAATCACTAAATACTTTGGGCCAATAATAACCAACCTTCATGATCTTGAGGGTTGTCACTCTTGGAGAAAAATGACCCCCAGCTGATCCATTATGGAAATCTTCTAACATTTTCTCAATCTGATTTCTCCCAATGCACCTCAACAACACTCCATTGATATCCTTTTTGAACAAGACATCATTAACAAGTGCATATGAGATAGCTTGCAATCTGAAGTGTCTTTTTTTTGGCTTTGTTCATCTCTGGAGGGCATAGGCCTATTTGTAAGAAGTGCATTATGTCTTGGGTCCAGCAAGGAGTGAGCACACCACCATTCTCTTCTTGAACATCTCTTTGTTCTTGGCTGTCCTGCAACATCAAAACAACATTCTTCTCTTTTCTTTCTTCAATTGGTTGACTCAAGGCCAATTGCTCACACAACCCCTTTCCTTGGACCAGCTTGGTGAATTTGATCTCAATATCATACTCCATGACACGAGTAATCCACCCTGCACATTTTTCATTCAGATCTTTTTTGAGGAGGAAGTCTTTAACTCCCGCATGAGAAACCAACAGTTGAACCTTGTTGTTTGAAACTAGATGCTTAAATTTCTTCAAGCTCCTAATCAATGTAAGAACATGCTTCTTAATGAAGGAATATCTTACTTCATAGTCCTCCAAGATTTGGCTAAAGAAGGTAATTGGCTGCTCTGTATTTCCTTCGTTCTGTTATGCTAAAATTACAGAAATTCTATCACCACCACCAAATGCATAAATGATGAAATATTTGGAGAAATCTGGGTTAATAAGAGTTGGAGCCCATGAGATAGCTTCTTTGATTGCCTCAAAACTTGCCTTACCTTCATCTGTCCATTTAAAAGCCATACTTTTCTTCAACATCATAGTTATTGGCTTGACAAGGGCTGTAAAGTCTGGAACAAACCTTCGAACAAAATTGATTCTTCCCAAGAAACTTTGAAGAGCATTCTTATGAATTGGTAATGGTAGTTCTTTTATTGCTTCAACCCTTTCTGGATCAATCACTAATCCTTCTTTGGAAATAATGTGGCCTAGGAGCTTGCCTTCATGAGCTAGGAATATGCATTTTTTGGGATTGAAGGATACCCCAAATCTTCTACATATTTGGAACACTTGTCTCAAATGAAATAGGTGGTTTGCTGCACTTTTAGAAAATACAGTAATATCATCTAGGTATATCAACACTATTTCATTGATCAATCCCTTGAATGCCATGTCCATTTCCCTTTGGAAAGTAGCTCTGATGTTAGACAACCCAAATGGAATTTTTTTATATACATAGGTTCCCCATTTGGTGGTGAAGGTTGTTTTAAACGGACCATCTTCCTTTACCATGATCTGATTATACCCTAAATAACCATCTAGAAATGAAAACCTCTCAGAGCTAGCAACAACTTGCACAATATGCTCCATAGAAGGAAGTGGGTAGTGATCCTTGAGGGATGATTTGTTCAAATCTCTAAAATCTACACACAACCTGATTTCCCCATTCTTCTTTCTAACTAGAACCAAGTTTGCAACCCAACTTGAATGCTTGATGGGGAATATGATACTTGCTTCTATTAACTTATTCAATTCCTTCTTCATGAGAGGCTCAATGTGTGGATTGACCGGTCTCTGTTTTTGCTTGACAGGCTTAACACTTGGATCTAGTTCAATTGTGTGTTGAGCTAGCTTGGGATTGAAACCTTTTAAGTCTTCATAGCTCCAAGCAAATACATCCAGGAACTCTTGGAAAAGTTGCATGAATTCATACCTTTCTTGCTCGGTTGCCACTTTACCAATTTGAAGTGACTTTCCTTCTCTAATTGAGATGGGCTCTGAATCCTCTCCCTTGACTTGGATGTTTGCTTTCTCCTTCCTAAATTGAGCATTAGGATTGAAGATAGACTCTAAAGTCACAAGTCCTTTTGGTAGTTTGTTGGTTCTCAGTTGTACCACTTGATCACTGTACTGCTGTCCCAAATTTTCATGATTTTTGTTTGAGAACTCAGCTTCCTCTTGCAAGAAATTGATAATTTGTTGGTCACTCTCAAACACTTGCCAACTTGTATTATTGTCTTACACTGATGGCCTCACAATCACATGGATGTTTGGCTACATTTTATCTCTTTTGATACTCTCCATAACATCAAAATTTTCTCCAACTGCTGCAAGCATATCAGCAGCTTGGTTCTCTTTCCTAGGGATGGAGTTGATGCCAAAGCCCTCGAAATCCTCAATGAGATTCCACACCCTATTCCTATAAATTTCGAGCAAGTCATTCTTGGTAGCATGCTGTCCTTTAACTTGATTAACAATCAGCTCTCTATCACCAAAGACTTGTAAATTTTTGATGCCTCTCGTTCTTGACCAATGCAATCCATGTATCAAAGCTTCATACTCAGTAGTGTTGTTAGAACATGCAAACTGAAACCTAAAAGATGAGTAATACTTAATGCCTTGAGGTGAAACAAGCATAGCTCGTCCTCTTGCACCTTGTCTACTTCTTGATCCATCAAAGAATAGCTGTCATATCTCATTGTCATCTCCATGGTCTGGCTTGGTGATGCTAGGAAGAGGCCGATTTTCTTCATGCATGTAATATACTCCTAGTTAATATTCTTCCATTTCCTTGTAGGGATCAAAATCATGTACCTTGCTTTCCCATTTGTCAAGAGTCAAATCTAGAATGTTTCCAACTTTGGTGTCAGCTTCATGTGTGCTTGGATAATCTTCTTGATCAAACACTGAACAATTGGCATTGATTGGGCTTGGAGTATGAGGATCAATGTGAAAGTTTTCAATAGGTTTGGACCTGATTATGGCCTTGGCTCCATACCTTGTCCTAAAAAACATGTGTGTCAAGTTAGCAGATAGGTAGCCTCCAATTCTAGCTATGAAATCCCTTGACAAACATAAGGCAAAGAGTGGTGGCAAATCTATCACTGACACATCTTACAAAATAGTGACATTGGGGCATGCATGAAAAGTAAGCTTTAAATATTTAATTACCCCAACTGTTGTTACTGCTGTCCCATATAATTTCACCACCCCTTGGATATGAATTTATATTGGAGGCCCAGATTATCAGCTATTTGCTTGGGAATCATAGACCTACTTGACCCAGAATCAATCATACAATTATGTACTAGTTTATCCCCAATGATAAATGAAACATAGAATGGAGGGGGCTTCAAATTTTTACCTTGTTGTCCTCCATGATTCCCCTTAGGCTGAGTGGAATTTGTGAGTACCTTCTCTGTCATATGAGCTAGCTGATTTGGGGTTGATCAGTTCTTCATGGCAGCTTGTAGTAGATCCCTTTGTCCTGAGATGGATATTGACTCCCACATAGATATGTTCACATTGGTCTTCTTCATTTGTTCAATGATATTGAATGTGGATGAACCATCTCTTCACTACCCTTTAGTCTACACATTCTTTTCTTGTACATGGGATACAACAATTGGCATTTGAGCTAGTCTAGAAGGTGGCTTGGGCTGTCCTTGCACATTTGGAACTACATTTTTCTTGCCAACACCTTGTACTTCACTTGGATCTAATGAATTCCTTTCACCAATATTCCTCTTCTTTAACTGTGTGTTAATTGTTACATTCTGAGAAGGTGTTTGATTCACACCACAAAAATCTTCAGCCTGCTAATTCACAAGTGTAGTCTCATTTAGAGTTGTATCTTGTTGAGATGTTCCTTGTTGGTTTGTTTCTCAGCTTGCTTCACTCTCTACACCAGTTACTATCACCATCAAAGCTTGGTTCAAAGCACCATTGAAGCACATAGATTAGCTGTGAGGTCCATTACATGGGAAACACCAATCATACTCTTGAGCTATATTATTTTACACTGGTACTAAGGCTTTAGAGGTGGATGCAACATTGAGGTTATAGGGATGAAATGGTCTATTGGTAGGAGGCCTTACTTGATTTTGATTTGTAGCTAGGTTGGGTGTCCTATTAGGCTGATATGGTTGTTTATTGGGCTAAGTTTGAGGCTGATAAGAAGGCCTAAAACTTTGAGCTTGCTATCTCTTAAGTGTAACCAGCTCATTGCCTAGATTTTGTAATTGTTTCATAACATCCTGGAGCTCATTTGAGATACTAGAGGATGAAGTAGAAGTTTCATTTTAGCTCTAGTTTCTAGGAGCATGAATATGAGCTAAAGTAGGTGTTTGACTAGCACTTGGGCTTCCCAACTCTGGATATAAGGGCACAGGAGGCATAGGTGCAAGTTTACCAGCTTGGATCAAACAATTCTTAGCCCTAATGGTGATGGTATAAGCTACAGGTAGAGTTATACCTCCCATGGATTGGATCAACATAGAAATGCCAGAATTTAAAGCCTTGAGATAGTATAAGAAAGCACCTTGAGCTGTTGGCCTCACTGCCAATGGGATTCTATCCCACGTTCTTTGAAATCTGAAATTGAATTTTGTTAGCTGCTCATTGGGAGCTCTCTGGATAGTTGTCAGTTTCTCCAATAGAGACAAGTTGTCCCCCTTTTCTCCAAATTGGTTATGGAGGGCTGTGCACAACTAGTTCCAATTATGGATAGAGCCTACCTCAAGGCTCCTGAACAATTGCAAGGCTTTCCCTTTGAATGAATATGCCAACAATTTGACAACAATATCCATCTCAACAATCTCATGGATTGCACAGACATTAGAAATGTCTTGGACATGATCACTAGCAGTGGTATGATTTTCTCTAGTAAAGTATCGAATGTTCTTCAATGCTGCAATTGGAACTGGGTTTTGTGGATTAAGAGCAAGTGGGATGCTGCTAGTGAAGTTAACATAAGGATTGGCTTGTGCCATTATGATTGGCCTGAGAACCCTTGTTGATTGGATGAAAGGTCTACCAGGTGGAGGAGTTGATAGAGTTCTGTTTGGTGGAGATGGAGACCTTTGAATCCTTCTTCCCCTTTCTCTTCTTTCTGAGGATAATTATAGATACTTAGACAATCCTTCTTCTCTAGTCCTTGACCTTGTTTGGATCCTTCTCATGAATCTTCAAGCTTCGATTGCTGAAACTAGTTAATTCTATCCTTTTGGAGTCACCAAAGGTGTAAATCAGGGCTCTTTCAAGCAAGAAACTTACAATAATTACACATCAACTTTGTTGTAATGAATATGAAGACCTCTAAGGTCTCACTAGGCATGCCAAAACTGTTAGTGTAAATCTACAACACCCCAAAATGACCTTCAGATCTGCAGTTCAAAATTGGGTCATTTAGTGTGATTGCACAACATTGAGTTTTCTCCAAGGTGTGAGACCTTGCAAGGTGAGAAAACTCTCCAGATTGAAGCTAGTTCTTACTCCTCTATTTAGGTGTATGTATGAATTTATAGAGGTTTAATACTAATTCCTACTCTAAAATCCAAGGAGACAAATTTGAAAATGCAAGAAAAGGGAAACAAAACTAAGCTAAAACAATGATACACCAAAGGAGTGACGAACTTCTATTTTGTAAATAAACACAGATCATAAGAATGTAGCACAAAACATGCACAGATTGCCAGAATATAATAAAAGATCATAAGACAATGATAAACAAATGAGAGGATTGGAAAATCAATCACAAAACATACATTATCATTCCCAATTTTAATCAATGCATTATAATGGCAAGGAGGAAAAATATATTTTACAACCTGTATGAGAGGTCTGAAACTCTAAAAATCTACCTGCTAAGGAAGAAAAGAGAGTTTGCAAAAGAAAAATGTCCAACATTACAATAGATTACATCTCCTCCATTTATAGCTCAAGAAAAGAGAGGGAAAATAGAGGAGGAAGTAAAATATGATCTTTTTCCTCAACCAGCTGCCATTAATTCTTTCAAATCGGCTTGCAATCCATCGAATCGACCTCCTCTGTTTCTATTTTGCGTGTTGGACAGAAAAATGATAAATTTGGTGAAGCACAACTCTCGAAACAAATATGATCTTATATTAATGGCATGAGAAGACCTTTTAGGGTTTTGTTCCATCAAAACAAGCTGATTCTTCATCCTTGGCATGTGGGAGAAAGCAACCATGGCGGTTTTGAGCAAAAACAATTCATTTGAAGCAATCTGGGTCGCATTAAAGGCCTGAAAGATGTTTTTGACATTTTCTCCATTGAAACCTACAAGAAATGATGTATTTATTCTGCTAATGCATAGAGGGGCTCGATACCTTTCCAAAAAGTTTTATTTTTTTCAAATCTGATCTCTAGATCGAAAGATATGCTCATTTGAAGATTTAGGGAAAAAATAGGGCAAAAATTTGGGCACAAATTTTAAGGCACGAATTAGGGCATACTTTCCAACAAAATCAGATTTTGAAAATGGGTCCATGGGGTCAAAATTTTCTTTTTGCACTTTTGGAAAATTTTCCAAAAAATCTCCGCGCCTCCGCCGCCCCGGGACATGTGTCACGTTCTGGTTTGCTGATGGGATCGCGGGCCAAAAACCTGTCTTTTTCCTTTGAAAATTTTCATTGGGAAAATTTTCCATTTTACCTCCGTGCTTCCACCCTTCCGCCGCTAACTGGACACGTGGCGCTCCCTCATTGGTTTGTGGGGATGCACCTCATATTTTCACCTTTGCGCCCTTTTTGGTTTTGGCAAAAAACAAAAACTTCCCCCGCTGGTCCGACTCCTCTGCCACTGGACACGTGGCGGCTCCAAAATGACCCACAGGTCTTGGGGCCAAAATTTTCCTTTGGGCATTTTTTACAAAAAGGGAAATTTTTTCCAAATCTCCCCGCATCTCCGCTAACCCATTTCCTTCTTCTCTGCGGGCCCGGGGGAAATTTTTTTCCCTTTTGCACTTTTGACCAAAGTGCTAAAAACTTAAACTTTTCCCGGATGTCCACCGCTTCGCCTTGCCATGTGGCACCTTCTTATTGGCCGCTGGTATGTCTAGGGAAAATTTCCCCAAAAACTCCACCAAGCCATAACTCGAAAATTACAAGGAGTTAGGAGGAAAATTCTACCTTTCTGGAAAGGTAAGAAAATTCTCTATCTGATGGAATCATACCCAAAATGTTTTGAGTCCTTGAAGTATGCAAAAATTCCATTTTAAGTACCAGCAAAGGAAATGGAGGAGGAGTTAGCCAAAAATAAGCATGGGCTTATTTTGGATAATAGTAACATCCAAAGGCATTACAAGAGTATCAAAACATCCATATAGAATCCATTCAAGGGATAAATGAATGCATTCTTCTACATACAATTCATAGGAGGGGAAGTTCCTTTTTCCATGCACACATCTATCTACATTTTCTACACCTATCTATTGCTCACTATTAAGTGCAAGTTACATAAGAGCCACCTAGGGAATGATTCTACACACACACATGTAAAACGACATGGGGTTTGAAATGCCCAGATCATAAGTTCACTCAATCAGGTGACCTTCAGGGTCAATATGACTCCCCATTTCCATATTTTTATTTTTAGGATTTGAAATGTTTTGAGCTTTTGCAGGTGCTCTTTCTCTTTGTAGGTTTCAAGCGAATTTGACGAACAAGCAATGAAGTACAAGCAACAAAAGGTGAAATCCAATGAACATCTCACAATCTTGTGAAATTTATTTTCTGAGGTTTTGAGTAGTCACAGACACCTAGAGGAGGTTTATAGCACCCAGGTGCCCTTGACCCTGTCTAGGCACCCTAGTTTCAACATTCCTGACAATTCGACATTTTTCCGGGTTTGGTTGTGACAGTCTAATTTCCTATTTTGTAAATTTTCCAGCTCAACACAACTTGAGAATTATTGAAAATTAGATAAATATCTTACTCTCTCTCTTGCACTTAGGGTTTCAAATTTATTAGCTTACTTTCTTGTGTCAAATATGTACTTTATTGCATATCTATATCTGAGTTGTAACTTAATTAAGATTTTAGCATTTTATATATTTGTATATTTGCTTTAAAATTTAACATTTATAGTTCAATATTTTCTTAATCATTTGGTGAACCCACATTTGAATTCTCTTGGATCCTTTTGTTTCTTATTTCATGGCTCCTAAATCTCCTCAAGTCCCCTTATATTAATTTCTTAAATTTCACGCATCTTTCCAAGAGGATCTTCGAAAGGCTGTACATGCTATCCGCCTCCCTCTTGATATGACACATTCATAAATCAGTTCCATATTTAATTGTATATTTGATGAATCACTTGGTCCTAATTCCAATAAATGTATTTGCAAGTCAATTCAAGCTTTGCATTCTTTATTTCAAGACAAAATTCAAGCTATGGAATCAACAATTATATATCTTAAACATGAAATCCAACATCTTAAGGACACTTCTAAGGCTCATGATAGCTATTCTTCTCATCCTCATTCTATGTCTTCTACATGTGCTCATATCAGTGAACCTTAAGTCTTAGCATTACCGACACATCTCAATTTCGATCGCAATACTAAGTAACATGACACTTTTACTGCACTCCTTCATCATCAATTAATCATCTTGCCATCTACTCATTTCTATCCTCCTTATCAATTGGTCAAATATCATGGTCTACCATTTTATACTTATCATCAAATCAACAGACATAATGACAATGATTGCTACGCTTTACAATGAAGAATCAAACATCTTGAACATCAAAGTTTTATTTCATTCACTACACAACATTCTGTTACATGGTCCTCTCCAATTTTTATATCTTAATGGGTTCCTAAATATGATTTATCTATGTATAATGGGCATCATACCATCACTTCTAATGTTCCTTATTCGGTCAGTCAAGCACCGCCTATGTAATCTACTCAAGTTAAGTAACTGCCTCTCAAAATTAGTCTCACCCCTGCTCCTCTCAAGTCATCTCTGACACTATCAAGTCAATGTAAGGAACCTACTCTAAATATTAGTTTAACACCTACTCCTACTGATTATACTACAATGTTACCCAATAATCCACCACTTTAGCATCCAATCATTTTTGTCAAACAAACTATTCCTTATTTTGATCCTCAAGACCCATTTTAAACTCTTCCACCATGCGATGGTCATACTGTTGCTTCTACCTACCATTTTTTTCCCTCTCTTATCATGATACACATGACACTCTCCCACAATGGAATGGTACCTTTCATGTCACCACATAGATCTTCATCATCATACACTTTGGGGGCATCGCGCTTATTCTCCCCCCTTTCTAGCATTACCAGTTGTCTTGAATCTCTACTGATCCACTCTACACTTTTCATCTAGTCTTTCACATGCATATTGTACATTTTGATACATTTGTAATGGCATTACCTGATGACGCAATCTTGTGTTACAACTCAAACTTTACTATTGAGGTCATAGTACATTCCTAAACCTCACATCATACACACAACACATTTCAAACTTGGCACATTCACGACACATCTTTTTAACACAATTTCATCACAACACACCACCCTATGATGCACTTTAGTTCCACGCTTCATACTTGACTGCTAAGGGTCTCAATCAGAAATGAACCTCACCATACTCACTCACTCTCTATGCTTTATGCTTCATCAATCATATCTTTCTAATGAACAATTCAAATCATTTCTCGATGATGGAACTATTTATCTATGGTTCATTCTTGACTACTGAGGGGGCATTTATAAATGAACCTCATCTCATGCATACTCATTCACACTTTCTCGGGGGGCATGATATTCCTATATGTAGTCACAAAATCATGCACTTTAGACATTTATTTATCCCAGTCTCATACTACTATTTAGAAGGTTCTCAAGGGAAGAAATTATTAATTAATCCCCATCCTTTTACCCATCTTATTTATTTTATTTCATATTTTATGACCTATTACACCTTTTTACCTAGTCATTTATAAAGATACCACGTTGTCTTTACCCTAATTGGGGTGCCCTAGTCCCACTTAGGGGCACCTTGGTCTATTTTCCACTTTTCCACCATTTTTTGGGTCTTTTCTAGCCATTTTTCATTCTTATCTTTTATGTGGTTGACCTTTTCGGGGTTAATTACGAAATCAAACCAAGAGAACCCTATAAATATAAAGTTATGAGACCATAACGAGGGACCTAACATCACTATCTACTATCATTCCATCTAGATTTGCATCCATGTATTGCATTGGCATCCACATAGCTCCATCATCAAGGCACAAGATAGGATATCTACATCACACTTCATAGGGAGAGGGGATTCTATTCTATTCCATGCACACATTCTACTACATTTTCTACATTTAGCTATTGCTCACTATTTCACAAAGTGCGACTAGCACAAGAGAACCTAAGGCATGACATGCACGTGCACACACACACAAAAACTACACCTGGATCCTAAATGTAGTGCAACGCTCTGTTTAGCAAGCCCACTATTGTGGAAGCTGAGGTCAGTATGACCCATTCATTTTTCATTTTATTTTTTAGGGTTTTGATACTTCCTTTTGGTCCTTTATAGGATACTTCTTCCTCTTGGAATATTCGTAGCATTCGGTGCAATATAGAGAAATTAATGCAACAAGCAGTGAAGGTTACAACCCATCTTCTGATCCTGTAAGAACTATTTCTAGGGATTTTTCATAGACCAGGGTGCCCAGATTGTAGACCAGAGCACCCGTGGGCACCCCAGTCCTATTCCAGGTGCCTCATTCCACTCAGATATTCGAGATCCATCCTTTTCGGGGCCTGTGTATTCATTATTTCTCTCGTATTTTCCAGCCACACTTGTGACACTCTGCAACAACTATCTGTTATCAACTAAGTCATTTACCTTTCTCTTTTGCACATTAAGGTTTAGTATTTCTTTTCATACATTGTTCTAGGTCATTTACATCTTTGTTTACTACATTTACATAGTTATTTATAGCATTATATGTCCTCCTAGATTAGATTAACTATCTTGCACTACCTTAGTCTAGTTCAATTTTAGTTAAATCACTATCACACTCATATTCCATTCCATTCCATTCCATTCACATTCACAACATATTACATATATTGGTCACATTTATTCTTGCTTACTTATGCTTACATGTACACGTTGCTTACTATGCTAGAAAAATACATTATACATCATTATATTTTCCATATACACATGCATGTTAACTTGCCTTCTAGTTATGAATGCAACCTTTACATAGACCATTACACACAAAATGAATGCTTGGCACTGCACCTCTTACTAGTCTTGCAGCAGGATCCTGGGGGCATTCATTTTCGTACACATCACAAGTGCTATTGTTTTGATTTATATTACTTCCTATTCATATTAACACACTACATCATATTGAATCATACACATTTTTACATACTTTATATCTCTATAACATGCTAACAGGTGCTTCATGTGCTACATTTGTCTTGTAGGAACTCTTTGCGACCATGGTTGTTTGGTATCTTACTTCTCTATTTGTCATTGCTTGCTACTGTTTTCCATTGTTTACGGGCTATGCCCTTTGTCTTGTGTGCACATTGTATGATTTTAGCCTCTTCGACCTCGATTGTATTATGAAATCACAAGTGATGTCCCATGTTTGTAACCCTCTTTTCACGTTCTACATTCTATTCTTGCTTGTTAGCTTATATCTTGTCTTCGATATGTGTATTTGTCTTATTTGCACTAAAACTTGTTTCCAGCCATTTTGTTTATGTGTGCCATAGCTTCTACCAAGCAAAATCCATCCCCCCTGCAGGGTATTAGTTCAAAACATCATCCGGTTCTCCTTTGGGCCACATTTTCCTTGTGACGTCGTATGCACCCCAAATGAAGGGGGACATCATTGGCTGAATTAGTCACCCATTCAATAGTTCACAGTCACAATATAACACAATTCAGTACCGATACAACATACTCTTCAGTCTCAGCAACGACACAAAATTTTACTTGGGTCCTTAGCACAACATAGACACTAGTGCCCATCTCTAGACAATAGTTCCTGGGAACTCATTGGGTGAAGCAATCACCCCATTCAACAACTCACAGTCACAATATAACACAGTTCACTATCGGTACAACACAGTCTTCAGTCTCAACAATGACCCAAAATATGAATTAGGTCTTCAGCACAACACAAACGCCAGTGACTAGAAATAGACAATAGTGCCTCGGTGCCCCTGACCCTTCCTAGGTGCCTATGTCTAGGGGTAGTTACAATTTTTTTCTTAGATTGGCATAGTTTATAGTAGTTTACACAACGGATTTTATAGGACAAGCACAATCCTTTAACACTCAACATGCATGTTTTCACCTCTTTTCTATTTTCACGTTGGATTGAACTAGATTGAAATGGATCAAAATTGAACACACCATCTGTAATGGTGTATACACTTCAAAAAGTGGTCAAAGGTTGGAAAATAACACTAGACCTTTAACCCTACACTTCTTCCACACATGGTGTGAGATCTCCAAAAAACATTGCACTTGGCGCAGCTGGTGTGAGATCACCTAAAAAACTAGCACTTGACACAACTGGCCTGGCATCGCCCAAAAAACTTGTTCTTCTACAACATTTTTAGGATCTTATCTACTCTTTTCACTCATCACAAATGAGGTGCACATGTTCCTTTTCACATTTTTACATACTTTTTACACACTTTTTACTTGTTTGGATCAAATTTTTCATATACATATATTTGACTGCTCATTTTCTCTTCTCTTTTGCAGGTCTATCATTATGGAAAGAAATATTCAAATCATCAAGCATCAAGTGACATCAACAACAGGTACAATCGACATATACACATACGCTTTCACCCATAGGGTCATTTTTCAATTCCTTTTCTCTAGCTTCCACGCTTCACTTTTTTATCACTCCACGCTTTTTCTTGTCTCCTCCACACGCTATTCATCATCGATCTACATGGTTATCAAGTACGCATATGTTATCTGTTAGGAATTAGTCCTAATGTGGGTGCATTAGGTAGTTTCCCACATTATTAAATATTAATTAGTGTGTGTTTGTGTGTGTGTGTGTGTGTATATTTAATATGTGGAGCATATTATTCAAATAATGTAAGTGAGTTGTTAATACAACTCACATAGAGCTTATGTGAGAAAAAATAGGGCAAGATAGTTTAGGGATGATTAGTGGTTAGGAGAGAGTCTAGGTGGTTAGAACAACCATCCTAGATTTGTGCTAGGAGTTAGTAAAATGTGCTCTATTTATATGTAACCTATTTTATTGATTAGTATGTTGAATTGATTGATTAATTGAGCCTTTGGATCTTCTCAAATATGGGGGTTTCCCCACACTTTGTATCAAAGCAGGTCATCCTGGCCTCTTTGAGCATTTTTTGGCCTTCCATTCATTGTTTGTCTCCACACAACAAAATGAAAAATTCTATGTAGACCATGAGCAAATTCCATTATATTGTTGTTCACGTTGCTTGCATTTGGTCAACAATTGAACAATGCAGATCTCATGTAAAAATTGTTGACATTCTCCATTCATGCACATTGTCCTTTCCATCTCCATACTGTCCATTCTATCCATTGTTTTCACTCCATTCTATCCATTTTTTGCATACTCGTAATTATATATTGTATATATATGTGTGTGTTTTAGGTTTGTAAAAAATAAAAGAGTTGCAAAGAAGCAACGAATTTGAGCTCTTATGGCTTAACGAATTAGGGCTAGGGTTCGATTGACATTTGAAAATAGAAGAATATTATGGATCCCAAGACAAAGCCCAAAATAAATGCCCAAGTGACTTTGCCTCATCAGACATCAGTGTCCATTGAAGAGTTGTTTTCAAGCTTGGAGAAAGCAATCAAAGGCATTGATTACAAGAAGATTATCAAAGTGGCAGATGATATTTTGGGTGTGGCACCTGGGGACCATGATGTGTTGCACTGTAAGTTGGTGGCCTACATTCTTTCAGACCATTTCAATCAAGCTCTCACCCTCATTCATGCTTCCTCAAATCTCCCCATCGATCTCAATCTGCACAAGGCATATTTCTGATATCGTTGCAATCATTTGGATGAAGCTTTAACAACATTAAAAGATCTAGAAAATGACTCTAATGTTTTGTAGTTAGAGGTAAAAATAATTTACCAGAAAGGTGCAATGGATTTATGCATAAGTATAAAATTAAAGAAAATTAAAGATTGGGTATATTATTGGTGAAGCTCAATATTTCTGTTTTAGATCTCAAAGTAGTGGAACCACAATCCATCGATCTAGCAAATTATTTTTCCTCTGAAATATGCATACATGGATCCTTATTTCCATCATTTCTTAGATCCAATCATCATACTTTTCCATTAAAACAATGATCATTAGCTCAAATACTAACTTCCCTATGATATTTGGATCCTGCAAAGCTTCACCTTATAAAAGGATCTGCAAGAAGATAGATTGTGGCAGTTATTTACACCCCAACTCCTATAAGAAAAGATCATGGAAAATATTCCCTTCTTCTTGTGTACTCCATGTGAACTGCGAGATTCCCCTCAATCCACACAGCTCTTACCATGAAATTTAGCTTTGAATCAACACTCGGGCCTATCGATTCCTCTTCTACTCAACTCTACAGAAACTCAATCAACTCTTGGGAATTTTCAGTCAACATTGAATTGACTTAACCTAGGCGACTCTTTCTGAAGTTGAAGAGTCGGTAAGATCTCATGATTTCTACATCCCTAACATTACACCTCATACATGGGTTGGATAACCCTAAATGGGTAAAGAACTTTGAACAATAAGAATGTGGTTTTTAGAAAATATGGAAAGTTGCAATATATTTTCCCTTATGGAATTATAGTGTAAATTATTTTTTGAAAAAGGGGGAGTTTATGTAAAAAGAGATATAAAAATATATTTGTAAAGGGGACATAAGTTATTTTTCGAAAAAGGGGGGAAGTTAATGTATTTTTGAAAAAATTACTTAATATTATTTTTGATGTATTATCGGTTGTAACCGACATCCAAGGGGGATATTTACATTGAGGGGGTGAAGATACAAAAAAGTAGACATCTATTAACCACAACAACTTAGAAGATGGAGAAAATGACTGACCAAGGCCTATCATCACTATGTGGGTCTAGAGAGTTCCTTACCCCATGTTAGAAATAAGTGGGGAATGCTAGGAATTAGTCCTAACGTGGGTGCATTAGATAGTTTCCCACATCATTAAATATTAATTAGTGTGTGTGGATATTTAATACATAGAGCATATTATTCAAATAATCTAAGTGAGTTGTTAATAAAACTCACATAGAGCTTATGTGAGAAATAATAAGGCGAGATATTTTAGGGATGGTTAGTGGTTAGGAGAGAATCTAGGTGGTTAGAAGAACCATCCTAGGTTTTTGCTAGGAGTTAGTATAATGTGCTCTATTTATATGTAACCTATTTTATTGATTAATATGTTGAATTGATTGATTAATTGAGCCTTTACATCTTCTCAAATATGGGTGTTTCCCCACATTATATAATTTATGTTAGCGAGCATTCGCTCAACAACATAAAGTGGGGGCAAATGTAGACACTAAATCACACACTTTGGGTATATATCTAGGTCTTGGTCACATACCATTACCTAGGTGAGAAAAGTACTAATTGACCACACTATTTGGCCTCTTTTCTTTGTTCTGGTTTCCTTCTTGGTATTACACACCTTCTCACCTTGTCTGACCTTCGACACTTCCATTTTTCTGAGTCTTGACACTAGCACCCAGCCAGGAAGCTAGCGCCTATGTGTCCCATCCCCTATGGGTGCCCTCAACCTCTTTGTATATTACTTGCATCTTTTGGGTTCTTTCTAGCTATTGGGAATATTATTTTCTTGTTGGTCATTCTTTTAGTGGTTAATTACAAAATTCAAGCAAGGAAATCATATAAATACAAAGCTATGTGACCATAATAAATGAACAAACACTAAACATCTACCATAATCACCTAAGGTTGCATCCAAAGGCATTACAAGAGCATCAAAGCATCCATCTAGCATCCATTCAAGGGATAAGGGACGACATTCTTCTGCATACACTTCATAGGAGGGGAAGTTCATTTTTCCATGCACACATCTATCTACATTTTCCACACCTAGCTATTTCTCGCTATCAAGTAAAAATTACACAAGTGCCACCTAGGAAATGTAGTGCATCGCCTATATCGTAAATTCACTTAGTCGGGTGACTTCTGGGGTCATTCTGACTCTCCATATGCATCTTTTTCCTTTTAGGATTTGATGTGTTTTGGGGTTTTACAGGTGCTCTTTATCTTTGTAGGTTTTAGGAGAATTCTGTGATCAAGCAATGAAGTACATGAGAAAAAAGTTGACATCCAACAAACATCTCATGACCCTATGAAATTGAGTTTGAGGTTATGAGTAGTCACAGGCACCCAAAAGAGGTTTGTAATGCCTCGAGCACCCTATTCGTAACATTCCTGACAATTCTACATTATTCTGGGTTCAGTTACGACAGTATGATTTCATATTTCATCAGTTTTCTAGCTCAACACAATTTCAAAATTACTACGAATCAGATAAGTATCTTACCCTCACTCTTGCACTTAGGGTTTCAAATTTATTAGCTTACTTGCTTGTGTCAAATATCTGTTTTATTGCATATATATATATATATATATATATATATGCACTAGGAATTAATAAAGATTTTATCATTTTATAAATTTCTATATTTGTATAATCATTGACCAAGGAAAGCTATATTGAATGACAATTGGTATAAGGGACTGCTTTGGCTATAAGAGACCTAATTAGAAAGCTCAGACAATGGAGTTGGAAGAATTTTTACAAAGGAATGAACCATTAAACTTTATAGGAGGTTTAAATAGGAAAAATGGTATCCTAAATGGTCCTTAATTTTTGAGTGAACCCCTTCATCAAAAGATATGCTTGACAATTTCTTGCAATAGGGCTACTTGGAGACTAAACTTAGTGCAAAAGAGATAGAGTGATAAAAGGACTTATCTTGGGATTTAGGTAATGAAACTTACTACACACCATAAAAAGCCAAATGGGTGCCCAAATATGGTCTTATTTTATTCCAGAATTTAGTATATTCTTCCCAACACCAACTCACCAAAGACAAGTTCTTAAGAAGCATTGAAAAGACAGTTTTGAGAAAAGGTAAGAGAGTTAAAAATAGTGTTAATTTGGTCTCATTTTGATGGTTGAAGAAACATTGAATAAATTATAGTAATAGGGTATAGAGATTAGAAAAACCCATTGAAGCCTCCAACCTAAAATTTTCTTTCTTTTGGACTAGTTAAACTCAAGAAAAGTGAGCTCATTTGCATAATAAAAGGTAATTTTATGTTATTTTATTCATTCTAACCTTGAAATTGGATATAATTTTTAATAAGATCTACATTAGAATGATGAGATGAGGATTTTTGTGGACTTCATGGATTTGAACAAGGCTTCATTAAAGGATTTTCATCCTTTTCCTTCAATGGAGTAAATCTCTCAAACAGTGGCCATGTCTGAGAGGTTCTCCATGCTTGATGGATATTCAATTTTTAAACTGATTAAAATTAGAGAGGAGGACCAGTATAAATCCTCATTTGCAACCAAATAGGGAGCATACACATACCAGAAAATGTCGTTTGGTTTGTCAAATGTGAGTGCTACTTTTTAGAATGTAATAGACATCACTTTCTACAGACTCATCAACCAATTCGTACTTTTCTACTTGGATGATATAATGATATTCTCTAAACAATGAAAACATAACATGGATCATTTGGAGAAATTATTCAAAAAATGTAGAGAATTTGGAGTGTCATTAAACCCCAAGAAGTAATTTTTTGTAGTTCTGCAAGGTAATTTGTTGGGCTACATTGTTTTAAAGGATGAAATCAAAATTGAGCCAGAAAGAGTGTCTTCTATTCTTTCTCTTTCATTTCAAACTCACAAGAAGGATCTTCAATATTTTTTAGGCAAGATCAATTTCATTAGGAAGTTCATTCCTAACTTTGTTGGATTAGTCAGGACTATCACCTTGATGATGAGGAAGGAAATTACTTTCAAGTGGACCACGCAAAGGAAAGAAATCTTTAACAAGATCAAAGTTGCAATAGCCCAAGTGCCAACACTCATCAATCTAGAATTTGCAAATAATTTCATCCTTTATGCTTATGAAACATATCTTAGTGTAGCTGTGGTTCTCACTCAAAATAATAATGAAGACTTGGAGCATTCCATGGCTCTCTTTATCAAAAAATTGAAATATTTTTAACTGAGGTATAACCATTTGGAAAAATAGCTTTTCCCCATCTTGCAGTCTCTTAAAAATTTCAAGCCCATGCTAGCTACTAACCGCATAAAATTATTAGTCTCACACCCCAGTGTGATATATTTTATCATGGGGTTATAAATTAGTGAAAAGAGCACCAAATGTGTTACCAAAATCATGGAGTTCGACGTGACCATCAAGGACACAAAATTGGTGAGAAGCAGAGCCTTATGTGAGCAACTTGCTTTGGATGCTAAGGAAAATCAAGAAGCTTATATATTCATGAAAGAGAAGAAGGAACAATCCACTAAGGATTTGGGGGACTTGGATGATACTCAAAAGGAAAGTCCATATAATGATGCTAAAAAACTGCACAATTCAAAGGACTTGTGAAATAAAGGAATTCAGCCTAGTTGTGAGAGTTGGATGAACAACATAAAAACATTTCTAACAATCAATGGCTATCTTCCTAGTTTTAACAAGACAATAAAGAGGCACCTCATGTTACAATCAATTTCTTATGTATTAATTGTTGGAATTATTTTCAAAAGGAATATTGATGGTGTCCTACTAAGGTACATTGAGGGGGAACATGTAGATAAACACTTGGTAGAATTCCATAATGGTTTATGTGGTAGACATTTCTCAGCCAAGGCTACAACAATGAAAATCCTCAGAGTAAGATAATTTTGGCCCACATTATTTGCAGATGCACATCAATGGGTTATAAAATGCGAGAAATGTTCCTTCTTCACTGAAAAGAAGAAAATGGAAGCCCTTCCCCTTCATCATATTAAAAATAATGAACCATTTTCTCAGTGGGGACTTGAATTTATAGGCATGATTAACCCTCCTTCAAGTTCAGGTCATAAATGGGTCTTAAAAGAAACAAATTAATTTACGAGGTGAAACGAGGCCATACCAATCAAGGAGGCTACTGAATCAATTATCCTTTGATTTCTTGGAGGACATTGCAACAAGGTTTTATGGTTCCTTAAACTATCATTTCTGATAATAATAAGGAATTATTGGGATGAAAAGTGTCTTATTGGGATCTTATAAATGGAGTATATTTGAAAAATTTCTCCAATTATTACCCACAAAGAAATGGAAAGGTGGAATCAACTAACAAGAACTTGATTAGGATCATGAAAAGGACTATGTAGGTCAATTAAATAAAATGGTATATTAAAGTAAAGAATACTATTTGGGCTAATAGAATCACTCCAAAGAAAGAAATTAGTAATTCACCATTTATCTTTGTATATGGTAAAGAAGATAAGCTCCTATTGTCACTTGATTTACCTTCTTTAACAATTGGAATTTAAGGGAGTAGATCAAAGAGATATCAAAATGGTAGAATTGGTTGAACTTGAAGAATTGAGACAATCCACCAATGATAATATGGAAGAGCATCAAATATCAACCAAGAAGTGGTTTGAAAAGAAATTTAGGTTACAATTTTTTAAGGCAATGTGATTTGGTGCTCAAGTGGGACGTAGATAGAACTAAACCAATGTGACACTCCAAGTTTGATACACTTTCAAGTAGACCATATATTATCATTTCTTGTAAAGATGCCAATTTGTTTGAGTTGTCAAATCTTGATGGAGAGGTATTGTAAATCCAAGTCAATGGGATTTATCTTAAACACTACCATTGAGTTATCCTATTGTATCTTTTAAATATCTGTGTGTTGTGTGATATTAGAGGTCCCCTCCTTTTTTTTGTGGTGATCACCAATTGAGTGCCTTTTCCTTATTTCTTATGGTGATATATTTGTTTTTAATAAGTGATTTTCACTCTCTACATGATTTAATTGAAACATGTATGATATTCCATTTTGCACATAATTTTTGAGCCCCTTGCAGTCACATGTAAATTAATTCGGAGTAGATTTCTTGACGAAAAATCAAATAGTTGGAGTATGTTTTAATATGCATTCTTTCAGCTCCATAAGATCACCTTCGGTTCAATGTAAAGTTCATGTGGATTTAGGAGACACGTTTTCCAAGAATGAGATTAGTTTCCCTCAAATTTATGCTTGACTCCATGCCCAATTGATACTTCAAGGAAACTATAACATCCTGCATTTTCATTTCATGTTATCGCAAGATAGAGTCATTGATGTGGAGTGAATCACGAGGATTTAGTGGAAAGAAGAGTTACCTAGCTAGTGTTATAGCTAGGCATGCACACATTTATCCTAAAAAGGATAAACATGCTTACGCATAGCTAAGAAGCTAATCGCGTAGTGGTGCTTGTCACCAATAATTCGTGGGACACCTTAAGTTAATACCTTATCTTGTTTACTTGGTAATTAAGTTTTATTATCTTGCTGGGTTTGGTGATTTCCATGTTTGGATATGTAGTTGGGTTCTTAAGTTATGCTATTGAATGTGATGATTTACAACATTATTAGGTGATTTTATTTGTTGCTGTACTTCATAAAGATACTGATGGTTTTTCTATTCTTGCTGGAATTAATGGTTTCCTAATTTTTTTAAAATCGTACAACAACAATGTATCTCTTGGTTGATTCAAATCTTTCATACGTTGCTGAATGTGATAAAGTGAATACATTTGTATATTCCTTGGTGGTTGTATCTGTTATTGATAATAAGGTACATCTTTCTTATGGGGATGGATGAATTTGAAGTATGAGGAAAATATACATAGCGACAACATTTTATTTCAAATGTGAAAAAGGTGATGAATGCTTATCAAATTACTAACTCTTTTGACATTAAGAGGATCATTGATCATACATTGAAACTATGGAATCCATTTGGAACAGGTAAAAGTTTAAGCTTGGTCCATCAAGGTATAAATGAAGGTTATCTTAAATGACATTTTATTATTTATGAGGCAAATGCAATCTTTTTATTCCAAGGAATGATGATTTAGTTATTCAGTCTTTGATTTATTAAGTGTTTTATAGTTTGTTTATAACATAGTTAAGATTTAGTTGATGATCAAGATTATCACCATTTGTTTTGGTTTGGTGAATATATTGGATCGAATGATACTCATTCATTTTTGAGTGATCGATTAAATCAAAATTTACTCTTAACTGGATAGTTATATTGATGAATGTGTAAAAGAAAAATACATGGTTAATATACTCTGGTCATAGACCATGTTCCTTGGCCTTGCATATTAATAAAAAATATGGTTTAATTATCTTTGATTTTATGTAGTAATATGGGTTTAACCATATCTGAATGACTAAGGTTATTATTTGATCATTTCTTATTTCAATGCATATGGACATATATCAATTTAATTGTTTTACTGCTATATCTTTGACCGAACATGAACCAACTTACATTAAGTGAATGAAATATTGACAAGTAATAATGCCATGCAAACTATGCATAATCTCAGAGTAATATGGACAAACCACCATTGTGGAGGGAAAGTTATTAGAAAAATTAATAAGCCACTTACGTGGCACTGTGCATATTGAATGCAGTTAATGAAAGTGGCCATATTTTTTTTAGACTCAAAGCTTCTCAGAGAGGCTACCTTTGCATGTTAAAAACTTGGTTTTATTTTTATTGTCTAGTTTGTCTAGCCTGTTTTGGGCAAAACCATGCTTAGGACAGGAATTGTGTGTTTCAGTTAAACTCAAACTCTCCATTTATGAAGCTATGTATGCGGGATTTTTGGTGAAGATCGGTTGAGTTATTATGGAGCTCTTGAGATAAAAATAAGACAATTATTTTGTTGAATACATTTTTGGGGTTCTTTAAATTGGAGCATAACTAAGAAGAAGTGGTTGTGTTGAGTTGTGGAGCTCAATTAATTCAAATTGACATGTTATATTAAATTTGCAGGAAAGCACAGTAACCGACATCAGTTATGGAGGGACCGAAATCAGTCACCTATGATTGACATCGATCAGGAAAGGAGGAACTGACATCGGTTAGGGCTAACCAACATCGGTTACCTGTGCTTGATTATTTTATTTAACTCACGGGAAATAGATCTAAATTTAGTATTAAAGCAGATATATTGATTGTAATTGCATGGTTAAGTGACCTAAGTTTGTATATGCCTATTTAAGTATGAAATATAGGGTTTATAAGTAGAGGATTGTAAGAATTGATGATTATTGTGAAAATAATTGTGAGAGAGAGAGAGAATTCTTGGAGAAAAAGGAGAAGCTTAAGAGAAAGAAAGTACTATACTTCTGAGAGGTGTGGAAGATTGGAAATCTTCAATTGTACATATTTTGAAAGCTTTGGATAATAGATTGTCTTGTTTCTTGGTGGATGTATCCCACACTGGGTGAGCCACATTAAATCTGGTGTTGATTTATATCTCTTATTTTTTATATTTATTCTAGTTGAATATCCACTTTTATTGCATGTATACTTAGATCTGATATATTATCTGTACAACATTTTGCTAACCTCGATAATTGGTATCAAAGCTTTGTTTGAGGGTTCTATGCGTTGATATATTTACTCATAGAGGATTTTATGATTGAGTGGTAGCTACAAAAATTGCAGAAGAAAACAAATACAAGGTAGAAAAGTTTGATGATCGGAATTATCAATTATGGAAGATGTAGAATGAGGATTATCTGTATCAAAAAGATTTGTACTTACCGCTGGATGAAAAGTCCAGATATATGAATATGACTGATGAAGAATGAAATATTCTTGACAGAAAGGATTTGGGATCTATAAGATTGATCATGACAACATCTGTTGCTTCCAATATTACAGAAGCAACTTCTACGTCAGAGTTAATAAAATCTCTTGCTAATTCATATGAAAAACCTAGTTCTTCAAATAAAGTTTATTTGATGAAGAAACTATTTATATCTAAGATGCATGAAGGTGGATATGCATCTAGTCATTTGAATGATTTCCAATCTATTGTAAATTAGTTAAAATCCGTTGATATTCTGTTCGGTGATGAAGTGAAAGCAATTTTATTCTTATGTTATTTTACTGATAGTTGAGACAAATTGGTAATGGTTGTTAGTAATACAACATTTTCTAATAATATTTTCAAGTTTGATGATGTGCTTAGTATAATCTTGATTGAAGAAATTCAGAAGAAAAGTACATAGGAATCATCATCTGGGAATGCTTTGAATGTAGAAAGTAGATGTAGGCAGAAGGAGAGATCCAAGAGTAAGAATAATGTGAAATCAAAGTCAAGGGATGACAGATCTAAATCCAAAGGTAAGGGAATTACCTGTTAGAAATGTGGAAAGAAAGGACATGCAAAGAAAGATTGTTGGTCAAAGGATAAAGATAACCAACTTCTAAACAAAGGTAAAGAGTCAAATAAAGAGGAAAATATTGCTGCAGAGGTAATGCAAGATGATCTTATTCTTTCTTTGGATAAGATAATAGAATCATAGGTTTTAGATACAGGATCTTCTTTCCATGTAACCCCTAATAAGGGTTATTTAAGAAATTATGGCCAGGGTAATTTTGGGCATGTTTATTTGGGTGATGATGAACCTTGCAGTATCATTGGTATAGGGGAAGTTCATCTAAAATTATAGAATGAAAATACATGGGTATTGAAAGATGTGAGGCATGTGCCAAGCCTCAAGAGGAATCTTATTTTTGCAATTCAACTAGGTGAAGCTCGTTGCATGGTTACATTCATAACCGACTCTTGGAAATTCACCAAGTGTGATTTTATTGTGGAAAGAGGTAAGAAGGTAGGAATGTTATATTTATCTACCTATTTTATTGATTCCTTTTCTTTGTTATCTACTTCATATTCAGATGCATGCATGTGGCATAATCGGTTGGGCTATATGAGTTAAAAAGGAATGCAGATTTTTAAAGGCTAAGGGTAAGTTATCATATTTGAAAGATTTAGATCTTGATTTCTATGAGCATTGTATCTTTGGAAAGAAAAAGAGAGTGAGATTTCTCAAAGTTGGGGCAACTAAGAAGGAATGGAAATTAGAGCTTGTACACCCAGATGTGTGGGGACCAGCCTAGGTAGCTTCTCATGGAGGATCCCAGTATTATATTACTTCCATTGATGAAGCTATAAGAAAGGTATGTGTTTATTGTATTAAACATAAATATGATATTTTTGAGACTTTTAAAAGATGGAAAGACCTTGTTGAGAATGAATCAAATTCAAAGTTAAAGTGCCTTATATCTGACAATGGTGGTGAATACTGTAGCAAGGATTTCAATGATTATTATTCAGTGAATGGAATACGTAGAGAAAGGATGGTTCTAAGAACACCACAAGAGAATGGTGTTGTAGAAAGAATGAATAGGACAATCATGGAACATGCTAGAAGTATGAGGATATATGCTGGATTTTCCTTACATTTTTGGGCAGAAGCAATTGATACAACAATTTATTTGATTAACTGTGGGCCTTCAAGTTCACTAGATAGAGGAATACTGGAGGAATCTTGGAACGAAAAAGAGGTAGATCTTTATTTTCTTAATTTTTTTGGTTTAGAAGCTTTTGTGTATATTGATAAGGAAAAGAGGAAAAAGTTGGATGCAAAATCCAAGAGATGAACTTTCATTGGTTATGGATTTAGTGATTTCGGATTCCGTTTTTGGGATTTATAGAATTTCAAAATTATTAGGAGTCATGACATTGAATGGAATGAAAAGAGAATGTAAAAGGATCAAATTTTGGTACATAAGGATGAATCGGTTGAGAAGTTTATGAATGAAAATGAACTCTCGGATTTAAAATTCATACCTACAGGGTTACAAAGTAACCCGTGTCAGTTGACCCTTAACCGACATCAGTCAGCTAAACTGGTATTAGTTACAAAAGATCCAAATCAACATTGGTTAGTAGAACCGACGTCGGTTATAGGTGACCGGCGTCGGTCACTATCATCATTGGAAAAAAATTTCTAGGAGGTCCAGAATGAGCCTTCGATACTCAAATTTTTTGTGAGAATGTTGCAAAGGGTAAGTAAATCTCTAGAAATATTTACACCTTCTATATATTATTTATTATTGATTGATAATGGTGAACTAGAAATTTTTGAAGAAGAAATGCGGGATAAGACTCACGTGTAATGGGAGCATGTCATGGATGAGGATATGGACTCCTTGGAACAAAACCAAACTTTAGATTTCGTTAAGTTTCCAACACGTAAGAGGATATTACAGAACAAGTGGGTTTACAGGATCAAGGAAGAAGAGGTTAAACAGAAAAGATATAAGTCAAGGTTTGTAGTAAAGGGATTTACACAGACAAGAAGTATTGACTTTGGTGAAATATTTTCTCTTGTTAAAATGAATTCCTTTCGTACTGTATTGAGTATAGTTGCAATACATGATTTGCATTTAGAGAAACTAGATGTGAATATGGTGTTCTCTCATGGTGATTTGGATGAAGAGATTTATATGCAACAACTGTTTGGGTATGAAGTCAAGGGTAAGGAGAAATTAGTTTGTAGGCTGAAAAAGAGTCTATATGGGCTCAAGAAAGCTCCAAGGAAATGATACATGTCATTTGATAGTTTCATGATTGAGCATGGTTATTTTAGATGTGAATCTAACCATTGTGTTTATTTCAAGAAGCTAGAAAATGGGAGCTATATTATTTCGTTATTGTATGTGGATGATATGCTTATTGCAGGATCTAGTATGTAGGACATTGGTGAGCTTATGGAAAAGCTAGCTCACACATTTGCTATGAAGTATTTAGGAGCTATAAAAAGAATCCTTGGCATGCATATACACAGAGACAAAAAGAATAAGAAACTTTATTTGTCTCACGAGGCTTATATCAATAAGGTGTTGGAAAGGTTTAACATGCAAGATTCAAAACTAGTGAGTATACCTATGGCTGGACAGTTCAAATTGAGTAAATATTAGTGTCCTTCATCACATGAGGAGGTCAAATACATGACACGAGTACCACATGCTTTAGCATTTGGGAGTCTCATGTATGCTATGGTTTGTACCAGACCAGACATTGCACAGGTAGTGGGAGTTACGAGTAGATTTATGGCCAATCCAGGTAAAGAGCATTAGAAAGCAGTCCAATGGATTCTTAGGTATTTGAGAGGGACATCTAGCATGTAGTTAAGCTATGAAGGTTTAGATATTACTTTATGTGGCTATGTTGATTCATATATGGCTAGAGATCTGGATGGTAGAAGGAACACTACTGGATATTTTTTCATAGTAGGTGGAATGACAATTAGCTGGATTTCTAGATTGCAGAAGGTTGTGGCTTTGTTTACTACAGAAGCAGAGTATGTTGTAGCTACAAAGGCTAGCAAAGTGATGATATGGATGAGTAGGTTCATGGAAGATTTAGGAAAGGAGTAGGATGATTAAAAATTGTTCAGTGATAGTCAGAGTGTAATTCATTTGGCAAAGAACTCAACGTTTCATTCTAGAGTGAAACACATTCAGTTGAGATATCTCTTCATATTGATCCGCGTGTCCAACTTCCTATCTAGGTGAGTGTATGAGTAATCAAGAAACACGAGACAATGTCAAGTATACAAGGGCTTAGTACCTTGGAGATGGTGATGGATGATACATGCGCAAAGAAAATAGATGTATGATATCAAGAATCTAGATCTGCAAAACTGAAACTAGATAAGATTAGAACACAATATGCGGGGGTTGCCCAGATAGTGTCGGTTCCAAGAGGATTTCAACTCCCTTGGAGGATGTCAACCCCCGTGTCATAAAAGATAATAATAGATCATGAATAATATGTAAAAAAGAATATAGCAATTGAAAGTAACAAGAAGTACAAGGGGACTTATGTGCCTGCTATGGAAATGAACTGGGCATCAAGATAATGATGACAAATTAAGGCAAATATTTCTTCTTCAAATGGGTAGAACTTGGTTAAGCTCTTCCTTCTCTTACAAAATATCCTCCTCCTCTTTAAAATATATTATGTCCTTAAAAATATATCCTCATTCTTGAAAAATATATCCTGTCCCTGAAATATGGGGAAAAACCCCATATTTATAACTTAGATATGAGACTAAAATATAGGTTAGATGATACCCAGGGTGTAGTAAAGTAACTTGAGTTAGGGATATGAGGTGATCATGTGGGGACCATATTTTGAATTATTAGATGGAGTGGGGGACATGATTGACATGGGGGGTGAGATAAAGATTCCATTTAAAAAAAGGGTGTCGTATGGGTGCATTCTAATACTCATTAATTAAATAATTTGTGAGAGATGGGGGATGATGCCAAAAATTGAATTATCAAATGGGTCCATCTGGAGCCCATTGATAATCAATCAAATAATGTGAGAAAATAAATAAGATTTAATTTAATTTAAGAGAAAGAGATGTGAGAATGGAAATTGCATGAATGTGAGATGTTGGAGGGATGCTATACCCAAAAATAGGTGTCTACATTTTCCCCTTTTTGTTGAGTGGTTTGCGATAGCAAGCCACGAGACAAAAACAAAAAGGGTTAGATGAAAGATGTGTCTAAGGATGGCTGAAGATACAATCAAAGGAAATATGCCCTAGGCAAAAAAGGATCGTAATAAATAAAATGAAAATATGGTGGTGACTCCAATATCACATCGGTAGAGGAAAATTATGGTCTCAATGGAGACAGATGACAACGTTCTACAGACCAGTGAGTGGGTGAAGACCACTGCAGTATGGATGTAAACCAAGATGACCAATGGGTCATAGGAAAACATCAAAATATGTGCAACTGAATGTGAAAGATGTGCACAATCCTTTGTCTATGAGGAATCGTGCAAAAAATCATGCGTCCACAAAAGGGACGTGGATGAAGATAATGATACCCCAACACAGGGCACGAGAAGGACACAAGGTGAGTTATATGCATTGATAAGTATAAATATGGAAAGGTGCCCCAACATAAGAAATAGATAGAATAATCATAAACGTGGACAATATGAGAAGATATGATAGAAAGGTGAGATAAAATGCCCTAAAAGGGTAATAAATATGATGGCAATCATGTTTTATAGGAAAGATGCATAAGTGTTAGAAAATTAGAAGGTGAAGAAGACAAATAAGTCTCATTTCTTTGATAAGTAAGTGATGATAAGTCAAGATACTTTTGCGACAAAACAAAAGCAAAGAAAATATTCATGGAAGAGAACAAGATTAGATAGGTGATGGCCGTTATGGTATCTTCCAAGACAAAAATGTCAAAAGAAGATGGGAAGAGATTCTTAGAAATGGATATGATGATGTCCCTACAAGAGGACTAATAAAGATAAAATATGTGACAGGGTTCTCAAAAAGAGAAGAGGTCAATGTGGAAAAGAGAAGAACAAGAATGGTAATGAAAGGGATGGATAACGATACATAAACGGAGAAACATCAACATTGATTGTGAATGCCAAATGTAAGGGATGTTGAGAAAGAGAAAAGGGAATAGACAGGAGGATTGGTTGATTATGAGAAGAGTAAGAAAGACTGAATATGAAGGTGACAAGGATATGGAATAGATGGACAAAGACATAAGAGGAGAAAATAAAGAGTGAAAGGGGAGGAAGAAGATAAAAAAGAAGGATTATAAAGAAGGACAAACAAAGAGAAGATGAAAAGAAAAGAGCAGAGGATGAAATCATGAAAAAGGGAGAGAGATGTTTAAAAAAAAAATGTGATGAAGATTAGAGCAGAGGAAAACAGAGAGGTAATGGAAAACGAAAGAGATGATAGAGCAAAGAAAATTGAAGGAAACAGATCATAGTGAGGAAATCCAAGGCAAAGAATATGGAACTGACTGCATGGAAATGCATGTGGATGATGGGATGATAAAGGAAATGGGATAAGACTGAAGAGTTAGTTTTTTGATGGGGAAGTAATGAGGAAATACGAGGTAAAATGGGAAGAAGGATGATGTAGAGGAAGTGAAATAAGACGAAGATTAGAAAGGAGGAGAAGACAACGAAGAAAATTATGCAGAAGGAAGGGAACCAAGAATGAAGATATTTGATAAAGAGTGAGAAACACAAAGAACGTAAAGAGAAGCTTGAGGGGAGGAATGACATTGATTGGAAAAGAAACAGAGATGTATGAGATGAGGATATGTTGATGACAAGAAAATAGAGACAGGGTGTATGATGAAGATAGTGAAGAAATTGGCAAGGAAGAATGGAAGATGGAGAGGTGGCAAGGAAAAAGAAAGGAAGGGATAGGAGAGGCAATTCTAGTGAATGGATGTTAGGAGAAATCCACCGATAATGATCAATAGGAAAAGATGGGACAAAAGATGAGATGAGGTAGAAAGTAAATGAAGAATGGGAGGGGGAATGCCAATGAAGGGACGTTAGGAGAAGTCCTCCGATAATGATCAGAGGGCACATAGGAAGGAAGGAATGAAGATAGAATGGAGGAGGTCAAAGAAAAGGATTCAGGCTGTGTAGAATGGGGATGAGTGATTTTTAGGAGAAGTCCACTGATAATTACTAGTGCGGAAATAGAAGATGATGATGAAATAATGTTAGGAGAAGATCAATGACAATGACGGGTAAGTATGGGGTTAGATATGTGGGAGAACTCTAGAAGATGGAGTGGAAAGAGTAAAGAAAGGAGGGATAATGATGTGTAGGAAGATGAATACGAGGAGAAGATGTAGTGGAGGAGAATGAATGACAGAAAAATGAATAAACAAGACACAAAATTAATGGAGAAGCAAATAGTTAAGTAAGATTACCCAGTGACGGATGATGGAGATGAAAAAGGGACCAGTAGGAAGTGGTGTTTGCGAGAATGAAAGAGGAGGTGAGAGGATGTGATGATGGGGAATGCCGAGAAAATGTAGATGGAGAGAATGTGGGGTAGTGGGTGAGTGAAGGATGAAAAATCATGCTTAAGAGGGACTCTTAAGTAAGATCTCCATGCCACAGGGGGAGTTAAGTAAGATCACCAAACCGACAGTGATGATATGGAAGGAGAAAGACAACATTGTATTCGATGCAGATGTGGAAGGGGTGATTGGAATGGATGAGTACGATGAGAGGCGGGAGACAAAAGATGAGGAAGAGATGATGGGAGATGGAAGGATCAGATGGCCAACCATTCTTAAGAGAAACTCTTAAGTAAGATTTCCCTGCGACGGAGATGGTTAAGTAGGATCGCCAAACTGAAGAAGAAGAAGAATGATGAAAAGACTAAGCAGTGTATACCAAAATGGAACAAGAGATGAAAGGAGGTGATAACAATGTGATAACAAGGAAATAAAGGAGTGTGACATGAATGGATGGAGGAAAATATGCAGTGTAGATGGAGAGTGTAAGGGTAATCCTTAACTGGGATGCCCACATGGTGGTAGTGATGATGCAAGAGTGTTAAGCAGAAAAGGAAGAGTGGAAAGACATTTGTGGTGGTGATTGTTGTTTGTTGAAAGAGGAAATGGTGGAGAAGCTTCTACAGTGGGAGGATCCAAGGAAGAAGATATACCTTAACTAAGGTTCTCTTGGGCTATATGGATGGTTAAACAAGATTATCAAACTGAAAGCGGAAGAGTAAAAAAGAAACTCAAGAGGAAAGACGAGTAAGATATCTGGCATTGTGCAAGGGGACAAAAAGGTGAGAAGGATGATGTGGAGACAAATGGCGATGAGTGGACATAGAAAGTGAGGAGCGATGGATCAAAGATGGTGTTGAACATGTTGAGAGATAAGGAGCTGCAGGATAACGAACTTGCCTTGAGAAGGACCCTCAATTAGAATTCACAAACTGCAATGGTGAAAGTAGAATTCACAAACTGAAGAATGTCATAATTGGAAATGCATTCATGGATATTATGGATTCATAGTGTGAAATTTGATGTGATTTTGATAAAAGATGATTTAGATGAGATGAATGGAAACATAGTTTGTAGCAAGGGTGTACAAGGAAACTATGTTTTAGACTGGATTGGAGATAAATAAGAAAGGGGACCACTCAAAGCATTACACTTATAGCTAATAACAGGTGTTAATACATAACCAATGATAGTTATACCAAAATATTATGAGGGAAATACGGATGAAAAATGCCCGTAATCCTAATGTTGACATGACAAGGGGATAAAAGATGTGACTTGTACATGGGAAGGGGGATCTCCAAAGGTGGTGTTCCTTAAATCTATGCCCCAGCTCTGGGAAATGGAAAGAAGAATAGCAGAAAATTGATCAATGCGGGAAGCTTTCAGAAAATATTGATAAAGGAAGGCTGATCAATGCGGAAAACCTTCCAGATGCCATAATAATAGAGTAGCCATCCTTTAAGGGTATGGTCTACTTTATAGATAATATAGATGACAAGAATAATATGATAGCCATCCTTCAAGGGATCGGTTTATTTATTTTGATTTTGCTTGGACTTTGATTTGTATACTTTTTTTTTTCTTTTTGATTTGCATGAACAACTGTCCTTCGAGGGATCAGTCTATTTTTTATAACTTTGATCTTGCCTTTTACATACTTGAGTTTGAGCTTCACATGGGGGAGATCTAGGAATAGTTAAGTAAACCACTTAAGAGGGGATAAGGAATGTACAAGAGACACCCTGGACTCTTCGCATGACTATAATAGGATAATGAGAAGATAATGGATATAATGGTTACTGGATCACATCAAAGTAGTGAAGGCGGACCACATAATTTAGAATATTACAATGATAAATAGAAGGGGCTAAATATGGAATAAAAATCTAAGGATGTAACTAAGTTCTCATTGGTAGATATACTAACAGTAGATTGGTCGCGAGTGTAATACATTAAGAGGTTCTGTCTCTGGTTTACCACCACGAGAGGGAAAATAGTGTAGTTGCAATAAGATGAGATGATAGCCAAGCAGGAAATAAAAAATATGTCTTGAAGGAAATAAAAATATGACCACAATGGTGGATTTTAGATGAAAATAAATGATGATGCCCCAAGAGAGACATAAACATAGAAAGAAAATCATGGCCCTAAAGGAGGGCTTGATGAAATAAACGGTGTCCTAAAAGAGACACACATATAGTCACAATGGTGGAATTTGAAATAGATGGTGCCTCAGAAGAGACAAAAATATAGAAAAAGATCCCTCAATGGAGAGACAAACATGGCCTCAAATGAGGGCTTTAATGAAAAAGATGATACTCCCAAAAGAGGTATAAATATAAAAGAACAAATATGGCCTCAAAGGAGGACTTGGAGTGAGATGAGAATTTGGATATAATTAATTTAGATTGGATGGATGTGAAGAAAATAAATAAAACAATGTTAAAGAGTGAAGTCCCTTAGTAATAAGGGATTTGTACGGATGATGTGTTCAAGGGTGAGGGAAGGTTATTCCCCAAATGAGTTAAATGTGAAGGAGGTAAAGGATGTCGAAAGATCTTAAATGAGATTGTTTTAGATTTGGATGAGGTAAACGATTGGAGACCACAAGTATGTTTAGCAAGATAAGCGGCGTTGATGAACAATGGAGGAAATTCCTTAGGAGGAATGACATGGGATAGATGGATATTAAGGGATGATGTGGATGGAGGGATCATGGGAGGTCCAAAATATGGGATATGGATTGGATTCAAGATAGATGGAGAAGGAACTTTCCCCTGAATGAGGAAATCATCTTTCTTAATAAGATTGTAGATGATTGACCGAAAGGCCTTACAATGTTCAATGTCATGACCTGGGGTATGATGATAAGCACAACTGCAATTAGGATTGAACCATGATGGCTTGGGACCATAGGGATTAAAGGATTTAATAGGAGGAATTTTGATGGTAGATGTTCGAGTTAAATGTTGAAATATGTCTACGTATGACCCCATTGAAGTGTCATGGGGAAGGTAACTTTTATGGGTTGTGATAGGATGTATCAACTTGGATTTAGGAGAAAATGTAGATGTAGATTGGATGTGTGAATTTCGTGTTTTGGAGGAAAAATAAAATTTGGTTGAAGGATGGTATTGTTTGGATGTGGATTGATTATTGCAAGATGTCATAGATGGAAAAATTTATCCTGACATGGATGTCATGGCATTAGATTGTTGAGAAGAGGGAAAACCAGAATGTTTCCGAGGATGCGCAGGGGACTGTCGGGGATGTTTTCCCTGAGCCTTAGACTGCAACCAAGAATATTCACCTCTAACAGGGATGACAATAATTTCAACCAGAGGATTTGATAGCGGTGGTGTGGTTATCAATGGAGAAACTATTCTAAAACAAGATGAAGATGTTAATGAAGAGATAGGTGTTTGTATGATGCGATTAATGATATCTATATGAGATGTGGATTGTTTCGGTTTTGGCATGGAAAGAAATGATTTTGTAGAGGGAGAAGGTAAAGCATCTTTCTTTAATTTAGGTAGATGTGTTGGTTCAATAGGTGATTCAAGGGGTATATTGGGTAAGGTTGCAGATCGAGAGGATTTGGTTGATGTGATAGAAGGATTGGGTAAAGAATATTGGGGTACACTGAGTGATGTGGCCATGGGAAAAGTTTTCAAGATAGAGATAGGCGGACTTGTTGATATGATAGGTATAGGGTTTGCTTGGGTAGATAAATATGTAGGAATTTTTGGAATATGTGGAGATGTGAGTGATGTGATAACCGATGGAGTAGACCTTATAGCTATGGGTAATGCAATAAATGTAGGAGCATTTTTAGGCGTAGAAGTAGAAGGGACTGGTTGTTTTATTGAGACATATATGGTTGAAGAAATAGATGGGAGAGATGTAGGGATATGTGGGGATATGAGTGGAGTGAAATAAGTGCTAAGGATGAATTTAATGTGATATATTGGGGTATGTTTGAAGTGGAGGAAATGGATGATATAGTAGAATTTGATGTGGATGTGGATGTGGTAAGGACAGGAGCAGGCGCAAGTTCAGGACAGGTAGTGAAAGTTGATGTAGGTGTGGCAGGTTCTAAATAAGAGGTGGGATTAGTGTCCACTATGGGAACATGTGGAGTTTGTGATAAGATAAGATGTTGATTGGACAGTATCAATCATACAAGTGTTTGATAGTTGAGATGTAAAGGGGGTGACGTGATTTGTTGGTGGTTGATTAGTTTGTGATAGTGAAAGTATCAATTTGGATATCCCCTCAATTTACGAGTTGTTAGGACACGATCTTTGACAGGAGTGACACCTTTCAATGTCATGACGTTTGACTTAATGATTTTTACAAAAGTGGACCTCATGATACCAAATAGGATTGGCTTGCAAGTCATCCACAGGTCATATGTGAGGTAGTTAGGTATGTAGTTTATGCTCATCAACTTATCAAATATAGAACTATATGATTCTCCTAAAGGAGTGTAGTTAGCTGTTGATTGAGGAGATCATTGTTGAGACCATGTGCTTGGTGTAGATGGGGATGAGGGTTCAGTGACCATAGTGTGGGCTGCACCTTTAAATTTGTCGTTATGTGTAAATGGTTTAGTGGATTCAATTTTTGATTTAGTTGAACTTAATTTAAGATGACCCTGCTCAATGACATAGGTTTCAAGCTTACGAGCCATTGTGAAAGCTTCATCAAAGGTTTGGAATGATTGGATCTGCAAAGTGGATGATATATGTTTGGCACACGAACGTGAGAATAAATCGATGAGTTCGGTTTGTGGGATAGTGAAGGATAATTGGTTTATAACAACATGCCATCGTGTGATGAAGTCGGCGATGGGCTCATTTTCATACTATTGAATGGTATATAGATCAGTGATAGTGGTTTTGTGTGTGATATTAATAGAAAAGTGTTCTAAGAACAACTGAGTAAGTTGGGTGAAAAATAATAAGGAATGTCGTGGGATACTGTTATACCAGTCCACCGCGGGACCAGACAGAGACATGGGGGAAGTGTGAAGAAGTGAATCATGATCATGCGTAATAAGACAACATGCGTGTTTAAATTCGAGGAGATGTTGTTGGGGATATTCTTTATTATTGAACTTAATAAATGTAGGAAGTTTCCAATGAGGAGGGTAGGGTTTGATTGGGACCGACGGATGAATGGGTTCATTATAGATGTGTTCATAGGATAAAGCGTTATTGGGTGGTACGGTAAGGGTTTCTAAACTAGATAACTGATTTATTAAGGCATGAATTGAATTATTCGAGGTATTATAAGGTTGAGATTGGATTGACTATGGTTTGAAAAGTAGTTTGATAAGGCGAATGATAAGTTTGTGGGTGTGTGAGTGTTGGGTGAAGCATCTGATAAGATGGTTGATAAGTTTGTGGACATGATGTTTGTGGAATGGTTTGATAAGATAGTTGATTAATTTGTGGATATGTGGGTGTTTGGGGAGTTGTTTGGTAAGGATGAACATGTCTCATGGGTTGAGATTGTTGCATAGGTTGACTTGGAATAATAGTAATATGGTGTGTTCATTGAAGTTGGGTACGTTGTTGTGGTAGATGATAAGTAGGGATATGAGTGTTACGGGGTTGAGGCTGTTGGAGCATAGGATGGGTAGGAATGTAGGTATTCAAAGGCTAAGATTGTTTGATGGGCATACTAGTGGAGGATGAAATAGAATTGACAAAAAGGGATGTGGGTGGAATGCGATCCACCAATTGAGGAGATTGGGAGGATTGAGAGATTATAGGAGATTTTTGGAGTAAGAAGTCATATATGGGGTTAGGATAAGATATTTGAGTGTATTTAGAGGACCAGGAGATGGTGGTGTGATTGGTTTAGGAAGATTGGCTTAACGAGGGATATGAGGGTTGGTGTCAAGGTGGGGAGAATTTTTTATGACATGGTTCTCATGAGGTGAGACCATGGAGATTGGAGATTGGGTGATAGAAGACGTGGTTTTGAGTTTAGAATCTTGTTGGGTGAGATCATCAGAGGAAGTAACTTTATTGGATAGAGCAGATTATTGTTTTTCCTTGATTTGGGAGAGAAAAAATAGGTGTGAAGTAGAGAAACATTTTTTTATGTATGTTGTTGACAAACAAATCATGAAGAATTTTTTTAGCATCATGATTAATTTAGAGGATGTGGATAGAAAAGAAAATTAGGTAATGAAGGTGCCTAAAGCATTCTAAGGCTAGTTTTAGGAAGTTATGGATTGGAGATGTCTGAGGTGGTTTCCTGTTGGGTGTTTAAGTCCCAAACATTAAACTAGGTGAGAGGAATGTTTTGATGTGTTAATTATGTTTGTGCAGTCTTAGGCAGTGTGTGATAAGTGAAATGTAGAGAGTTAAATCCTTTTACTTAAGCTATGTGATCAGGCAGGATGTAGAAGGTTCATTTTAGACCAAAATGAAATGTGATATTCGATGCAGATAGTCACTCAGAAAAGAGAAAGTTAAATGTAGAAAAGAGAAACTAAAGAAAAATGAGGAATACATGGAGAAATGCTTTTCCTGGTCATGTGATTTTACTTGATGATGGTATTTTAGAAGCGCTAGTTAGTGACTTGAAACGCCCGGGTACCCTAAAATGGCACCGTTTATGTTTTTAGATAAGGTCGGTAAACGTATTTTGTGTGGTGTGTTTAATTTAAACATTGGTCTTTGACAACGTAATGTTCTTGTCATGAGGTTATAGACATTATCCTGCAAGAAGATAATAAATGCTATTAGTTAAGGTAGTTAAAAAAATGACTTTATAAATTTTACAAATGGTGTCGTCATAAATAAATAAAATAAAAATAATTAATTAATCTAATTAATTAACAAAATTATAGTTTAATGTTCCTATTTCATTCGAGTAAATTAGCGACGAAAATTAAATGATAGACTATAAAATAATATAAAGGAAGCAATTAAGTCGAAAAGATAAATTAGATTAATGAAATAATAGCTTATATAAAAGCTAAACTAATGAAGTGATATGACTTATTAAAGCTTCAACTAATAAAATGACATGACTAAAAAAATCCCAACTAATAAAATGATATGACTAAAAAAAAATCCCAACTAATAAAATGACATGACTAAAAATCCCAACTAATAAAATGACATGACTAAAAAGCCCAACTAATAAAATGATAGATTCGTCAAACCTACCTAAAAGATGAGTGAACTAAAATTGGTGGGTCATACCACACATGGACACAACTTCTTACATGTCTGATGACATAATGTGAATCACATGGAAAAAAGAACTAAATGTGACATACACAATTAACTATGGTGTTGACATTCCATGGATGTGGATTACATTTCAATATTGAATGACATTTTTTTTTATAATTTAATTCTAATTTCTTTCATAATTTTTTTTATGATAACTTAATTCAATGTTATTTCATATTTTTTTAATTTTAATTTTTAAATAAATCAATATTGTCTATTATGTTTTAAAATAAATAACTATAGATTATTATATTTTAAAACAAGTAACCATAGATTAGTATGCTTTGAAATGCGAGATTTATACATAATTAGAAACTAAGATCTAGATGAATATATAGACATATTTTGTTAGGTCAAAGCAAAGGCCATTGAAAGGAAAAGAAAAAAATTATATCTATTATACAACTGAGATCACAAATAAAAGCAAGACAATAAGATTAGTTTTCAGATTTGTTCCCCATGCGAGTAGAACCTAACATATAATTTTTTTTTATTTGAGTATGATTATGTATTTAATAATAAAACTAAACTTGAAACTAAATACCAAGTTGGTTAAACACAAGAAGAGTACTTACCCTGAAGGCGACACAAACCTCTGATACGAATAAAATAACACCAAATCTTACAAAAACGTGAGTCCACAAGATGAAATATTTATCATAGATGTTTGAAAACTACGACACAAGAGAACCGATATATTTATAATACCTGCACGAGATGAATAAATGAACAAAACAAATGAAACAACCATATATTGGATCTAGTCCCACCGAGCATGCCAAATGTTGATCCACGTTTCCAGCTTCCTATCCAAGTGAGTGTACGAGTAATCAAGAAACACGAGACAACATCAAGTATACAAGGGCTTAGTACCTTGGAGATGGTGATGGATGATATGGGCGCAAAGAAAACAGATGTATGATATAAGGAAGCTAGATATGCAAAACTAAACCATATAAGATTAGAACACAATATGCGGGGGTTGCCCGGACGGTGCCGGTTCCAAGAGGATTTCAACTCCCTTGGAGGATGTCAACCCCCGTGTTAGACAAGATAATAATAGATCGTGAATAATAGTAAAAATGACAAGAAACTGAAATAACAAGAGTACTTAGCTTATGTCCTGCTATGGAAATGAATCGGGCATCAAGATGGCAAGATAATGATGACAAATTAAGGCAAAGATTTCTTCTTCAAATGGGTAGAACTTGGTTAAGCTCTTCCTTCTCTTAAAAATTATCCTCCTCCTCTTCAAAATATATTATGTTCTTCTTAAAAATATATCCTCCTCTTTAAAATATATTTTGTCCCTTAAATATGGGGAAAACCCCATATTTATAGCTTAGATATGAGACTAAACTACAGGTTAGATGATGTCCAAGGTGTAGTAAAGTAACCTGAGTTAGTGGTATGATGTGATTAACGTGGGTCCCATATTTTGACTTATTAGGCAAAGTGGGGGACATGATTTGAATGTGGGGGTGAGATAAAGATTTCATTAAAAAAAAAGAGTGTCAGATGGGTGCATTTTGAATTAAATAATTTGTGAGAGATGGGGGAATGATTCCAAAAATTAAATTATAAAATGGGTCCATATGGAGCCCATTGATAATCAATCAAATAATGTGAGAAAACAAATAAGATTTTATTTAATTGAAGAGAAAGAGACACAAGAATGGAATTAACGTGCATGTGAGATGTCGGAGGGGTGCTATACCTAAAAATAGGTGTCTACACTTCATACGGAAGGTATTGGAGGATGGGAAAATAGAATTGGAGAAGATTCATATGAGTGAAAACCTTGTGGATGTGCTAACAAAGCCATTAACAAAAGAGAATTTGGAGCTACACTCCACTTCTGTTGGTCTTCGAGTTTGATACTTGAAGAGGAAGAAACAATGCTAAGGAAAGGATCCAAGAATGACACTGTACATATATAGTGTAGTAATTTATCTCCAAGCGGGAGATTATTGAGTTGTGGAGCTCAATTAATTTAGATTAGCATGCTATATTAAACTTGTAGGAAAGCACATTAACTAACATCGGCTATGGAGGGATCGACATCGGTCACCTATGACTGACATTTGTCAAGCAAGGAGGAACCGACATCGGTTGGGGCTAACTGACATCAGTTACATGTGCGTGATTGTTTTATTTAACTCAAGGGAATTAGATATAAGTTTAGTATTAAAACATATCTATTGATTGTAATTGCATGACTAAGTGACCTAAGTTTGTATATGCCTATATAAGCATGAAAGCTAGGGTTCAGAAGTAGAGGATTGTAATAATAGACAATTATTGTGAAAATAATTGTGTGAGAGAGAATTCTTGGAGAAAAAGGAGCTTGAGAGAAAGAAAGTACTGTACATCTGAGAGGTGTGGAAGATTTTAGATCTTCAATTGTATATCTTATGAAAGATTTGGCTAATAGATTGGCTTGTTTCTAGGTGGATGTAGCCCACACTAGGTGAACTACGTTAAATATGATGTTAATTTATATCTCTTGTTTTGAATATTTATTTTTTTAGAATATCTGATTTTATTGCATGTATGCTTAGATATGATATATTATCTGTGCAACCTTGTGCTAGCCCTAATAGGTTGCTCATGTCCTTGATTGTTCTGGTTTAATTTCTGGGTCTTTTCTTAAAGAGGATGTCTCAACAGTTGCTGGTACATTGTTGAGGGAGGCTTATGAATTTTAAAGGCATGAAATGTATAACTCTTCTATATCGATTCCCTACGAGATAGAAAATATAGATTTCTTACCTTCTTCCCCGTCTCATATGAAATGCATGTGTGTATAGATTCTTTTTTTGAAAAATAAAATTAGTATTAAAATAGCTATTTGATGGAAATATTTCTGACTTGAGGTTATTCAGCTTACCCATAATGGCTTTTGTATATTTGATTATATGGTTTTCAACTCTGTCTGTAATCTATGAGGTGTAATACGCTTGGTTTATAAGCATGTTTTCACTAAATGAATCATGAGCAATACTATTAGGGTTAAGAAATAACTATTGCCTTATCATTTAGGTAGACCATGAGTAGAAAGGGGTCGTTAAAAATTCTATAACTCCAATGATTTAGTCTTATTTTGGTTGGTTGATCGATTGTCTTTATCATATTTCTGGGTAGCTAGAATCGAATTACTTGAACTATATGGAAGTTGTTTATATATTACTGGAGGAATACTAGTTAGATTGAGGTATAAAACCATGGTACTTGTAAATAATTTGTGGAGTTTATCAACTCCTTAAATATGTCAGGAAGAGTTCCAGTTACGGTGGTCTAGTAGTTATATATATACATATAATTCTTTATATGGACTGTAGCTGTAATGAACATATTGTGGTGTAGTAGTTATATATTCGCTATATGGACTAAAGGTGTGATGTATATATTGTGGCCGTTGACTGCAATATTACGTTTGGATATATTTATTCAGAGTTGTTAATGTTGCAAGTTATTTTGGAAATTTGGGTCTCTCTTTGGCTCAACTAGGATATTTATATAGTTTAATGGTTGTCTCTTTTGCTGTGAGTTATCATATTTTACTTAATTAAATTTGGGTGTTAGACCCAACTATGAATATACTCGGATACTCGAACCAATATGTAATTTACTCTAAAAAAGTTATAAATATGTGCTTACTTAGAAATAAGTGATTAGTGGAGGGCTTTCAATGAATGCAAACTCTCGTCTATTGACCAGCTATTCAATGTTTAGCTCTATATACAACTAATGGGTTATAAGGAATATAAATCTTAGGGAAGTCTTAAATTCTAGTTAGCTGTATGACATCTTCACCTTATTATTTGGAAGATGTAAAGTTTCCATTGTTGGTAAGAACAATACTGTGATTACTTTATTATAATTTTTGGAAAGTACGATTCTATGACTACTTAAGTAGAACTATGGGAAAGAATGATACTGTGGTTACTTATTATACTTTTTAGAATGGATGATACAATGATTACACTATTATCTTTTCGAATAGTATGATCCTGTAATTGCTTTATTATAATCATTGAATGAATGATTTTGTGATGAATATATGATTACTTAATTGGAGAGAGTAATGTTGTGAATATTGTAGTGCAATATTTTACTTCCATAAGCAATTCGTTTTAGATAAAGGAAGTAAATAGCCAATTTATACTCTTGATTTCATACGGATGAAAAATATTAAGAGTGGATGTTTCATGTCAGTTCTTTTAGAGCTGACCATAAACATTGTTGTACTTTATCATTTTCAGTTGTAGGGTTAGGAGGAATATTGAGTTGATTAAAGAAGGATATCTCGACTTGCATTGTTTATCTTGTACCAATTTTTATGAAAGAAAGGAATGCAATGACATTGATTTAGAATGAGAATGATTTATTAGTTATTATCAAGGTAGTTAAGCCTGTTGTAAAATATGATAATATTTAATAGTCACTTTTGACTTTGTAATAAGAGTTATCAATTATTGATAAGTAAATAAAATTGTTATTCATATCATTATGTATGTGTTTTAAGGAAATTGTGTTGCTGTTATTAATAAAGAAATCAATGTAGAATGATGTTTAATATGATAACATAACTGACATAAAATGTCATTATGATCAAATGAATGTATAACTAATACAACATTACAAGTAAGAATACATGAAAGTGAAATAAGAAATAATGTTAAATGATGTACCTATTTGATAGATAAGTATGTGATACAAATCAAATTATAAAGAATCAATGAAAATCCTATTGTTGTCCTTTAATGACAGAAAATTTTACTATAAAAAACTTAAGTATATATGATGCTAAAAAAAATTCTATAAACATGTTTATATGATGTGATCAATACAAAACAAGCTACTGTCATCTAACATCAACAACATATAATTACATGATTAAGTATCATCGTTGTATGATCAATCTACGTCAATAAAAAATGAAGTAAAAAGATAATTCATGATCGCATGAAAAAGGTACAGATGTATATATTTTTCCTAAGTAAACTAATAGTAATTAATGAATTAAACTAATGCTATGAATCAGATTAAATCTAGTACCTTACTAAACTTAGTCTTAAGTTGTAATATAATATAGTTTATCGTCAAGTGGATAGTGGTACCTACATTATGTAGTGTCTCGAAGATACTAATACGCACCTCTATCATGATGACATAATGTAATGAACACAAAGATAGGAATCATGATGTGTCTTTCGTGTCATACGAGTTATACCCGTATTAGTTCGGGATGGATACATGGAGAGGGACATTCACATAATGACTTAGGTCATTATGTGAACGTACCTTTTCCTATAGGGAACTTGTAGGGATCCCAAATTGGTGCTGGCATGAACCGCATGACTCAGATGCTGAGTGACGACAACTGTAGCTTTGGTGTTGAACTTAATAATTAAATACATGATTACTATGATGAATAAACTAATTTAATAAGTAAATAATAGAAAAGAATCCTTATACTATGTTGAGACGGTTGTACGAAGAATTGGAAATGACATGTTTCAAGTGGCTTATGTGCAATCATGAAACTAGGCTTGCCAGCGTAATTCCAAAACTATGCGCATAATCATGCAAATAAATGATTTTATTGTTTGTCACCATTTCTTCTGTTAAACTATGTCATGAGTAGGAGGTTGATGTACAGAAGATACACATGATTCTTTGTGCTTTAAATTTTTTTAACCAAATGATATACTAGGTATATTGGCTCGCATGGAACATTCAAGGGGGATTGAGTAGGATCTGAGATTAGGTAGGATCTAAAACCTTTACAGTTGCACATGGTTATTATAGGTTGTCAAGATCGATTCTAAACATTAATTAATGATGGATTTTAATTTCCGCGTGTTAAAATCATTGAAGGTATCCAGATAATTAAAGGGGTTAAATAAATAATTTTTTTTCTTGAAGTTTGATGAAGCGTAATATGGGTGTTACAGAAACTAGTCCTCATCATCTAGCAGGTAGATGTCCCCTAGAGGTCACCAAAAATTTGTCCAAAATTACACCTTATGTAATTTTGAACAACTTACCAAAAGGATGTAGCTATATTTTGCTTAGGAAAAGCTGTAGGATGCTAATTCAGTTTTTTGTGGAATGTAAGATCTTAGTGTTTCGTAGGTTCTCTTAACCCCCAAAGTAAAAGAAGAGAGTAGTCAGGGACTAAAGAGGAATTTGGTAAAAATAGTGTTATGTGGTATCTTTCACCATTCACAAAACTAAGGAGGTTAAGTTCTTAGAAAGATGAAATCATACAAAATACCATGGAGTTGCATATCTGTACATGAGGTTTAAGAAATTGGTTAAGTTCAAAAGCCGTAAGGGAAACCCATGGAAAAAGGGAAAGTGAGAAAGCAATTGGCCTTCACACCATGGATAAATGTTATGCCCAAAGTTAGTTATCTTCACAAATTAAGAGTGAATTCCTCTAATAAAAAGTCATGATGCACAAAGGAATACGTTTTAAAGTCCTTGTGGCTATGGAGTAAAATTGAGAATGATAAAAGTACAAAATCCATGGAACACTAAGTCAGTGTTCCATGGGTTTTCTAATTTATAGTGTTTCTCATGTTTTCTCAAAATCGTGTAATGAACGAAAGTAGTTACAGGAAAAAAATCTATGGGTCAAAGAGTTAGACCCTCGCAAGTGGTGTAAGATATTTCCACTCATCAAGGAAAGTGAGGGGGAAAGTTTCAAGGGTTTGCAGATCGAAGGAAATTAAAAATCCATGAAACAAAGTAAAAGACGTGCTAGAATTTGAACTAGAGAGCTAACCACTCTAACCACTAGAATTTAATGAAGCATAATGTCCTTATTTGAAGAGTGATTGTGTGCGATATAATCAAAAGGTCATGTTTTCATTTTTAGATACATTTGGGGACATCCTTTCATGTATTACAAGAAATATCTACAAGAATTCATGACACCCATACTTATTTAATATGTTTTCAAAGGGGCCAGTTCCATCTCAACGGTCCTTATCCTTTCTCTCTCCTTTTTTTCCTTTTTACACAAATTTTATAAAGGAAAGTAATTGTGCATTTTATCTGGATTCTTCTCCCTTCTTTCCTTAGAATATTTTCGAGCTATTCCCTATGAAACTTAAAAACCTTATGCCGCTGACCTTTGTAACTCGTGAATGGTGATTTCCTTTCCTCGGATCTAGATGTAAGATATAGAAGATTGATTAATGTGAGTGTGGTTTAGCTCTTTCCTTCAAATACATTGCGTTTGATGTGAATATTTCATGGTCTTTCATATTTTATGTTGTTTTATTATTTACATCTGAACTACATGCAATTTGACAATCTCATCCTTATGACTTTGCATCTATGTCATTTTTATTTGGGAATGTTCCACCTTCTTTCTAGTGCTATAACTACCTACTTAGCTTAGGATTTACCTTTCTTGCATATTTCACTCCTTGGTCCCTTATAATTGTTAGAGTAGGAATTAGCTTGGGAGTAGTTTAAAAATAGAAATAAGTTTTGTTATGCAGGTTTTCCATCTCTGCCTAATAAACAAGCTGACCTTCTCTAGAGGTTTGTCTCAAGGGACAAGTCCCACACTTGGAAATAGTCCCATGTTGCCTCAAAATTCTAGGTCTTTGTGATACAGAGAAGGGTGCAATTTTGAGCTCTAATGGTCACAATCTAATTTCAAATTATAATAGAATAATATTCTCACTTTTATTCAATTCATACGGGATATTACAAATATATAGGAAATGAATTCCTATATTTATGGAGACCATATGTCCCCCAATATCTCAAACAAATATCTCTAATAACATTCACAATGACTAGCAATAAACTACTTGTAATATATTGTCTGTTATAATTATAACTATATATGTACACACACACACACACACACGTGTGTGTGTGTGTATGCTATATATATTATCAACTAACCAACAATATTACTGTAGTGCCCAAATTTTTAAAGCTTTAGTATCTGTTGGTTTCCTTTTTCATATACATGTTTGGACAAGGATTTGATATATGTCGTACAATATGTTATGATTTTTGGACCTTCTTGGACATGGATGCATATTTGGGCGCATAGCACCAATTTGACTTTAGTAGCATATTGATTAGTTTTCATTCGATGTTGTGGACATTAGCTTATGACGATGTTGTTTAGACCTAATAGAGATACGTTAAATGTTTAGTGTAGTTACATGTTGGATTCTATGGATATATGTCACTTTATCATTATGTCTAACTTGTGGTGAATTGTATATAATTGTGCTTGTTGTCACATTTTTGATCACAAGAATATTATATGCAAGTTTAGAATTCATTGATTTCTTATTAAGTATTTGATTCACATTTTATCGGACATGTGCGTTTAATGTGTGCAATGAGTGTGCAGGTGACAGGTTACAGGAGAACGTGAGATTCAGGCCAGCGACACAATTTTGCACAAGCAGCCCACGGGGCTAAACCCTGGCCATGTTTATTGTATGAGGCCTTAGTATTAGAGTTTATTAGTTTGGGCACCATGAGTGACCCTCATTTTTAATGTAATATGTCTTGTATTATTAATCTTGCTTAGGGTGTTTAGTTGTGTTGTAAACTTGTTTTGGGGGAATTAATGGCCCCACTTAAATTAAGTTTTGAGTTTTCATAATTATGTAATTAATCAAAAGAGATTAGGGTCACATGTGAACCCCTGGGTTGGCCCCACACCCTCTACCCTTGTGCCCAAGTGTGCCAAACTTGAAATTGGGTTATTTTAGGCATTTTTAGGGACCCCTTTTTAGTTTGGGAGTTCCCTTAGCATGAAAATGGTTGGACCCTACCTAATAGGTAGGGGGCTTATTTCCAAGGCTTAGAGGGAGTTTTCCCTCCCATTTTGCCTTCCTTTGGTCACATCCATGTAAGGTGGATGGGTAAGTGTGCTTGTTAAAAGTTGCACAAGTTTATTTTTCTATCATTTTGGGTAATTTGGGAGAAGAGGGTTAAAAGCTATTTAAAATTTTCTCTCTTTTATTTTGAGAATCTTTGACCTTGAGGGAAGAGAGGGGTGACACATGTCACCCCCTCATTTGTGAGGATTTCTGCTTGTTCTTCTTCAAATTATCCCTCATGGGAAAAGAAGAGAACTTTTTTTTGGAGGTTTTTCTTGGAGGCTTGTGGATTTTGGAGCTAGACTTTGCTTGGGTTAAGAAGTGGAAAAGATTGAAGTTGGAGAGATTTTTAGAGCTAGGCTTCTTGACATTATTTGTGTGTTTTATATCATGCTAGATATTAGTTTTGTTTACTTGGAAAGGTTTGTTGTTGCATGTGAATTTTATTTGTTGTTTACTTGATTTTACTCCCTCCATAATATGACAAGATTGAGTTTTGGAGTTTGTGGGGGAAGAGAGAGGGATTTTCCCCTCTTAATCCTCATAGGCTTGATGGAAAAGCCTTGTAGGATTTTAGTTACTCCCCTCAAATGGTTTGAGGTGGGGAAGGTGGTTCATATGGCTTGAACCACCTTCCCCATTCTTGGTGAGGAAACCCCTTTGGGGTTTGAAACTCCTTTCAAGAAGGATTGGTGAAAGGGTGGAGAAATAAGGAGGGCTTGATTGAATTTGGAGGAATAAGGAGAGTGTGGAGATCTTGGTTTTGTGCAACTAATGTTGGTTACAACTTTTGGAGAACTCCTTTCTTCTCTTCCCCATTTTAGAGGTAGAACATGGTTTCCCCTCTTTTTCATCTTTTTAAAATTTGGAGTCTTATTTTAATATTTGTCTTGTTTCATGTGGATGTAATATTGTTTGTTCACCCTCACTCTTGTGTAAAGTTTTAGATAGTAGTCCTCTTTCCTATGGGCTTGGGGGAGGCTAGCATGCATTCCAACTTTGAAAAGGCATGTAATGATGCCTATGGTTGGGTGGTAAAACAAGATTCTTCTCCTTGTATGGATTCCTTAAAGGATTTGAAGTTGGATCTCAAGATGGAAGTTGGTGATAGTTGGAGTTTCATTGTCCTGCCAAATCTTCATGAAACATTACTTGCATTGTAACCTCTAGAGTATCGCTATGTGGGAAGATTCTTGGGCATGCAAAAAATTTCTCATATTGTGAATTAAAAAAACCCTTGTAAGATTGGTATTCCATTTTTATTTGAAAGTTTTCTTTCAATCTTGGGAAGGAGTTTGTTAGGTTGTTTTCTTATGTAATTTAGCATGTTTGAAATATGATGTAATTGAGGAATTTTGCAAAAGAAGTCTTGTAAAATATTTATTTTCCTTTAAAATGCATTTAGTAGAATATATTTATATTCCTTTAACATGAATTGATTTGAATATCATTTTGATAAAGAAATATTATTTAATGGAAAAGTGTTTCTACAAAAGAAATAATATTACTTGTTTGAAAATCTAAAATAATCATTTAGCATTACATTGGAAAAGAAAGTATCTCCTCTTATATATTTTTTGTAATAATATTGAATGGAATGTGAATAGTCTTGAATTCCTTCCCATGTGAGATTTAATGGCTTGTTCATAGTAGAGAATCAGTTTTGAATATGTGTGATTTATTAGTGATCATATATTTTTTAAAATCTATATGATGTTCTAGTTTTTGAAATTATAAATGTATTATAAATTATTTATTATAAATTAAATTTATTATATCATATCAGTATATTTACAACGTTATATATTATAATATATATATATATATATATATATATATAAATATTCCTTGTATATGTATATATAATTTAATATAAAACTTAATACAAAACTAAATTAAAATTTAAATATTATAAACAAAAAAATATATAAACAACAACAATTTTTTTTATGCATGGTTTGGGGGAGGGCCGAACCCCTCCCCCCTATCCGTCCGCAGCCATCCCTAACCCTGCTGCCATTGTTGCCCCCTACGCAGCAACCCCACCACTCCTTCACCCGCTGCTGCCCCAGCCGAGCCCCCCCAAACCTGTGACTTCCTTCCACACTGCCACGTCCCCCCCACCTGCGTGGAAACCCTAGCAACCATCCCTCTCCAAAATATGGCCACACCAGACCACAGAAGTTAAAAAATAAAATAAAATAAAATAAAATAAAATACACATATTTAAGTCAAGCTTCCATGGCTCCTCCACCCTAACCTGCACAAGAAAACAAGAATGAAATTCAAATAAAAAGAAAGAAAAAGAAAAAGTTGTCTAGGGAAAAATTAGATCTAGGGCTGAGATCTAATTGGTCGTAGGGTCCACAATTCACCCTACTCACTTTAGGTCATGGGTTTTTAAAATGTTAATGGTAGTTAGATATTATTTAAGATGTGTGTGTGTGTGGGTAATAAACTAAAGGGGGGGGGGATCTAATTAATTTAAAAAGGGGTGAAATCTCTTATTACGGTGTCCTTGGAAAATTTAAGAGAAATTAAATAAACAAAATTGTTTCGGGCTAGTGATTAAGTTATTGGGCAAATCAATCTAGATTAAAATAAATAATAATGGTAATCTGAATTGTATTATTAATTACTCACCTTTTAAATTTTTTTACCGAATTATTGGTCTTTTTTTCCGGTGTCTCGAGGCGGGGGCATGACATTTGGTATCAGAGCGAGGTTCACACATGTAGACACTCTGGGTAATCAATCAACTAGTTAACAATATTTGTAATAACATTAAAGTAAATAATCAAAATAATTGGTTAAAAATTTTCTGCAACCATTTAATTATTCTTTAATAACCTCTTCACTCACCTCATGCACAGGATCGCACCCATGAGACAACGCTCGGTTAGGGGTTTGAGACGTGGTTCACCTACGCCTGAACCACCGGCACCCGAGTTAGGGCCTCAGATCTTAGAGGCTTTTCAGTATTTGATCGACGTTGTGTAGCATCATCTTCCACCACCGTAGGAGGTGAGAGAGGAGGAGATTCTGTTAGGAGTCGAGGAGCTGATAGGTGAGGACATGCACTCAGAGCCGCTATAACATGATACCCAAAAGTGGGAGAGGTCACATAGCCCTTACATTCATCATGAGAGGGTAGCCTCGTATCGTCATAGCCACTCACATAGTCTTGAGGGACCATTTGGGGATAGGAAACCCCATTCACCTATTGGTTTGCATTGCCAGGATTGTGATATAGGTAGTGTGATCAGAGACCTTCTTCACTTGCAGCTGCCTACTTACACCCGCTCTATAGATGGCTTTAAGATGGAGTCATGGCTTCTTAGCTTGGATAGTTTCTTTGGTTCGCACTCGTACGAGAGAAATATCAAGGCAAGGTTTTCCATACACCTCCTCCGAGATACAACAGATATTTGGTGGAGGAATGAGGAGTGGAAGCTCCATCTGACTCAAGAGACAATGACCTGGGAGATGTTTGAGGAGCAGTCAGGGCTCACTATATGTTAGAGAATTTCGTGTAAAAGAGGATCGATGAGTTTCATGACTTACAACAAGGATCTGACACATTAACACAGTATGAGAGTAGGTTCCTAGATCTTCTGCAGTATGTGGATTACCTGCAAGATGAGAAATTGTAGGTTAACAAGTTTATTAGGGGCCTTAATGTAGATATAGTAGGAGTAGTTAAGATGTTATCTCCTCCCACACTTGAGAAGGCCGTTGAGAAGGCCTACTTAGCTGATGAGAACAGGACCAAGGCACAGGAGCACCGAGATAGAAACAAGAGAAAAATTCAAGATAGGATATAGGCCTTTCAGAGTCAGGGGTCACGGGGTATAGCACCACCCCTTAGAGGAGGATTCTGGCCTCTGCCAGCAGCCATAAGGGCTCCACCGCACCCACAACAGCAGACGTAGCATCATGGCCACCAGCAGCAGAGGGCTAGACAGACTTAGAACTTTTAGAGAGGTGGCACTAGAGGAGGTTTTGGTGGAACCAGGGATTGGAGATAGGGTGCTCAGCAGGTATAGCTAGCTCGCACGCAATATTCTGCTAGGGTTGGACCGGCAGGATCAGTGCACCAGAGTACAGGAGGGACCCCATCTCAGAGGGGTATAGGAGGATGTTTCATTTGTGGGTCCCCTGATCACTATGTGCATATGTGCCTACACAAACCCAATACCATGGATACACAAATAACCTCTAGATTTGAGTAGATGGTGGGTGACGTGGGACACACTCATCATGTATATGTAGTGGTTGACAACCCCAGGTCAAGCATCAGACCATAGTCATTGAGACGATAGGTATTATTAGGGGTATTTCTGTCTCAGTACTTTTTGATTCAGGTGCTTCTAATTCTTTTATATCTCCATCTATAGTGGACCAGTGTGGGCTAGTGGTGGTTAGGCAACCAAATAGTTGGCAGGTTGAGTTAGCCTCTGGGACCAAACTTCCCGTGGACTCGTATGTGGAGAGTTACGTACTTGATTTGGGAGTCTTCTCCACTACACTTGACCTCTGAGTTATTCCTTTAGGATCCTATCAGGTAGTGTTGGGTATGGATTGGCTCGAGGCTCATTGAGCCAAGGTAAATTGTAAAAATAAGGTCATTAAGTGTCAAGATGATATTGGGAGTGCAGTTGTGATATCAGGGATGCAGAGGCCTATCTCCTTGAACATGATCTCAGCTAAGTAACTCAAGTGGAGCATGCATAAGGGATGTTAGTTATTTGCTATCACCATCAGTGATCGATCAGAGAGCACTCTTGAGCATTCACCCTTAGATGATCATGCAGTTTTGAGGGAGTATGCCGATGTGTTTCCAGGCGAGCTTCCAGGGCTACCACCCCGCAGAGAGGTGAATTTCACCATTGATTTAGTACCTTTATCTGCACCAGTTTCTAGGGCACCCTATCAAATGATGACTCCAGAGCTTCATGAGCTCAATATTCAGTTAGAGGAGTTGTTAGAGAAGGGTCTCATTCGTTTTAGTGTATCTCCTTGGGGAGCGTTAGTCATATTTGTGAAAAAGAAGGACGGTTCTCTTAGACTTTGTGTAGACTTTAGATAGATATATAAGGTCACAATAAAGAACTGTTATCCACTTCTTAGGATTGATGACTTGTTTGATTAGATGTGGGGAGAAAGATTATTCTCCAAAATCGATCTCAAGTCAGGGTATCATCAATTGCGCATATCAGATGCAGACATTCATAAGACAACATTTCGCACACATTATGGGCATTATGAGTTCACAGTTGTTCCATTTGGTTTGACTAATGCCTCAGCTGTCTTCATGAGCCTCATGAATGGAGTATTCAGGACCTTTCTGGATCACTTTTTCTTAGTGTTCCTTGATGATATATTGATATATTATCATTCTGAGGAGGAACACGAGGAGCATTTCAGGCAGGTAATTTAGGTTTTGAGAGAGCAGAAGTTGTATGGGAACTTGGAAAAATGTAACTTCTTTCAAACAGATATTCAGCACTTGGGTCATATCATATCAGGTGAGGGTATCTCTGTAGATCCCTCTAAGATACAAGTGATTATGGATTGGCCAGCGCCCACATCAGTCACAAAGGTGAGGAGTTTTATGGGCTTAGCAAGTTATTATCGTAGGTTTGTACATGACTTTTCTAGGATTGCTCACCCTATTACTTCCCTTCAGAGAAAAGGGAAGAAGTTTGATTGGTCAGAAAAGTGTGAGCAGACATTTTAGCGGCTTAAGGAAAGGTTAACCACGACACCCATCTTAGCAATTCCAGACCCGACAGAGGATTTTGTTGTCTGCACTGATGTATCACTAAAGGGTTTGGGAGCAGTTCTTATGTAGGAGAGTCAGGTGATTTCCTTTGAGTCGCGTAAGCTCAAAGATTATGAGATTTATTACCCTACTCATGACTTGGAGCTTGCAGCAGTTGTTCATGCACTTGTGTGTTGGTGACATTTCCTTTTGGGTAGACCTTTCATTTTGAGGACAAATCATCGTAGCTTACATCATATCTTCTCACAGCCGAACCTCAACACTCATCAATGGTGTTGGATGGAGTTCCTATTTGAGTATGACATGGAGGTACAATATATCAAAGGAAAGGAAAATGTTGTTGCAGATGCACTTAGTAGACGATGACATGTGCTTGCTTCATTGACACTTCAGTCAGATTTGAGAGGTAGGATTCTTGAGCATCTTCCAGAGGATAGGTTTTATGAGGGAGCTAGACAGATGTTGGAGTCATAGGGTTTATTAGAGGGTAGATATTTAGGGTGTAATTTAGAGACAGATGGTTTTACTTTGGTTCCATAGGTGCATCTATATGCCTAAGTCAGGAGATCTACATAGCTTTCATCCTCACAAAGGCTCATCGAGCTCCATATGCGGCACATCCAGGAGTGAAGAAAATGCATGCCGATCTGAGGGAGTTATATTATTGGCCAGGTCTTCGATGGGACATAGCAGATTTTTTTTGCACATTGCCTTGAGTGCCAGAGAGTCAAGGCAGAGTATTCTCATCCTGCAGGACTCTTACATCCTCATGATATTCCCGAGTGGAAATGGGATGTGATCTCCATGGACTTCATAGTTGGACTCCCTATGTCTTCTTATCATCATGATGCCATTATGGTCATCATGGATAAGTTGACCAAGGTTGCACATTTCTCGCCAACCAAGGTCACCTATAATGCACAGGCCATTGCCAAAGTATTTATGGAGGACATTGTTAGGTTGTATGGGATTCCGAAGACCATCATCAATGACAGGGATACCATCTACACTTTAGTTTTCTGGACTTCCTTTCAGGCCGCTCTAGGTACTCAGATTAATTTCTGCTTGGCATATCATCTAGAGACAGATGGACATATAACATGCTAGATATTAGTTTTGTTTACTTGGAAAGGTTTGTTGTTGCATGTGGATTTTATTTGTTGTTTACTTGATTTTTCTCCCTCCATCATATGACATGATGGAGTTTTGGAGTTTGTGGGGGAAGAGAGAGGGATTTTCCCCTCTTAATTCTCATAGGCTTGATGGGAAAGCCTTGTAGGATTTTAGTTACTCCCCTCAAATGGTTTGAGGTGGGTAAGGTTGTTCATATGGCTTGAACCTCCTTCCCCATTCTTGGTGAGGAAACCCCTTTGGGGTTTGAAAATCCTTCCAAGAAGGATTGGTGAAAGGGTGGACAAATAATGAGGGCTTGAATGAATTTGGAGGAATAAGGAGAGTGTGGAGATCTTGGTTTTGTACAACTAATGTTGGTTACAACTTTTGGAGAACTCCTTTCTTCTCTTCCCCATTTTAGAGGTAGAACATGGTTTCTCCTATTTTTCATCTTTGTAAAATTTGGAGTCTTGTTTTAATATTTATCTTGTTTCATGTGGATGTAATATTGTTTGTTCACCCTGACTCTTGTGCAAAGTTGTAGATAGTAGTCCTCTTTCCCATGGGCTTGGGGGAGGCTAGCATGCATTCCAACTTTGGAAAGGCATGTAATGATGCCTATGGTTGGGTGGTAAAACAAGCTTCTTCTCCTTGTATGGATTCCTTGAAGGCATTTGAAGTTGGATCTCAAGATGGAAGCTGGTGATAGTTGGAGTTTCATTGTCCTGCCAAATCTTCGTGAAACATTACTTGCATTGTAACCTCTAGAGTATGGCTATGTGGGAAGATTCTTGGGAATGAAAAAAAGTTCTCATATTGTGAATTGAAAATTACTTGTAAGATTGGTATTCCATTTGTATTTGAAAGTTTTCTTTCAATCTTGGGAAGGAGTTTGTTAGGTTGTTTTCTTATGTAATTTAGCATGTTTGAAATATGATGTAATTGAGGAATTTTGCAAAAGAAGTCTTGTAAAATATTTATTTTCCTTTAAAATGCATTTAGTAGAATATATTTATATTCCTTTAACATGCATTGATTTGAATATCATATTGATAAAGAAATATTATTTAATGGAAAAGTGTTTCTACAAAAGAAATAATATTATTTGTTGAAAGTCTTACTTGTTTAAAAATATGAAATAATCATTTAGCATTATATTGGAAAAGAAAGTATCTCCTCTTATATTTTTTTTGTAATGCTATTGAATGGAATGTGAATAGTCTTGAACTCTTTCCCATGTGAGATTTAATGGCTTGTTCATAGTAGAAAATCAGTTTTGAATATGTGTGATTTATTAGTGATCATATTTTTTTAAAAATCTATATGATGTTCTAATTTTTTAAATTATAGATGTATTATAATTTATTTATTATAAATTAAATATATTATATTATATCAGTATATTTACATGGTTATATATTATAATATAAATGTATTATAATATATATATATATATTCCTTGTATATATGTATATATAATTTAATATAAAACTTAATACAAAACTAAATTAAAATTTAAATATTATAAACAAAAAATAAATATATAAACAAAAACAATTTTTTTATGCATGGTTTGGGGGAGGGCCGAACCCCTCCCCCCTATCCGTTCGCGGCCATCCCCAACCCTACCGCCATTGCTGCCCCCTGCGCAGCAACCCCACCACTCCTTCACCTGCCGCTGCCCCCCAAACCTGTGACTCCCTTCCACATTGCCACGTCCCCCCCACCTATGTGGAAACCCTAGCCGCCGTATCTCTCCAAAATGTGGCCACACCAGACCACACAAGTTAATAATAATAATAATAATAATAATAATAATAATAAAATAAAATAAAATAAAATACACACATCTAAATCAAGCTTCCATGGCTCCTCCACCCTAACCTGCACAAGAAAACAAGAATGAAATTCAAATGAAAAGAAAGGAAAAGATAAAGTTGTCTCGGGTAAAATTAGATCTAGGGCTGAGATCTAATTGATACTAGGGTCCATAATTCACCTTACTCACTTTAGGTCATGGGTTTTTAAAATGTTAATGGGAGTTAGATATTATTTAAGATGTGTGTGTGTGTGGGTAATAAACTAAAAGGGGTGAAATCTCTTATTAGGGTGTCCTTAGAAAATTTAAGAGAAATTAAATAAACAAAACTGTTTCGGGCTAGTGATTAAGTGATTGGACAAATCAATCTAGATTAAAATAAATAATAATGGGAATCCGAATTGTATTATTAATTACTCACCTTTTAATTTTTTTTTATCGACTTATTGGTCTTTTTTTCCGGTGTCTCGAGGTGGGGGCATTACAATTACTAACTTACCCTATTAACCATACGATAATTACAAATAATGTAAATACTAATTTACCATATGGTAAATCACCAAATAATATGTGAACACTAGTTTTCCTAACATTCCCCCTCGAGTGTTTACATGGTAGCAAAAAAATTTCACACTTTTTTGGCAACTCATTTTCCTCTACTCACTCATGATCTTTGTACACCACTCGAACTGAAGGTAGAAGAAAGAACACCTCAACTTCTTATCAATTATGCACTTCTAAAAACACATATGACTAAACTAATGTGGGAACACATATAAAAACCATCTACTTATCAACCATTCACTGTAGGAAACACATCTGACCTACTCAGCGTGGGAACTCAAGAAAGAACCATTTGCACAATCTTCAATGGTTTTACAAAGGTTTACCACAAACTTAGGTATGAAAGGGAACACATCTGACTGTTAAACCTCTAAAAGTATCAAGATGTTGTGTGTTTTTGTGATTTCATTTTTCCATTACATGTTTACATTAAAGGACTTCATTAAGAATAGTCACATATAGAAGTGAAGAGGAATGAACCTCCGTTCTTATTGCAAAACACCTTGAAAAAAGAAATGAAACTACCTCACCACAAAAATTAAAAAACAAAATGCCACCAAGGCTTCATGTAGCTGCGTTGTTGGTGACTAATGAGAGGTTGCTAATTGAGCTCTAACCTCTTGTGCCTCCGTCCTTTAGTGAATGATGATGCTTACTCAACAAATGTGAATTTAAAGCTTAATTATTTTCACATTATTTTTATTATTTTCTCCCCCCCACAATTTGAAACACTTAATGTTTCATAAGACGTAGAGATAAACCGAAAATGTGTCCGTGAGGCAATTTTTTTTATGTGGAAACTTTGACAATGACACAATTTTGACAATTTTAGCTGATTTTGATATTCACACTATGAATGACTCAAAAAAGACTTTGAATACAAGACTCATATGACTTCCAAGAGATAAGACAAATGATGATAAATATTACAATAACATAGACTATTAATAATGACAAATGAATTCTACAATTACTTTTGAACAAAATCTAATTGGACTTAAATAACTTATCGACACTTTTAATTATTGACATTTATGACTTTAAAATAAATTTTTTATAACTCTAAACTTAATACACAATTACAAATTTAGATTTCAAATAACTTTACTACAAAATTATATGATAAATGAATGACAACATATCTTTGACAAAATGAATAACAACTACTAAAAACCTAAATCAATATGAATGATCATGTTGAAATCATGCAACACATATGAAGATTGATGCATGCACTTTTAGCTTCATGGATACAGCTGGTATAACTGACGGTAATATTAGAAAACTTTGATACAACTTAGCAAGCATCTAGATTGAGCCGTGGTAGTTCATTGAGCCATACCTTTCTTGCCAACCATGCTTCGTAAGTCCCTCAAAATCAACCGAAAACTTGAATACGGCTGATATAAAAGTGTACAACAAGTCACGAGTCATTTAAAAGAAGTTGAGTTAAAATAATGGACACACCAAAATGATGCAGGTGTGGAGGGTGGATTCGATCTCAAGCTTTAAGAACACAATACTAACTTGTCGAATGACATCCTTCAGATGCCTATTTTCTCTTGTGGATTAACAACCACGGTGTGTTGGAATGTATAATCTAGAAAACGCATGCTTGTATCACATAATGAAATAAATCCTTCTACAATACCGAAGGGTTTGTCAAATGTCAGAGATGTCACTAATGAATTTGTTTATAATAATTGTTTTTCCTTGTCAAGTTGCAGATGTTAATGGCGCTTGGATCTTTCTGGCTTAGCGCATGAGATCATTCACATCATCAAAGCACACAAGGAAGAAACCATCGAAATGCCTGTTGTTTCAAAATCTAGTGTAGGTGTTATTGATGGTCAAAGAATAAAAAATAAAACTCAGAACAAGAGGACACGACTATGCACATATATATATATATATATATATATATATAGAGGATTTCAAGATCTACACAAGCTCATTCTATCAATGATCAGGACTGTGGAATGATTATAATTATTTGCAGCAAGGTCATAGAACTTAATAGGCACGACTTCAGACTGTGAAAGTTGTTGATGTAGGGATATGATAATACTTGTAGAGGCTGTGAAAGTAATGAAACACGATATGACTGGCACGTATCAGACTACTACACTGTGATATAAAACATTACAAACTACGAAGTACTCCTTAAGCCACTAATACATTCAAATTAGATTTGAGAAATATCACATAAGTGGGCCAATGAACTATAGGATGTGGTTTCCGCTTAACAAATCATTAACACTCCTTATCCTGCTCGAAAATCCTTCTCTATGCCAAATGTGGATTTGGTTCAAAGTTTATGCAACTGAAATTATAACGAAAGTTTAAATTCTAACACAATCATATTCTCACTTTGTTTAATTCATACATGATATTACAAATACATAGGAATGACATTACAAATACATAGGAATGACATTCTTATATTTATGGACATCATATATCTTCCAATATATCAACCAATGTTTGTATATATGACAAACCAACTAACCAATAATATTACTAACTTACCGTAATAACACAGTAATTAAAAAAATGTAAATACTAATTTACCATACGCTAAATCACCAAATAACATGTGAACAATAAATTTTCCAACGTTATGTTTCAGAAGCAAAAATGACATGGACCAATATTTATAAAATCAAATCTTCATTGTCACTTAAATATTTAGAAGACAAAACATGTGTACACATAATCAATTCCCCACAACCATAAATAAATATCATTTTAAATGGACATTAAAGATTATATATATATATATATATATATATATATATATATATATATATATATATATATATATAATATATATATATATATATATAATCTTCCTTAATATCACAAAAATACAAAATAAAGGATAACTTTGAGTGGCACCCTTATGAGGGGAACACCATGAAGTGAAGATACTATCTCAGAAGATAGATCCATATACTGTATGCTCTTTCCACTAGATATATATTACATCCACCTGGTTCGACTATTGAATTATTTTTGTTGAGTGTGTTTTGTTCATTCATGTATGCATCCTATTTTTATAGGACAAAAATGATGGCGGATATATTTATATGCATTGAATGCGTGTAATTCTTCATAGGGACAATGAGTTGTCGAAAGGGTAGGTGAAGTGGATGTGAAATTTGTGTAATGCACTAATTAGAAAAAGAGACAAGTGAGTGTGAAAATTTCAGCATACTCTATTTTATAATAAATAATAAATAATAAATAAAAATTAAGAATTTACCTACATTGGGAAATCATATAGAAGTAGGGAACTCAAATACAACAATGTATTGTAAATATTTTTTATGCATAAGCCATTTGTAAAATACAACATGTAACAAAGTAAATTAAAATATTAATTCCAAGGTAAACCATTCATAATATTTTGTTTTGTGTTTTTTATGAGTACCCCATCCATTCATGGCACCTATGGAATTATTTTTTATGAGTACCCCATCCATTCATACCCAAAACTAAACAATTAAGAAATTCAGCTAGAAACAAACCTCATTATTAAGAAATATCCCACATATAGTTTGCTGAGATTTATTGAAAGGATTTTGGAATCTTAATTCCAAGATTCAAATCCAAGTTGTGAACACGGTTTAAAAATGACTAAAACATCTAATAATCATGTAGTTTAGTTTAAATGATAATATTCCTTACAAGAAAGATAATCTTCATATTACCTATTAAAAAAAGGTTAGACAAAAAATTTCCACTATGACCATCATTTTAGGGCATTGCAAACGATGGAAGTGAAAGGAAAAGCTATGATAGGAGAAACTTGAAGAGCTATGGAAGGAGAAATGATAGAAGTGGCAGTGGGAAGTCCATAGATTTATTAATTTCTATATCAATAAGTGTGTGGGAAGAGATGAATAAATTTCAACAAGGCGATATTTGGAACAAGAAAATAATTTTATTGGGGAGACATCATGTAGAGCTAAATAAGAAAGAGACCATTGAGGAAGTAGAATGGAGAATCAAGGGCATGGTGATGGAGATAATGGACCAAATTTGGAATATGGGTTTTGTGGAAGGGAGAACATTGATGGAGGTGAAGGGGGTACATACCATAATATAGTTTGACATAAGGGTAAGTGCATGGAAATGGGGGGCCAAAAGGGGGTCTTAAGTGAATGTTTTTATTTGAAAAATAAGAAACGTCAAATCGTATGAGTTACTTGAGATAGTTCCACTAGAAATTTGAAAATGTTATAACAATAGGAATTGTAACATTTCGAGTCTAGTTTCTAAACTACTATTTTTTTTGAAAATGGTTAAGCGTAAATGGGTTAATGAGCTAAAATCCCAATATGTGCTCATTTTTTTTGTAAAAATAATAATAGATAGTAAGGCATGCCCCATCCCCCCCCTCAATTTTTTGAACACTATTTATTATTTTTCAAATTCCTTTGGTGGAAAGATAAATAGGATCATCTAGTTTGGGATAGATTTTTTAGTGAGTATTCATTATTTTATGATTTTCTAAGTAAAAATAATTTGAAATTTCAAAAATAATGGATAGCCGATTGTGCCCCCTAACTACCTCAACAAATATCAAAATTAGATTTTTTTTGAATATGTATAGAATTAGTCCTAGTTTGGGACTATATAATTTGTATTTAATTTGGAGAAGTGAAACAAAAGATACATGACAAAAGATAGATGTTTATAATCACTAAAAATGGAGGTATAAACGACATAGTTTGAAATAATTATAAATGAAAAACTTACAATAGTAAAAAAATGTAAAAAATTTATATATTTAGAAAGATGATAGTTTTATTTACGTTGTGGGCATATTTTAAAGAAAGATTTCAATAATTTTTGTAGGATTTGTCATGGTGAAAGATGAAATTATGAATTATCAACCAAAAACATGAAGGCTATAGTCTTTTAATAGTTGTAGGGCTTAGGGTCAGGAAATCAAAGCATTTATGAGCCTACTAGAGTTTGGTTTGTGTGCATAAGACAAGGAACGCATACACGTTCCTGATATTTGAGGTATGTATGGTGTAGTATATGTGTTTGTGGAAGCTATGTATTTACTTAAACAATTGTTAGAGTATAAATTTTTCATTATTATTCTTTTAAGTTGATTAGGTTTCTAATACTTGTAAATAGCTAGATTATTAGGGTTTCTATGCACCTTAGATGTTAACTCATGTGTATTATGCTCACGATGACCTTGATTATTAGTCATTAATGTAATGAATTATTTTTCGTCATCTTTTTTTGGGGATAATCACATAGGTTAGAATTTCAGGAATTTTAGCATTTAGGGTAATTTAGCTATTACAAGTTACATAAATTCCATAATCATTTTTTTTAGTTGGAGGGAAGAATATATGGTCATTTTGCAATCCAGGTTTCTCCTTATGAATTGGTCACCCCTAGCCTCTTTTTCCAAGTTTAAAATACCACCACCCACACTAATAGTTATTTGCAAACATTTATGACTCCCAAAGATAAAATTTGATTGCTACTACTTTAATTTGAATCATGGATCTTCCCCCCCAAAAAATCTATTTCCCACACTCAATTCTATTTGTAGAAAATTTTGATCCAATTTACTAAAGTCTTGACAACATACTCCAATTACTACTTTCACTTTTGATACAAATAAAACATATTAACTAATTTCCAAAACAAAGCTATTAAAATACTCTTTCCTCAAACTCAAGACCCTTTACAATTTGTTTCACTTTTTCCCTAAAAAAAAATTCCATCACGTCACTTTAATGTTATTTGTAAACATTTTTCATCTCAAAAAACATATTCTGACTCTACATCCAATGTTTTCTTTACGTTGGGATATATTTCTGCATTGGAAAGTAAAAATACAAAATAAGGAAAAACAATACTTGCCCCTTAATCTTTATCATGTATCTCTTATATGTTAGCTTAGATAACAAATAAGATGTTATTTGTATTATGAAATTGTTTAAAAATGAAACATAACACCATAATTTAAAAGATACTTCCTTTAATTTGTAACTAATCATACCCTGCATCTATAAATATTATCACTAAGATGATAATCGTCTAGTGCATGGATATATTTCATCATCTATGGCTTCAAAGCATCCATAATTATATCCTTCCTGTAATCATAACTTTTGCAAGTCTAGAACCTAATTGGTGATGAAATTATACTTATCTCCATTTTTGTAGGAAAACACCATCATAGTAAGTGCACATGTATTAACTAATGGATTGTAAAATTTATGATAAGAAACTCAATTCCCCCATTATACTCTTGTATCAAAAATATTTAATCTATCATTTGAATTAGCATGATCTGACACATGCCTATTGTTTTACATTCAAAAGTACCAAGTTTGATGTGAATATGATACCACCTCACCAGAGTTACCATAACTCTTCCCATCATACCATATACTTAATATTGTCATTATCTTATTGAACCAATCAACTATGTAAGAGTGCACATGCTGATAAGAGTTTAGGGTTGCCCAATTGAGTTAGAATTCACATTATTTAGTAATCTTATATGGTTAGGGTATCCACTAATTTTCCTAAATAGTATCTTTAGTTGAATGATTTTGAAAAAATGCGGATCATCCTACAGGTCAAGTGACTACTTAAGATTGTTTGCAAATAGTTTACACCGTTAAATAAAAAAAAATAAAAATTCTTATCATTCACTCAATGGCCTTTCAAGAAGAAGGTGCAGTAACCTGAAAATGATCTGGTATGAAGCACTTGGAACTCTCTTCTAGAGATTTTACAGAATCTTAGTGTTATTCCTAGGAACTTATCCTAGAGTGTATATTCTCTGTACTAGGCTATAATGGCCTACAATGACATAACTTATCTCATTTGGATTTATTCTCTCACATTGTCACGTGTGCTTTTATACCTTAACAACTCAAATCACTTGGATTATAATTTTTCTATGCTTGGAAACATCCTTTAGGAACCTCCTAAGCACCTACATATACTCGTTTCCGTATCCTCTATTTTTGCACTTAGTTGCATGCACTCTAATGGTAATATCATATGCCCAACGGATAGTTTCATCACATGATTACTTTATGGGAATTTATTGATCTTCACTCCTTTCATTCTTCTAGCTATGATAATCATTCTCAAAAGGGTATCTTCTTTAAATTGGATCTACCACCTCATGATTTTTGGGTTACCTGTAATCTCAGATGCATCAATGATCTATAGTGAAAATCTCATCCTTTATGAAAGGTCCTCATGTATTAAATACACTAACATATCTAATGTATCAAAAAAATGTACCTCTGGGTGACTTATCTCTTCACTCATAGGATTTATTACTCTTCCTAAATAATGATGTAAGTATAGGGTCCTAAAGAAATCCATGTTCTAAAATTTGACAGTCATTATAGCTCACAAGTTGTATGTTGTCAAGTGTTCATGATGCTAAGTGAAGGAACATTCTGAGTCCCTAAATCTCATTAGCATTATCATAATTACTTTGATACATGACTATGAGAGAAATTTATGGTGATTTGATACTCTCTCATTGGAGCCAGTGGTACCATAATGTTTAATGTTTAATGCATCATGTGGGTGTGATGAGGTTAGTATTTCTCAAAAGACATAACCCATTTTATGTTATGTGATTTTTTTTCAAAGGATGTACAGGGACATCAAGAGGTATATTTATAAATATCTGACATGTTGAGGTCCACTACTGGACCCATCATTAGGGTCAACGAAGCTTATTGTCTTAACAAGAGATAACATATGTTAAATATCCTTGTATCATTAGTAGGGTAAGGTGGAGGTCAGACTAGGGGAGGGATACCTAAAATTATTTAATAAATGGTGAAAATTCCTGAGTTATTTCTAATAGGTAAATTTCCTATAGTCAAATAACACCATCAATGGGGTCAGTTTCGATGCTTCATGGAAATATGATCAAAACTTTATTGAGGTTTTCAGCTATCGTGGATGGAATATTACGAAATATTACAACATGGTGTAGACACAAAATCACACACTTACTACTATTTTATTATACCACTAAGTATGTTGTTTTTTATATGGATCTTGCGTAAGAAACAGTATTAATTGAGTGATCACATTGTCATAGTCCATCCACTTGCTTTTATTAGTATTTATTAGATTTTATCTTCTACACCTCTGTCACTTATACTATCACAATTCTGGTCAAGTCACAGGGGATCCTTGTTTATCAGTTCTCACGCATCTCTCGTCACTTGTCTTTGGACACTAGCGCCCAGGACTAGAAACTAGTGCCCTGGTGCTCCTATCCATCCTCAGCGCTTCCAGCGTCCTCTTTATGTCTAGATCTTATTTTTGACATTTGAGGTTCGGCATTTTTTGGTTTTAACTCTCATGTCCCGAGGGCATGTTGGGTCATTAATGTTAAAAATCAAACAAGAGATCCCTATATAAACACAACATACACACCATTATAGGGGTGGGAAATTCTTGCCAAGGGATGGCTATCTACATAAGGAAAGGGAATACATTTTGGCACATTACTCTACATACACATTGCATAGGAACACGAGTTCATTCTATTCCATCAAAAAATTTACATTTTTAGCTAGTTATTGCATGCTATCTTGGTGTCATCGGTCTGAGGGTGACCTAGAAGCACTATTACACAACATACAAAAATACATTGGGTCTAAGATGTAGTGCAATGATTGGTCATAATTTCACCATTGTGGTAGTTGAGGAAATTCTGACCCCTCATTTTGCATCTTTTCTTATGAGGATTTGATGTCTATTTGAGGGTTTTACAGGTCATTATTTCATTGCAGGTTTACGAAAGCTCTGGAAATTACTAATGTGCATCTTGTATGCGATCATTAGAGAGTAAAGAGGTGCAAAACCCTAACGACACTGTCGAAACCAGATCCCAATATTTTCTATAGAATCAGGTACCCAGAATCATGTGGGTGCTCCTATCCCTCTTCAGGTGCCCCAATTTAGTCATTTCCACCCCTGTTGCATTTTTCCATGGTTCATATGTGATCAGTTCCACCACTGCTTCCTAGCCTTTTCATCACATTCGTCTAGCCTCAGACTATACTTCATGGGATAAGTAGAAATTAAGATAAGTACCATATACCCCCTCTCATTTCCTTTCATAGTTAATATTAAATTAATTGTTTATCATTTATACTTCATTGTATATAATTTATAGTAGATATTTGCATTTAGATTTAAATAAAATATTTAGATTTTATTAAATCATTTTGGTGAACCCATAGCATATAAATATTTTCCCTAGGATCCACTAAAACCCTAATGGCTAAGGATAGCTCTTCTCCTCCTAGGCTAGATCATGCCTCATGTAGAGCATTAACCCTATTTATGATGAGGCTACTAACGATGAGCTTAGTACTCTCTATCACACTCCTCGCATTGATGATAATATTCAAAGAAAATTTTTGGTTAATGAATACAATATTCCTACTAGCTTTGCCCATTCTTCTTGCAACATTATTTCTCCAGAGTAAAAAATTTCTAGCTGTACTCCTTGTTATCCCATGGGCACTAGGACTACTTCACCTTTTTCCATTTTTGTTGATACTCTTGATGATGCTCTTATTGATTATATACCAGGTCTTGATTGTGTATCTAAAAATCATGATGAAAATAAACATGCAAATGATGTTAGTTCTCATAATAATCAGGATGGATGTATAGTTGTATCTCATGATTCTCCTATTTTTGTAGATGCTTATAATGATTGTACCAATACATCTTTTGATAGTTATTATTCTAATTTTGTATATGTTGATGATTCATTTGATAAAATACTTGTATGTGAGACTATTTTTGATATTAATGATGATTATATTTTTGATCATGATCATGTTGTCGAATATGTTGTGTCTCTTAATACTGTTGAATGTGATTTTTCTACTCCGCTTTCATCTATTTCTGAGGCTGTATCTAATAACATGGATAATGATTATCCTCCTTCCATTATTTCATCTCTTATCATTTCTTCTAATGTTACTCCTAATGTTTCTATTGCCATTCCATCTTCTTCTGCTCCTATTATTCCTCCTTCTCCTCCTTTGACTATCATGCATTTTTTTCTTCTTCTTGATGTTCCATGTTCATCCCCACCTATTTCTTATTATTTCAAATCTAGTCATGTTTCTTCTTCTATTCCTCCTAGTATATCGCCTCTTATTTTGCACATACATCTAGTGTTCCCATCACATCCTCATCCCCTACTTATTCTTCTCATGTTCCTATGATCATTCATAATGGAAAATTGTAACCTCTCAATGTGCCTCTTACATCTCCTATGATTCCCTCACATGACATTTTATCACTCATGTATGGTATTGGACAATTAAAATCTTAGTCCAATCTCTCGATCTTGAAAGAAAAACCTACTATGTGTCTATTGATAATAATTCTCTTCATGAAAATCCAAATCCTAAGAAAATTTACAATTCAAAATTTCCTAAGGATTTCATTATGCCAACATTTTCATGCTTTGACGGTACTGATAATCCATATCTACATCTCAAACATCACCGTTTAGCTATGACATCCTATTCAAACTATCAATTATTAATAAAATCTTTTTATCATATTCTAGTTGGTGAAGCTCTTCAATGGTACACTCATCTACCTTGTGAATCTATCAGTAAATATTATGACATGGAAGATGATTTTCTTAGATGATTTATGCTAAAAAATGGTCTTGAAGTCACATATGATCACCTACCCGGCTTGCACCAAGGAAAGAAAGAACCCATTCTTGATTACATTCTTCACTTCAATTCTTGCATGCATCAGCTAGTGTTTCACTCTATTGATTTAGAGAAGAAATGTATCTTTTTTGTGGCTTGATTCCTACTTTAAAATAATGCTTACAATATGACACATGTGAATCATTTACACTCTTATGCTATAAGGTTATTAATCTAGATCAAGATTTAATTTCTACACATGTTATAGATCAGCCTTTTATTTCTCCTACTATTACATCTTCTACTTTGTCACCTATTCTATCTGTCGAGTGTCCTCCAAGGTCTCCATATTCTCTACCTTGTAAGCATATTCCATCTCCTCTACCGCATAAATGTCCTCCATCTCTGCCACCGCGTCGTTCTCTACCTAAGTCTTCACCATCTCCTACTCAAGAACCATTGCATTTCTTGTATTCTGCTAGGCCTCATGATGTGTTGTGTGATTTTATTGATAAGTGATTAATTCACTTACCTTCTAATCATCATCATCATCCTCAACACAACTTGCATCACCAACATGATCATCCTTATTACAATTTTCATCGCATCAATGACTATCGTGAAAATGACTATTACGCCCTTCATGAACAATTACAACAATTAGAGGAAAAGGGTGTCATTGTTTTTGACTCTTTTTCTCGTGAGCAGTCAATTTCTCCAATTACGTGCAAACATGCTACTAATTCGGTTCACTTGTCTCCTTATCCTACTTCTAAGGTAGTTATTCATCCACCATCTAAGGTCGTTATTCATGCACAATCTCAATCTCACTCATCCACCGCTACACCATCTCATCTGCCACGCAGTTCTCCTTCTTCACATTGGCTTCCTAAGTCATCAACATCTGTGCTTCTAACCATAGCATTACCCATCATTGACACCATCTCATCAGGAATTTAGTTTGGCTCATACACTCATGCTGCTTCCACTTCACATGCTTCCACCACTCCACGCATGCTTAATATTTGGTAGGTGACTTTTCTCACCTCACTTCTCAATGACACACTCTTGTTCTCCTGGTTCTTACATGAATTTTGAGGGATATGTTACAATAAGAACCTTGTCTCATCATTACACTAAACACTTCATTGATCCATCTATCTAGCATACATTATGAACCATTTCCTGATGACATACTCTTGCTTTATGTTTCATCATTGATTGCTAAGGGGTCTTATAAAGATGAACCTCATCCTCATACATACACGATATGGGGAATTGCTATTCCTCCCCCATATTAATCATATAAAAACGTGATTACGTACACTTTTACAATCATTTCCTTCGCATTTCTATTTCACATCATCCATTCTATACATATATTTATTACCACCTATCGCTACTCATACATACAATACAATTTTTCATCACTCATCTATCTATATACTAATAAACATCATCATCTATTATTCAATATCATATTTTACACAATGAAAATTAAAAAAACACATACGAGAAATAATCATTGCATCACATATCCATACAACATCAAAACACTACACTAACACCAATCATCTAACTATATATATCATCAAAAAAATTATAGTTACAATAATTAAATCATTGGGGGAAAATCCCCCATGCATCACTACATCACTACATATCATACATAATAGTCAAGTTATCACTATATACAACTGTGAGAAATCTAAAAATAGATGCTTCACCACTCAATCTACGTTGCTGCTTGCTACCTCTATATCTCTCCATTTTGTCTACGTAATAAAGCCAACTCGGCAATGGCTATATTCCTCCTTTGCATTTCAAGTGTTGACATGTGATTTTCTTGATAAAGGTGAGTTATTTTGACTATTGAAGATCATGCTTGAACTGGATAAATAAATTATGCTCTTTGATTGGAGGGCTGGTATGCTGTTTCTTGCAATAATCTATTTCACTCTCTTTGGATAAGCTGCAATCTAGTTTTAAGAGTTGCAACTTACCTTTCGCTATTACACTCATCCTTGGATCAATTCCATTGATCCAAGGTATGTGTTAAATTTTCTTATCAGAACTGAATGAAAAACTGACATTCATCGATTGTGAGGCTTAATAGACTAAACTTGTGTTTGCGGAAAATTATTTATTACCTTGGAAAAAGTGCTTGCATTATGTTTTGTATTGAGCTCATCTCTTCTTGGTCAACCCTTGCAGGGCACTTATGACATCAAGGGAAATAGGAACCCTGCTTTCGGATTCTTGAGAAAATAGATTGTTGTGTACCTTAATAATTATGAGATTTAGGTAAGCTACCTAACTACTGTTACTATACCCCTTTACGAGGGATGACTTCTAACCTAAGTTGTTAGATTGTAAGGAAGTGACCTAGGGGGATGCTAAGTTATTTTTTAACCTATAGTTTTTGGTTAAAACTACATCCTATCCTAGGGTGGAAAAATATTTTTGGGGGTTTTACCCTAAGGTTATTTATTTAAACTAACCTAAGAAAATTCTATCTATCCTAAACTAATGGGATATGAAAGGGGACCTAGGGGCTGTTGCCAATGGGAAATAAGTGGCAGTTCCAAATATTTTTATTGGGATTTGTTTTGATTTGGTTTTTAATGCATGAAAGTACTGCCAGTGTAGCAGGGGTTCGTGGAAGTTAGAGGAATCTACATGGAGGCATCTCTAAGTTTGGAAATGCATTATGAATTTCCATTAGATATCACCAACTATGAATGGCGGTGGTAAGGAAAGATAAGTGGGAAAATTGGTTTTAATGGCATAAATGTACCTCGGGTTTGGGGAGAAAGCCATCTTGTAAGTCATGTTGGTGGATTCGTTGGGGGTTGTTTAGCTTTACATGCTTCACAATTTTTTCTCCGCATGGAGCTATCTGGTTTGTTGAACCAACAGTTTGATCTCCACTTTGTGGTTATTTTTGAACTTTTTGAGCTATTTTCAGTTCGAGGAATGTATAAGTGGGATTGTGGAAAAACAATATGGTTGTTTGATCTTGCTTGGAGAAGAAGAGGTCTTGGAAACTTGGCTGGAAGTCTTCTTCGAATCGGCAGAGGAACTATCAGTCATGATAAGCTCTACCCATTAAGATTTCTTGCTTTCTTCCAAATGATTCATTAAAACAATTCTGGTCATTGGAAATTTTATAATTTCTTAATGTATGTGGTTATTTACTTGCATGTAAGCTTGGAAATTTGTGGGTTTTGGAATGTGAATCCTTTGTTGGTATTGACAGTTTATGGAAAAATTCTATATTTTGGTTGTTAGAGGTTTGCATGTGATTGTTTTGGAACTCTGCAATCTATATTTGAAGCTCTTTTGAACTTTGTAACTTGAACTAGTAGTTCTATTATTGTATTTAAATCTTGTAGCTTGTATTCAAAGCTTGTTTTCTTGAATTTGAAAATAAGGTTGAAAGAGCTGGCTTATTCTTGTTGGGTTTTGAATTATTTTTGGGTTTTCACATTTTGATCTGTACTTAAGCTCATTGAGCTTGAATTAGAGGCTCCTTGGCCATTTTGAACTTGAAAGGATATGTTGTTGGGATGGCCTTGTATCTCTGTTTAAGATTGTGTTCTTGAATATTCTAATCTTGTATCGAAACCGTGATTGGTTTTAGCTTTATTGGGACCGAGTGGTTGTTTGGACTGTGTAGAACTTATTGAAGTTTTGAACCTTGGAACTTGTATATAGTTCTTATGAATTTTCTATTCATGGTTGAGTTATTGTGTTATGCTTTGTACTTAAGTTCTTAAATGAGATTCTATTCTTCCTAATGAAAACAAAGGGCTTGAACCTGTAATAGGGTGTTGGTATTATTATGAGATTTTATTACAGCCATTTGATTCCATTTTAAATTCATATTTGAACTTGAGTTGTTTGAACTTGCGATCTGTGCACAAATTTAACGCAACACAGGTATTCCTTGTTGGTCATTTTGATTCTGTATGGGGGAAATCAATGAGTTGTATACTTACAAGTATTTCATTGAATCAAAAAATTCAGTTTTCTTTTAGCACTGTATGATGGAAGGGGTCTTGTGAGTTGTTTGGGCAAAGTAGACTGTAAACGTCTTTGTGGCCTCTTTTGTTTTGACATTGAGAAGGAATGGTTGTTTTACTTCTACCTTTATACCACACTGTGTTTTCTAACTTAATGATGTGTGTGACTTTTAGAGTGTATTCTATTCATATCTATCTTGAGCGCATTCTTGTCTTGTGGGAAATCTTGACTACTTTGTTCTTGGAAATAATTGGTATGGAACTGTGTTCTATTAAGGAAAATATGTATCAGTTGTAGAGGTTCATGGAAAGAGTTACTTGTTCATGTTTGTCTTTTAAGTGGAAAAAACCCTACCTATCGTATGTTAAGGAACTAGAGAGGTCTATGGTTATCTTGTTCAGATGAGTTGGAAGAAGGTAGGGTAGAACTTGTCTTATCGAATCACTTAACTATTTACTTCCATCTTAGTAGTGGGTTTTGTAGAATTCTAAGCTCAAACATGTTATTCTGTTTGTAGTCCGAAAAGTTTCAGTACTACTTATATAGATGTTGAAAATGTGAATCTTGCTTGGAAATTTGAACCACCTTCTCATTAGTAGTTTGTTGTTAATGTTTGTAATGGTGTTTCAGTCTTCAGTTGTTGTGACTTCCCAATATTTTTCGATTAGAGGAATTTTACTCCACTGTTATACTCTTGTTGAACCACCATGTATTAGGAGAGAGAGAATTGTATTCTCTTGGGGGGGGCAGTCTACATTTTGAGATTGTACCATGTTTTCCTCTTTTAATTGAATTGAGTTTGAGCTAGGTGATGAGGATAGGTCTTCCTGGGAAGGTTGCATGGAAATTGGAAGTATGTGGACTTGACTGTGCCTTTGGTTTTTTTAGTTTTCTTTTGGAAACTAGCATAAAAATCTCTAAGTTTATAATAGATTATGGATTTCATTTCATATTATAAATGAAATGAAATAAGGTTTGGGGTCCTTGTTAGTTTGAGATCATTTTCTATCAACTGATAAGTTTATTGATTGAACTTCTTGTTATTCGATTCTCTTCTTTGTTTATATGGAGGGATGAAACTTACTAATATCAGTTATGTTGTAACTAACCGTTGCAGATTGGGAAAAGTTAAGTGTGTTGTTATATCTTCATGAATTATGTATTAATTTATCACGAAGACTTGTTGACTGACTTAAAAGTAGTTTATAGGATCAATTAAGTCTTGTGGTATAATCATGAAGTTTCAGATTATAAAATGTTCCTTTCTTAAAAGTAAATCCAGATTTCTTAGTTGTACTTCTTACTTGATGTTATTACTTATGATTACTTGCATGATGTTTTACAATTGATGCATGAAAGAATTTTTTTTTAATGAAGCAATTAGTGGAATGCACTTTAATTTAATGCTTAGTGCTTATCATGCTCAGTTCATTGAACTGACCTGTGCTAGCAATTTTGTAGATGGACATCGTAAGTGATTAAAGAAGACAAGAACTTTCATGTTGTAATGGGTTATTTGATTTGAACCTTATGTAAAGAGTTTCGATTCATTCTTTAATTGTATTGAAAAAGAAAAGTTGTATTCTTTTTGGATTGAAGGTTGTTTGTCATACAGCGTGCCTGAAATACTTAGTCTTGTAAATGAAAATGTTTTAAATTAGGAATTTGAATGTTGGAGATTTACTTGTATTGGTTGTGTAATCTATCTTATATTTATGAAGAAGATGGAATTTCTATCTTGATAACATTATTCATATCTGTTATATGTATAATTCGGATAAACTTGATAAGTTAGATAAAAAGGGAAATAGTTTAATCTCCCTTAATAAGTTGTAGCTTGTTAAGTTGCATAAGTTATCAATATTATCTAAACAATTCTGAAATAGTATTTAAATGTGTAATGAATATGTGATGGAACGTTAGAGTTTGTGAAAGATAAGAAGGGTTTGACAAATCCTAACACTTAATCAAATAGATGAAGTCCTTTCTTTGCTTAATGAAACATAACCCAAATAAGGGTGACATGATCATTAAACATAGACTTCATTTCTTATAAGGTCTACCTTGGTTGAACTTATTTGGTTGCTACACCTTCTTTGAATGATTATGATATATGTAATGGAACTTATGCTATTGCTGTCATATTTTGGTTAACTATTGTTAAATCTAAATAAATGAACATTAAAAGAAATCATGAGTTAGAGGAAGTTCTTTAATGCTTAATTGAACCAAGCATAGAATAAGGACTTAAGGAGTGTTGGATTAGGGTTTAGCATAAACGCTATAATCTGTTTTATAATAAAAATTAATATAACATTAGTAACCTCCTTGGGGTATGTACATCTTGATGAGGCAATTTCTGTAGGATGCTAGCACATGCCAATTGCAGGGATGTACCTTCGAGAAGACATGGGACTTCTCAAGGATACAACGTTGCAGTTGACATGTGGCGACACCCTTATGCATTGATCATCTAGATCTACACACAATAAGGAATTGAACTTAGTTTTTCTCTAGGTCAAGTTAGTAACATGTTTAGGATAGGGAGTAAATTTCTATAATTCAGGGTACTTTGGCACATTTGGTTGAATTAGGTCAACCGAGTATGCCATTTTACCCTAAGTCATCGAAAGTGTCTTCCTATATTAGATTATGTTCCTAACTTGGGCTAGGGTTAAACCTTGAACAAGTGGACTGATGGTATTTAGTAAAGACCATTCATGATAAGAAATGAGTGAGGTGAATGATGTATTCCAAAATGATGAGTATGCCATCTAGGAATAGTGACATACCCAGTATGTTGTAAATCTTTGGCCAAAGTATCGCAAGTTACTGGTTTCATTGTCCTATGTTACCTAGTTTAAAGCTACATGATACTAGATGAATATTGGCAATAAATATTCAGGTATCTTCTTTAAACAAGATCACTCAGTACCCAGATTAGTGTGAAAACCAAGTATACAAAATATTCAATACTTAAAGTGAAACATGAATAGATCGGTAGGTAACCAAGTCATGGAATGAATAGATCGGTGTATTACCGAGTCATTTACAACTACATATGGTTATCTGTTATGAGATTTACTGGCATTAAATGTGTGTTCTAAATTAAATTTTATTTAGAACAATGAACATTAAGTCAATTTTTTAATTTTTTCCCTTGTTTCTAAAGTCTTAAAATGGGAATGTTACATCTTGGTATTAGAGTTGAAGGTGTTTCGCACAGAATGTTTCCATTATTAGAATAGAGTTACTTCTATATTTTCATTCTCTTGAGAAACAAATAAGGGTTAGGGCTAGGAGGAATACTTGTTGAGTGTTGGGAGGGTGTGCACATACCGTAGAGAGAGATCAGATCGATTGCAAAGAACTCCTTTTTGTTTGGGAAAGACTACATGTGAATAAGGATGCAAGACCACCAGATTATAGTTAGACAATAAATGAGGGAACTGCCTTGGGCCCAGGAAATATTAGAATTCCTTTCGAAGGTGGTCAGTTCCCCTTTTAATACGAATTAACACAAATTATAACAAAGAAGTTATTGCGAAATTACGATTTAGTTACCTCGTTAAAAAGCAATAGAGGAAAGGTTGGTTTTGGTTTGAGTCACAGTGACCGATGCCGGTCACTACATAACCGACTACAGTTATAACACCAGTACTGGTGGCTGATAACTAATATCGGTAGGGGAGGTGATTTAGGGGCTTTTAATGAAGGTTGGTTGTAAGGTGGTTATGGTGTTTATAAGGTTGGTAAATGGTCAGGGGTAGGAAATAGGGTGATGGAGAAGACTCAGAGAGTGTGGGAGCTGTTCTTGGGGCAATGTAGGGGTAGAGGAATGAAGGTTAGATGCAGGGTGCTATCGGGTAGTAGATCTAGGAGTGAGCTTATAATTACTATGAATCAGAAGTTCCAGAAATGGTATTTAAGAACGTACAAGACACTACTTACTAGTTCCTGATGAAGATACAGGTCCAAGGATTGTAATGATGAAGGAAAGGCTCAGGTGGGATGATCTGACAATCAAAAGTGAGCTATCTTCTCTCCCAATGCTTGGATGAGTGTCGCTGTGCTCTGGTTACTCAGTTGCAGTCTTGGGCTCGATGTCCTTCTCTACAAAAACTTCTCTTTTCTTCACTTGTCTCTGTCTTGCCAAGTGAATTCTGGATCTTTCAAATGAATTCCGATCTCGTGTTTTTGGTTAGGGAAGGTCATTTACAGGGAACCGATGGCAGTTACGTAACCGACGGTGGTCGAGTAGGAACCGATGTCGGTTAAGTCAAAGTGGGCTATTTTTAGTAAAATAGCCAAATTTCCCTCCTTTTCTCCTGAGGGATTAGTTGTGGGCTTGGTCAAGTCATTATTAGGTTGGTTTTGGTGCGGGTGAGGAGTAATTAGTCATGGGTGTGGATGTAGACCAAGTTATAGGTCTTAATTAGGTTAGTTTAGGGTTAGGGCTAGGTCATGATGAGGTGGCAAAATGAGGTGGCAGGTTTGGAGATGTGGATTTATTAATTATAAGGTAATTAATAAATAATTGTGTAAGGTTTAGGTGGTGAGGTTAGGTTGCGAATATGAGATGCGGGGCACAGGGTGTCATAAGACACAAATTTGGTGTCTACATTAGCCCCTTGTTGTCGTGTAGCTTGTCTTGTAAAGCTGCACTTACAATAATAAGAAGTGGTTACTCCCGTTAAGGGTATAGGTAATCCCCCTCAAATCTATCACAGATTGAGGCGACGTGAAATCATGGATAGGGTTTATAAAGGGTGATTGGTGTTGAGATGATGGTAAGATGGTGGGGTAAGTTCAAGGAAGCAGACACATGTTGAAATGCAGTAGTGCGACTAGGGTACATGATTTGAAGAGCAAACAAGCAATTCATAGGAAAAGGTTCATAGTTTATCCAAACAAGGGTGATATAATCCTAGTATCCAAGGCATAAGAAGTAGCTCCAGGGGATATAACGGGTAAGGTACAGGAACATTTAGGCATGTTCGACAGTACCAAATGGTTGGTTTGGTTGAGATAAACGTCACGGTCTCGGTCTAGGCAAAGTTGGTCGGCTGATCAATTCAAGTATCCTAATCAAGCTAAAAACATGAACAGGTGAGCACGATTGAACAAAAAGCTACATGATGGGTGGATAAAATCGTAATTTGCGGGTCTTGGTCGAGGTACTTAATTGGTGCGGCCTTGGGTCAGGCCGATTGATTAGTTGTGGCCGTGGTTCTGGCTTGATTGGTTGGGTGTGGCCTTGGGTCGGGCCTGGTTGGTTGGTTGCGGCCTTGGGTCAGGCCTGATTGATTGGTTGTGGCCGTGGGTCGGGCCTGATTGGTTGGGTGCGGCCTTGGGTCAGGCCTGGTTGGTTGGTTATGGCTTTGGGTCGGGCTTGATTGATTGGTTACGGCCGTGGGTCGGGCCTGATTGGTTGGTTGCGGCTATGGGTTGGGCCTGATTGGTTGGTTACGGCCTTGGGTCATGTCGATTGGTTGGTTGCGGCTTTGGGTCAGGCCGATGGAAGTCAAAATAAGGCTAGTCAGCAAAGCCGGGGGTAGGTGAAGCGGGAAAAAATGGAGATTGGTGGATTAGGGTGGGAGTTAGGTTAAGGAAGTAGGTAACTGATATCGGTTATGTGTGACTGATATCGGTAACAAGACCGATACCGGTATTCTAGGGCGCGAAATAACCGGTATCGGTTATAGGTCAAAACCTATAAAAAGAAAAATATGGCATGTCATTGTCACTTTATGAAGTTGAGTGCTTATTTTTGTCTTGTCTGAGGTGTTAATTGATTGTGTTGAGTTTGTGGGTTGAGGTGGCACTAGTGGAGTGGAGGAGTGAGTTATTGGTAGGCCCCAGCGATAAGGAGGAAGAGTTTGATTGGTTGAGGACCTTGCTGAGGAGATTTGGGGCCATGGCATAGCCTGGAGGAGAAGGAGGTGCCAGACCACCGCCACCTATCCCACCATGATGACGTGTAGTCGTACTGGTAGGCTCTGAACCCCGACTTATGTGAAGTTAATGAATTTAACTAGGATGTGGGTTTTGGGGTAGGAATCCAAAATTAGATAAAAAAATGAATAAATGAAGGTAAATTGTAAAATGGAGTGGGTAGGAATGTTAGGTAGGCCAAACTAGCAGGGTGGGTAAGTTTTTAGGTCTTTCTTGAGGGTAAATGGGTAGAAATAGGTAAAAAGGGTTTTTGGGGGCCGTTTTGGGTTCGGCTCTGGAATTTGACAGTGACTGATGTCGGTCACTAGGTGACTGACATCGGTCACAGAATAGTCTAATTGCTGTGTCTATAGACCGGCATTGGTCATATGTCGACCGGCGTTGGTACATACAATGTGATTTGGGGACCGATGGCGGTCAAGGGTGACTGATACCGGTCATCATGGGTAGGAGTCAGGGTTGTGAAATTTGTGGTGTTTGCTTGTTATAGGCGGTAGGATAGAGTTTTTGTTCGGGGTGAAGGGGGAGGAGGTAAAGTTGATAGGAAAGGTGATTTGGGTGGGGGGGAATTGGGTTGTTGGGGGCCGGGTCGAGTAGGATAGATTATGTGTTCTGTATGAAGTAGGAGGTGTTAAATTGGTAGGGGTATGGTTAGATGGCTAGAGTAGACCGGGGTGGTTGGTAGGGTGTGAGATAATTAAAGGGGATATCGTAGATGTATAGGGTAAGATAAGTGGGTGCAGATGTGTGTATAGAGTTGGGTTGTGGTTGGGTGGGTAAGTGGGTATAGATGGTTAAGGTAGTTGTTTTTGTAAAGGGTAGGCCTGATGAAGTGGGTTGTTTTTTACAGGCATGCCAGCAGCTGACGATGCGGGATCAGATGCCACCTCTATTGGGGTGGATGTGACCACATGTGACTGTAGCGCAGTGGGCCATCATGCGAGAGGTTGTGCTTGGCGGAGTCCAGAGGTATAGGGCTGTGGATAGGGACTACAACTTGATGGTTGCCCTCATCGAGAGATGGGATCCGGAAACCAATGTCTTCCATCTCCTTACTGGAGAGATGACTATCAAATTAGAGGATGTGTATCACATCCTGAGACTACCGATCATAGGTGAGGCAGTGTTCTAGGTGGATGTAGAGACAACGATGGAGCCAAAATGTTTCGCATAGAATGTTTCCGTTCTTAGAATAGAGTTGCTTCTATCTTTTCATTCTCTTGAGAAACAGATAAGGGTTAGGGCTAGGAGGAATACCTATTGAGTGTTGGGAGGGTGTGAGCGTACCATAGAGAGAGATCAGATCGATTGCAAAGAACTCCTTTTTGTCTGGGAAGGACTACCTGTGAATAAGAATGCAAGACCACCAGATTATAGTTAGACAATAAATGAGGGAACTGCCTTGGGCCCAGGAAATATTAGACTTCCTTTCGAAGGTGGTCAGTTCCCCTTTTAATACAAATTAACAAAAATGATAACAAAGAAGTTATTGCGAAATTACGATTTAGTTACCTCGTTAAAAAGTAATAGAGGAAAGGCTGGTTTTGGTTTGAGTCACAGTGACCGATGCCAGTCACTGCATAACTGACTGCGGTTATAACACTGGTACCGGTGGCTGATAACCGATATCAGTAGGGGAAGTGATTTAGGGGCTTTCAATGAAGGTTGGTTGTAAGGCGGTTATGGTGTTTATAAGGTTGGTAAATGATCAGGGGTAGGCAATAGGGTGATGGAGAAGACTCAGAGAGTGTGGGAGCTGTTCTTGGTGCAATGTAGGGGTAGAGGAATGAAGGTTAGATGCAGGGTGCTATCGGGTAGTAGATCTAGGAGTGAGCTTATAATTACTATGAATCAGAAGTTCTAGAAATGGTATTTAAGAAAGTACAAGACACTACTTACTAGTTCCTGATGAAGATACAGGTCCAAGGATTGTGATGATGAAGGCAAGGCTCAGGTGGGATGATCTGACAATCAAAAGTGAGCTATCTTCTCTCCCAATGCTTGGATGAGTGTCGCTATGCTTTGGTTACTCAGTTGCAATCTTGGGCTCGATGTACTTCTCTACAAAAACTTCTCTTTTCTTCACTTGTCTCTGTCTTGCCAAGTGAATTCCGGATCTTTCAAATGAATTCCGATCCCTTGTTTTTTGTTGGGGAAGGTCATTTACAGGGAACCAATGGCGGTTACGTAACCGATGGTGGTCGAGTAGGAACTGATGTTGGTTAAGTCAAAGTGGGCTATTTTTAGTAAAATAGCCAACTTTCCCTCCTTTTCTCCCAAGGGATTAGTTATGGGCTTGGTCAAGTCATTATTAGGTTGGTTTTGGTGCGGGTGAGGAGTAATTAGTCACGGGTGTGGATGTAAACCAAGTTATAGGTCTTAATTAGGTTAGTTTAGGGTTAGGGCTAGGTCATGATGAGGTGGCGAAATGAAGGTAACAGGTTTGGAGATGTGGATTTATTAATTATAAGGTAATTAATAAATAATTGTGTAAGGTTTAGGTGGTGAGGTTAGGTTGCGAATATGAGATGCGGGGCACAGGGTGTCGTAAGACACAAATTTGGTGTCTACAAAAGGTTGCAGCTATTGGACCTATTGTGTCCATAATATGATGAAACTTTAATTTTCTTGTAACAGAAAATGGTTAGAACAAGAGGAAATGTTGCATATAACCCTCTGCTAGAGGAAGGAGCAGCAACTACCCAGAAACTCGATGAGATCCTTATTGCCCTGTTGGACACAAGAGATCATCTGACTGTACTTGAAAAACAAGTAATGGAAAATGAGGAGGAATATGATGCTGATAACAACAATCAACCACCTCCTAGGGACAATGCCAATGTAGGTGTTAATAATAATAATGCGAACATACCTGTTCAGCCTGAAAACAAAAAGGCTAGGCTGATAGTTGAACTCACTAATGATATTAAAAGGATAAGTCCACCCAAGTTTGATGGCACCACATTAGGGGATGGAGCTGAGAACTGGCTCAGCGAAATGGAGAAATACTTTGCAATAAGGAATTTCTCAGAAGAAACAAAGGTGATATAGGGAGCATATCAACTTTCTCATAAAGCATCTTCATGGTGTGATAGTTGGAAGGCTAAGTTAAACATTGATGAAACTAACATCACCTGGGATCAATTTTAAGGTTACTTTAGGAAACGTTGGCTACCACAACTTTACTATGATCAGAAAATTACTGAATTTCAAAACTTAGTTTAGGGGAAGCTAATTGTAATTGAGTATTGGGAATGATTTACAAAACTCCTTAAGTATGTACCTCAATACCAAATAGATGAGAAGTTTAGGATACGGAAATTCATCATGGGATTGAATCCCATTATAGGAGGAGAGGTGGATGTTCATAGCCCAACCATGATGGAAGGGGTTGTTGAAAAGGCCATAAGGCAAGAACAAAAATTAAAGGCAATTTCTACTCACAAGGAGGAAGTAAGGAAGAAAAATCCCAACTCCTCTTCATCATCTCTTGCACCTAAGAAAGGACCATGGAAGAAATTCGGAATGAAAAGTAATTTTTCATTTGATACTAATAAGAAAGCAACAACAAACAAGTCTGATGGTAATGCACGGAAAAACTTTGCAAGGAACCATAATAACAGACATAAATCCTATGGGGGTTAGAATGATAAATCTAAGGTTGGAAATAAACCTGAGCCTAGGAAAGGACCTGTAGGAGGCTGTTATAACTATGGAAAAGATCATTATGAAAATCATTGCCCTTTGAAAAAGGACGATCGTAGTCAGCAGCACAAGATACGTGCAGCAGTAGCTAACAAGCAGGATGAGAAACAAGCCATGCCTATAGAAGTTTTGGGTAAGTTATTTGGTTTACCTGTAACTATTATTTTTGATACTGGAGCTACTAAATGCTTTATTTCTAATAAATTAGTTGAAAAATTAAAAAGAAAATATGGAAACATGGATAAAACATGGACTGTACAGTATGGAAACAATGTTTTTCATATAGTTAGTATGTGTATTTTTAGAACAGTCCTCGATTTACTTAACTTTTCCACTGAAGTTGATCTTTATGTTGCACCTTTGGGGTCTTATGATGTAATCAGGTGTTAATTGGTTATCTGAACATAAGGCTAAAGTGGATTGTTTTGAAAAACACATTAGTTGTGTAGATGTAGAAAACAAAAAGATTTAGGGTGTGAAACGTGAAATTTCTATTAGAAAATTGTCAGCTATGCAACTTAAGAAGGCCAAAAATAAGGTTTGTACCTTATATGAAGTAAAAATTGTTGAAACAACTGAAGAGAACAACGATGTTATGGAACGATATCCACTGTTACGAGACTTCAGTGACATATTTCTGGAAGAATTGCCAGGTCTTCCACCCAAAAGGGAGTTTTATTTCATGATTGAGATCAAACCTGGAACCAAACCTATTTCTAAAGCACCATATTGAATGACTACTACAAAATTATTAGAGCTTAAGGCTCAGTTACAAGAAATTTTTTCTAAAGGTTTGATTAGACCAAGTGTATCACCTTAGGGAGCACCTATAATTTTTGTGAAAAAGAAAGATGGAACACTTAGATTGTGCATTGATTAAAAAATGTTAAACAAGGAAACAATAAAAAAATAGATACCCACTCCCTAGGATTGATGATTTATTTGATCAGATGCATGGAGCATCAGTATATTCTAAGATAGATCTTCGATCTCGATATCATAAATTGTGGATTAAGGATGAGGATATCCATAAAACAAATTTCAGGACAAGGTATGGAAATTATGAGTTCACAGTTTTACCTTTTGGATTAACAAATGCACCTACAACATTTATGAATTTAATGAATAATATCTTTCAAGAATACTTGGACAAATTTGTGCTCATATTCTTGGATGACATTCTCATATATTCCAAAAGTATTGAGGAACACCATGAGCATTTGAAGATAGTTTTGGAAATATTAAGAAAGAGACGATTATTCGGTAAGCTGTCTAAATGTTCTTTCTATGACACAGAAGTACACTATTTGGGACATGTAATAAGTAAGAATGGAATTGCTGTAGATCCTTCAAAAATTGTAGCTATAACTAAGTGGCCTGCACCAAAGAATGTACATGAAGTTAGAAGCTTCATGGGACTTGCGGGCTACTATAGAAAATTTGTAAAAGACTTCTCTAAGGTGGCTGCACCAATAACTTCTTTACAGAAGAAGGATAAAAAGTTTTTTTGGAATGAGAAATGTGAAATTGCATTCAAAACTTTGAAAGAACAGTTAACTTCAGCACCTATTCTTGTAGTACTAGATCCTAATGGAGATTTTATGGTGGTAACTGATGCATCTGGTGAAGGTTTAGGAGGTATTTTGTTACAAAATGGTCATGTCATAGCTTACGAAAGTAGAAAACTTAAGTTACATGAGTTGAATTATGCTCCACATGATTTAGAGCTTTCTGCCATTGTTCATGCATTGCAAGTTTGGAGGCATTACCTGCTTGGTAAACCTTTTGAATTGAAAATTTGATCATCTTGGGCTGAAATATATCTTCACTCAGCCAAATCTTAATGCAAGACAACGAAGGTGGTTAGAGTTTTTGTCTCAATATGATTTTGACATCAATTATATCAAGGGTAAAGAAAATAGAGTGGATGACGCTCTAAGTCATAGGAAGCACATTTATGCTCTTATAACATTGAGAACTCAATTTAAAGATGAAGTAAAAAGTGTTATGGAATCTGATTCTTATTTTCAGCAAGTAAAGACAACACTTGCTATAGATTCTAGTGATTCGAGATATAAAGGTTTTCACTTCGATAATGAAGGAATCTTACGATTTGAAAACAGAGTATATGTACCTTCACTAAATGATTTGAGAAAGAAATTGTTATTAGAATTTCACAATTCACCTTTTTCTGGACACCCTGGTATTACAAAAATGCTTGCTGATATAAAACAACAATATTTTTGGAAGGGAATGAAAAAGGATGTAATAGACTTTGTGACACATTGCCTTGAATGTCAATGTGTTAAAGTGGAACATATGCACCCAACCAGTTTGTTGTATCCTCATAGCATACCATAGTACAAATGGCAAGTGATAAGCATGGACTTTGTACAAGGGTTGCCTATGTCAAGAAATAAACATGACGTTATTTTAGTAGTTGTGGATAAACTAACAAAGGTAGCACATTTTATCGCTGGAAATCTGAAGGATGATTCTCCTGTGTTAGCTAAAATATTTGTACATGAAATTTTCAGATTACATGGAGTACCTGAATTAATCATTTCAGATAGAGATCCTAGAATGACGTCAAGATTTTGGCAAATGCTTAATGCATCTTTAGGAACTAAGCTGAATTTCAGTTCTGCGTATCATCCGGAAATGGATGGACAGACTGAAAGAGTTAATCAAGTTTTAGAGGATATGTTACGAATGTATTGTATGGATTAGCAGTACAAGTGGGAAGAGTACCTTCCACTAGTTGAGTTTGCATATAATAATACATATCATGCCTCTCTTAAGATGGCACCTTTTGAAGCATTATACAGAAGAAAATGTAGAACCCCTGTTAGTTGGGACAACATGGAGGATAGAGAGGTAATTGGACCTGAAATCCTTACTGAAATGGAACAACAAGTTAAATTGATTCGTGAACGCTTGAAAGAAGCAACAGATAGACAAAAGAGTTATGCTGATTTGAAGTGGGTAGACAGGAAGTTTGAACTTGGTGAGAAAGTCTTTCTTTGGGTCAAACCGAAAAAGAGCTCTATAACTTTTGGCAAGGCTGCCAAGTTATCACCTCGTTATGTGGGACCTTTTGAGATAGTTGAAGTAATCAACCCTGTAGCTTACCACTTAGCATTACCTCCTGCTTTATCATGAATGCATGATGTTTTCCATATTTCTTTACTTAAGAAATACGTTTCAGATTTATCACATGTGTTAAATTGGAATTCCTTGTAGGTCCAAGATCCAGGAATAATTGTGGTTAAACCCATACGAGTACTGGAAACTCGCCAGTTGCATTTGAGAAATCATGAGATAAGTCAATGCAAGGTCCAATGGGACCAGTTTAACGAAGAAAGTGCAACCTGGGAAAACCTGGACGATATGAAAACTACTTTTCCATATCTTTTTTAACAGAATTGATTCTGTTGACTGATTAAAAAAATTGTGATTTTATCTTTATAATACAATAAGTATGCCAGTTTGGGTAGATATTTATTTGTTTGAATAAACAACTAATTAATGCTGATTTCTGGAATTTAAAATTCTGATACTGTTGCAAACATATGTTTAGAAAGTGAATAAAAATTGATTATCCTAAATGCAATGATTAAAATGAGGTAATCATCGGGACGATGATTCTTTTTAGGAGGGAAGCATGTAACACCCTCAGCAATGGTTATATTCCTCCTTTGCATTTCAAGTGTTGACATGTGATTTTCTTGATAAAGGTGTGTTCTTTTGACTATTGAAGATCATGCTTGAAATGGATAAATCAATTATGCTCTTTGATTGGAGGGCTGGTATGTTGTTGCTTGCAATAATCTATTTCACTCTCTATGGATAAGTTGCAATCTGGTTTTAAGAGTTGCAACTTACCTTTCGCTATTGGACTCATCCTTGGATCAATTCCATTGATCCAAGGTATGTTTTAAATCTTCTTATCAGAACTGAATGAAAAACTAACATTCATCGATTGTGAGGCTTAATGGACTGAACTTGTGTTTGTGGCAAATTCTTTATTATCTTGGAAATATGCTTGCATTCTGTTTTGTGTTGAGCTCAGCTCTTCTTGGTCGACCCTTGCAGGGTGCTTATGGCATCAAGGGAAATAAGAACCCTGCTTTTAGATTCTTGAGAAAAATAGATTGTTGTGTACCCTAATAAATACAGGACTCAGGTAAGTTACCTAACTACTATTACTATACCCCTTTACGAGGGATGACATTCTAACCTAAGTTGTTAGCTTGTAAGGAAGTGACCTAGGGGGATGCTAAGTTATTTCTAAACCTATAGTTTTTGGTTAAAACTACATCCTATCCTAGGGTGGAAAACTATTGTTGGGGGTTATATCCTAAGGTTATTTATTTAAACTAACCTAAGATCTAACCTAAGAAAATTATATCTATCCTAAACTAATGGGATATGAAAGGGGACCTAGGGGCCATTGGCAATGGGAACTAAGTGGTGGTTCCAAATATTTTTATTGGGATTTGTTTTGATTTGGTTTTTAATGCATGAAAGTACTGCCAGTGTGGCAAGGGTTAGTGAAAGTTAGAGGAATCTATGTGGAGGCATCTCTAAGTTTGGAAATGCATTATGAATTGCAATTAGGTCTCGCCAACTATGAATGGCGGTGGGAAGGAAAGATAAGTGGGAAAATTGTTTTCAATGGCATTAATGTGCCTCAGGTTTGGCAAGCAAGCCGTCTTGGAAGGTATGTTGGTGGATTCATTGGGGGTTGTTTAGCTTTGCATGCTTCACAATTTTTGCTCTACATGGAGCTATCTGGTTCTTTGAACCAACAGTTTGATCTCCACTTTGTGGTTATTTTTGAACTCTCTGAGCTATTTTTGGTTCGAGGAATGTATAAGTGGGATTGTGGAAAAATAATATGGTTGTTTGATCTTGCTTGGAGAAGAAGAGGTCTTGGAAACTCAGCTGGAAGTCTTCTTCGAATCGGCAGAGGCACTATCAGGCATGATAGGCTCTACCCATTAAGATTTCTTGCTTTCTTCTAAATGATTCATTAAAACAATTCTGCTCACTAGAAATTTTATATTTTCTTGATGTATGTGGTTATTTACTTGCATGTAAGCTTGGAAATTTGTGGGTTTTGGAATGTGAATCCTTTGTTGTTATTGATAGTTTTTGGAAAAATTCTTTGTTCTGGTTGTTAGAGGTTTGCATGTGATTGTTTTGGAACTCTAAAATCTATACTTGAAGCTCTTTTGAACTCTGTAACTTGAACTAGTAGTTCTATTATTGTATTTAAAGCTTGTAGCTTGTATTCGAAGCTTGTTTTCTTGCATTTGAAAATAAGGTGGAAAGAGTTGGCTTATTACTTGTTGGGTTCTGAATTCATTGTTGGGTTGTCATGTTTCAATCTGTACTTAAGCTCGTTGAGCTTGAATTAGAAGCTCCTTGGCCATTTTGAACTAAGAGTGTTGTTGGGATGGCCTTGTATCTCTGTTTAAGATTGTTTCGGTATTTGTAATAGCACTCCATGAATATTCTTAACTTGTATCGAAGCCATGATTGGTTTTAGCTTTATTGGGACCGAGTGGTTGTTTGGACTGTGCAGAACTTATTGAAGTTTTTAACCTTGGAACTTGTATTCAGTTCTTATGAATTCTGTATTCATGGTGGAGTTATTGCGTTGTGCTTTGTACTTCAGTTCTTAACTGAGATTCTATTCTTCCTTATGAAAACGGAAGGCTTAAACCCATAATAGGGTGTTGGTATTATTATGAGCTTTTATTAGAGCCATGTGATTCCATTTTAAATTCTTATTTGAACTTGAGTTGTTTGAACTTGTGATCTGTGCACGAATTTAATGCAACACAGGTATTCCTTGTTGGTCATTTTGATTCTGTATGGGGGAAATCGATGAGTTGTATACTTACGAGTATTTCTTTGAATTAAAAACTTCAGTTTCTTTTAGCACTGTATGATGGAAGGGGTCTTGTGGGTTGTTTGGTCGAAGTAGACTGTAAAACTTCTTTGTGGCCTCCTTTGTTTTGACGTTGAGAAGGAATGGTTGTTTTACTTCTACCTCTAGACTGCACTGTGTTTTTGAACTTAATGGGGTGTGTGAATTTTAGAGTGTATTCTATTCATATCTACTCTGAGCGTATTCTTGTCTTGTGGGAAATCTTGACTGCTTTGTTCTTAGAAATAATTGGGACTGGAACTGTGTTCTATTAAGGAACAGATGTATCAGTTGTAGAGGTTCATGGAAAGAGTTACTTCTTCCTTTCTGTCTTTTAAGTGGAACAAACCCTACCTGTCGTATGTTAAGGAACTAGAGAGGTTTGTGGTTATCTTGTTCAGACGAGTTGGAAGAAGGTAGGACATAACTTGTCTTATCGAATCACTTAAATATTTACTTCCATCTGAGTAGTGGGTTTTGTAGAATGCTAAGTTCAAACCTGTTATTCTGTTTGTAGTCTGAAAAGTTTCAGTACCACTTATATGGATGTTGACAATGTGAATCTTGCTTGGAAATTCGAACTACCTTCTCATTAGCAGTTTGTTGTTAATGTTTGTAATGGTGTTTCAGTCTTCAGTTGTTGTGAATTCCCAATCTTTTTCGATTGGAGGACTTTTACTCCACTGTTATACTCTTGTTGAACCACCATGTATAAAGAGAGAGAATTATAATCTCTTAGGAGGGGACAGTCTATAGTTTGAGACTGTAGTGTGTTTTCCTCTTTGAATTGAATTGAATTTGAGCTAGGTGATGAGGATAGGTCTTCCTGGGAAGGTTGCATGGAAATTGGAAGTATGCAGACTTGACTATGCCTTCAGTTTTTAGTTCTCTTTTGGAAACTAGCATAAAAATCTCTAAGTTTATAATAGATGATGGATTTCATTTCATATTATGAATGAAATGAAATAAGGTTTGGGGTCCTTGTTGGTTTGAGATCCTTTTCTATTGACTGATAAGTTTATTGATTGAATTTCTCGTTATTCGATTCTCTTCTTTGTCTATATGGAGGGATGAAACTTACTAATATCAGTTATGTTGTAACTAACCGTTGCAGATTGGGAAAATTTTAGTGTGTCCTTCTATCTTCATGAATTATGTATTAATTTAATGTTAAGACTTGATGAATTCCAAAATTAATTTATAGGATCTATTAAGTCTTGTGGTATAATTTGAAGTTTCAGATTATAAAATGTTCCTTTCTTAAAAGTAAATCTAGATTTCTTAATTGTACTTAGTACTTGATGTTATTAGTTATGATTACTTGCATGATGTTTTACAATTGATTCATGAAAGCAAAGTTGTTTAATGAAGCAATTAGTGGAATGCACTTTACTTTAATGCTTAGTGCTTATCATGCTTAGTTCATTGAACTGACCCGTGCTAGCAATTTTGTAGATGGACATCGTAAGTGATTAAAGAAGACAGAAAATTTCATGTTGTATTGGGTTATTTGATTTTGAACCTTATGTAAAGAGTTTTGATTCATTCTTTAATTGTATTGAAAAAGAAAAGTTGTATTCTTTTGAAACAAAAGTTGTTTGTTATACAACATGCTTGAAATACATAGTCTTGTAAATGAAAAAGTTTAAATGAGGAATTTGAATGTCGGAGATTTACTTGTATAGGTTGTGTAATCTATCTTATATTTATAAAGAAGATGGAATTTCTATCTTGATGACATTATTCATATCTGTTATATGTATAATTTGGATAAACTAGATAAGTTAGATAAAAAGGGAATTAGTTTAATCTCCCTTAATAAGATGTAGTTTGTTAAGTTGCATAAGTTATCAATCTTATCTAAACAATTCCAATATAGTATTTAAATGTGTAATGAATATGTGATGGAACGTTAGAGTTTGTGAAAGATAAGAAGGGTTTGAAAAACCCTAACACTTAATCAAATAGAGGAAGGTTCTTCCTCACTAAATGAAACATAACCCAAATAAGGGTGACATGATCGTTAAACGTAGACTTCATTCTTATAAAGTCTACCTTGGTTGAACCTATTTGGTTGCTACACCTTCTTGGAAGGATTAACATGTATGTAATGGAACTTATGATATTGTTGTCCTATTTTGGTTAACTGTTGTTAAACTAAATAAACGAACATTAAAAGCAATCATGAGTTAGAGGAAGTTCTTAAATGCTTAATTGAACCAAGCATAGAATAAGGACTTAAGGAGTGTTGGATTAGGGTTTAGCATAGACGTTGTAATCTATTTTATAATCCAAATTAATTTAACATTAGTAACCTCCTTGGGGTATGTACATCATGATGAGGTAGTTTCTGTAGGATGTTGGCACACACCAAATGTAGGGTTGTACCTTCGAGAAGACTTGGGTCTTCTCGAGGATACAACATTGCAGTTGACATGTGACAACACCCTTCTGCATTGATCATCTAGATCTACACACAATAAGGACTTGAACTTAGTTTTTCTCTAGGTTAAGTTAGTAACATGTTTAGGATAGGGAGTAACTTTCAATAACTCAGGGTACTTTGGCACATCCAGTAGACTTAGGTCAACCGGGTATGCCCTTTTTACCCTAAGTCATCGAGAGTGTCTTCCTATAATAGACTATGTTCCTAACTCGGGCTAGGGTTAAACCTTGAACAAGTGGACTGATGGTAGTCAGTAAAGACCATTCTAGATAACAAAGGAGTGAGGTGAAGGATGTATTCCAAAATGACGAGTATGTCATCTAGGAATAGAGACATACCCAGTATGTTGTAAATCTTTGGCCAAAGTATCGCAAGCTTGCTGGTTGCGTTTTCCTACGTCACCTAGTTTAAAGCTACGTGATACCAGATGAATATTGGTAACAAATATTTCAGGTATGTTCTTTAAACAAGATCACTTAGTACCCAGATTAGGGTGAAAACCAAGTATACGAAGTATATGATAAGTATTCAATACTTAAAGTGAAACATGAATAGATTGGTAGGTAACCGAGTCATGGAATGAATAGATTGGTGTATCACTGAGTCATTTACAGCTACATATGGTTATCTGTTATGAGATTGACTGACATTGAATGTGTGTTCTAAATTAAGTTTTATTTAATTCATAACTATCAACACAAAATACTCATGCTTTGCTATCATCGCCACTATGCCGTCACCATCAGGGGAAACTAATTGCCCCTCTACTCCTATAATTAGTGGTGCTCCTACCACGTCCAAAACAAATGGAAATAATAACACCTATCGGTGTGCTACCAACCATGCACTATATTCCTTGGTACATCCTACATCATCTACCTGTATAAGCTCTATCACCACATCTTCCTCATTAGGAACAGGGGGTACTATATGTGTTCATGTGGGTCCTAGTCTCGCCCTTGGTCTCCTCTGCGCTCTCACCACTTGTACCCATACATATGGATTTGGGGACACATCCCGAGCCATACCAAAATGTAGAGACACATAATTTTCCTGAAATAGCTTGGTCACTCCAAGAAAAAAATCCTCCAACCACATGATAAGACGAATACATCGTAACTCTACTCCATCCTCTAGCCATCTACTGTATGCTTGATATGGCCTCCATATAATGTCCCCTAGCCCCATACAATCCAACATGGACCTATAAGTAGTAGTATCTAGCCTCCTACTCTGCGTACTAGTCTACCTCACTACAAATATCTCGGGCCTAGCCGAATCGGCTTGCGGCCCTCAGAGTGGCCTTAATATGGAAAAATGCTCATAGGACCATAAATGTAATAATGTTGTGGCTCCAAGCCCATCACCATGGTTCTCCTATGTAAATCTATAAAGGTCCCTATAAAAATGTGCCACTACACAATGTGCTCATGCATATATCGTTCCACTCTCATCTATACATCAACAAATATCATACATCTTATACAAGATGCCTACACCACCACCCTCCTCTACCACTGATGATGTAATCGAAACCACAATGAACTTCCACAATCGTAGAACACCTGATATTTGTATGGAATCCAAGCTAATATGGGTCTCTTTATGTACTCGTGTCCTTGTAAAATACTGCCTAGCTACTCTCATATGTCGCTGTGCATCCTCTATTGCCATAACCTGGAATCTCTCACCCACAACTGGCAGTCGCAATATGTGATATACATCCTCTGGAGTCATATTCATCTCCCCGGTAGGCAACTAAAACATACAAGTATATGCACTCCATCTCTCACACAATGTAGTAATCTTCAACATATTATGAGGTACCTCCCCTAACTAGCTATGTGCCACATGCTGATACGGTCTAATACATCCCACTCTGCATCCGATAGACCTAATCCCAACAAAGTTATCAAGTTTTTGTCTCCACGGAAGTATCTCAAATGGATATCCCTCTGCATAATACAAAACACTAAAAAATCCGCAACGTTAGCAAAAGAAAATACTACTAATATAAACATGCATCAATTTTTGCATCATCATGTTCTGGGATTGAAACAACCTCCTGGGTCATCAGTGCCTAGGAGTAGGACGCGGGCACCCAAGAGTACGTCAAAAGTGCCTAGATCTAGGAACCGACGTCTCAAAGGATGTTAGAACCATGATTTCTCATTCCCAGGTCAGAAACACTTAGAAATTCAAAAACACAAATTTCACAAAAAATCACAAAAACTAGCTCATTTCCACATTTTTTTTGTAAAATTATCATACTTACCAGCTCAGTTGTCATATGCGATGACACAACCATTGCCACCATCTCGAATTAGATCAATATCACTTCTCTAATTTGAGGCATCCTCCCAAGATCTGAGTTCACAATCACACTCACTCAAGATTCAAATGAAGTTATTATTCACCTTTTTATATTACTATTTATACCAAGTTTCAATTTTCCTCTTGGCTATAGTTACTATTTATGCATATTATTTCAACTAACACATGCCACACATTTTCGCTCATATCTTAAGATTTGTTACTCTGCTTTATCTCTCATCTGCACCATTTGGTTCAAAATTTCTCCTACCATCGTATAAGACACATTCCGCAGTGTTATCTTCAATATTACACATGTTCAACTTGATATCCACACAATCTTGTGACATTTATTATATTACATTTTTCTCACTCTTACATCATTGTACATCTACTTTCAGCTTAGCGTTCATTCTTAATATCACTCCCCCTTTCTCTGAAAAGGGGCATATAATCATGTTCACCTTATGATCCCCCTCACACAATTACATGATTAGTTTACATTCGTAATTCATCATTATCAAAAATTTACTCATACATTATGTGACATTTCATACCACTTTCTAGCAATTCCCCTTAATGACCTAATATGGGTAAAACAAGCAAAAAATATCTCCATGAGTAATCTATCATACACATTAAATCTTAGCATAATTTTATACTACTCGAATCAAACCAATCAATCGATATAACACAAGGTATTCTACTACTCCTCCCATATGACCTAAATTGGGAGTTACATCACTAATTTCCCAGATGACCTAACATGGGAAGTCACTTGACATTTTCTATTGCTTCCATATGACCTAACATGGAATTCATTCACATCGCGACAACACTGTTAGAGTGGGGGAAATGAGATGTCATTTCCTTTCCTATACTACTGTAGACACAAAATCATGCACTTTGGGTAATTATCTAGTCCCGATTACAAACTAATATTCATATGACTCCTAAGTAAGAATGATACTAATTAACCCATGTATTTGGCCACCTTTCTTTCCTTTTTGTCACATACAAAATCAGTTCGAGAATTGATCACTCCCTAGCGCCTTAAATCACAATTGACAACAAATTTAAAATCTCTAAATCACTCAAAACTAAATCATCAATTTCTCCAAGTTATCCTTATAATGGTTTTCCATCTCTATTTATGCCATGGGGATTGACACATTGATCTATGGTTCACCATGTTATATGTTTGCATATTCTACGTATACTTCTACAGCAGGGCTTCTTCGGACTTCTCATAAGTATGTTCCTTACTTATTTTACACTACTTGAATTTCATTTAAATAGCATAAAGGGGGGAATGTAAACACAAAATAACGCACATATTATTATTTTACTATACCTCCAAGTATGTTGTTATATGTATGGATCTTAAGTAGGAAAATTATTCAATAGTGACACACTTCCTAGTCCATTTGCTTTCTTTGATTGTTTCTATTGTCATTCCCTCTCACTTTTCTACTTAGTTCTGGTCATGTCACGTGGATTCATGTTTTTTGATATTTTCATATTTATTGTCAATTATCCCTAGACACCAGCACCTAGTCTAGACACTAGCACTTAGGCACTCCTGTCCACCCTGGGTGCTCCTATCCTCTTTTTTCAATGAAAAACATTTTTAACATTTGTGGTTGGCCTTTATGGTTTTCTTACTCCTATCCCATGGTCTTATTCAACATGTCGTGTCACTAGTGTCAAAATTCAAGCAATATATCCCTATATATACACTACATACATACCATTACAATGGTGGGAAATTTATCAAGGGCTATATATCTACCTACTATTAAAGGGACTAAATTTTTGGGATTATTACCATGTATACATTGCATAGCAAGGGGAAGTTCCTAATTCCATCCCACACATTTACATTCTATCTAGCTATAACTTGTCATCTTGGTTTCATCAGCGTAAAGGCTTAGTCCTAGAATTTTAGTTTGAGAAGTTTTGATGTTCACATGTCGACAAGGCATTTATTATGAAACTACATGGAGTCTAAGATGTAGTGCAGCGCTTGGTTGTAAGTTCAATCTATTGGGTGACCTATGGGGTCAGTCTAAATCCCCTTTTATATCTTTATTATTTTAGAATTTGATGTAATTTGGGAGTCTTGTAGGATATCATCTATTTTATAGGTTACCAATGAATTCAGTGATCATCTAGCGACATACATGTGACAAAAAGTTAAGGATAGTGAAACCCTAGCGACACAAGAAAAATCAATTTTTGACCCTCTGTGCAGTATCATACACCTATAGGAGGTCTCTAGCACCCATGCACCCTTACTATTCATAACTGAAAATTGCTCATGTCCTGGCTAAATCTACAAGTTCCCATGACGCTTGCATCAAGAATCTTCTTAACATTGATGACCCAGCCTATTCCAGTACACCCTTATTCTAGTTTAGGTATCACTCTTACCAGGGTAAGCAAAAATTATTATAAGTTCCCTGAAAATATCTCTCATTTTCTTACATAATGTACATGGCCATATATGAATTTACTTAGAATTTATATTCTATTGCAATATCACAAAAAGTGACTCTGAAAATTATTTCTCTTAATGTTGATGTATATTATGTAAATTAGAACTACACATGTGAACATGATCTAGGTTTTGATGGCCATGAGAGAGTAGTTTAATTCCAAGCTATGAAAAATTGTAGATAAAGTACATAGATATAGTAAGGAAGGTGAAGTAAATAGAGTGTGAGTAACTATGTCTAAATAGAGCATGTGATGCATGTGACCTAATGTGCAAAAAAGTTTTCTTATGAGGTGGGATACTCAGGATTGAATAGATACGATGACGCACAAGAGAGTGGTATGCCATGATGATTCAAGTAAACTGATATGAAATGTTGGAAAGACTGTGCGTAAGTATCAAAGATGATGGATATGGAGGTGTCAAGGCTGGATTGCAGCCATCATGAACAGGAAAAGATGCACTATAAGTAGGTAGCTATAGTCTGATATTATGGGATGACTCGGTATGAGAAAAAGCTCTGAAAAGGGTGTCTGTATGGCTGGAATGCCTCAATAATGATAACTTTTGTTGTTTATCATATCAAGTTCGCTATGCTCCTTCAGATGGTACTAAGTGAATCCAATATGAAGGCATAGACTCTAGCAAGACCCCAATTCAAAGGATCAACCCCTAATAGCATGTCAAAATGCATGTGAAGGGGTCAGTACTGAACTCAAGCTAGTACAATGGTGGACATACTAAATGACCGCTAATAGGACAAACAATAATTGATGTAGAATAACTATGTGCAACCATGTGAGAACATGCCCTAGAGTTTCTCATGTCATCCTGAGACTAGAGGGACCAGCTAATGGTGGACTTACTAACTAACCGATAAAATACATCATAAGCAGTTATATTTAAATGTATGATGTAACTATAGCATTGTGAACATGACATATGGTTTCCCAATAGAAGCATTCACACTATAATATGATATGTAGCGAGAAATGAGGCTATGTGAAAAAAATGTAGTAGAAAGTGATAACAGGTGAAATGGGAGGTAGATTAGCACCAATAAAGTGTGATCCAAGGGGATGATCCTAAGAATCAGGAGAAGGCACTACATGATAGGTATGATTAGAAGAGGAATCAAGGGTTGACTTGTCATTCTTATGCAATAGGTGGGTGCAATTGATCTAGGAGTGACAGTAGTCATAGGGCGTTAGGTCCCTCTTTAAACTTTCCAGAACTTTACATTTATGCAGAAGTTCAACTTCATGGGCTTTCATAATCAACTACCAAAAAATGTCGACCAAAACAAAGTCTATACATGTGAAATGGATAAAAAGAGCTATTCAAAAGTTGAAGTCAAAGTGTAGATGGGACTGGGGTCAGCTATCAAGTTACGACCAAGGTGGAGCCCAAATGGCACCCCAGTACTAATATGGGTGCCCCCACTCGAGGTTAATGTTTCATGGGATCACATTTTATGACTTCAGGCACTATGAGATCGAAATAGGTCGGTAATCGAAAAAAATAAAATAAGCCACATGGTGGGTCCTCAGGCCACCACATGGCCTACCATTTGTACTTATCTTTACTCAAGTCAACCTTCTAAATGAGCTAGTATGACAGATCCATGGATCTAAACTAATGTACTAAGCTAGTGTATCGATTTTGTGTCACCAAGTTCATGGGATATTATCACCATTATGTGCCTCAGTGAGTCAAATTTTGTTATGTTGGGTGACACTATGCATTGAGTCAATGTACACATCCATGGGTGAGTTACCATAAATCTTGATGTTACCCCTATAACTTGATGGGTTCATGAGCCATGGACAGGAAATGAATGTGTGGAGGATTTTGGCCTAAGCTACATTAATCTACCTACTCCTACCTGTGGGATTTTTGTTCAAAGTTATAAATATATTCATGTGATGCACTCTTATAGCGGTCAAATGTGGAAGTTATCTCTTGTTCATCATAGTGAAATAAATGAAGATATTATTGGAATTCTCATGTATAGGGGAGGTGGCAGTCCTAGGACACTTACTATGGCTCCTAGAATAGACATTGGGGACTTAGGACACACGGCAAGCTAACGTGGACGGGTCGCAAGGGGTCCAGGCAGAGATAGTGAGGCATGGAAGGGTCGGGTACATTAAATGAGCCAATGTAAAATGGTTAGTAAAATATAATTTTGACAACTGTAAACCTCCCCCATAAAAAGTGGGCCACTAAACCAACTACAACCAATGAGTTTGTTGTGATAACTGATACGAATCGTATAATCCCTATATACAAGAGGATTATCAGGGTTGCCATAAACACATAGGAGGTATAAAGGCGAATCTCCCACTCCATAAATAGGACACATATGGAGCTCAACGAGCTTTCAGAGCCTAATTCAAAGGAAATGACCAACGGAGCCAATTAGAAAAATATGTCCAAAGGAGATTTGTAATGCCTTGATATATTAATAAGAAAAAATGCTCATGTGATGAAATTAAGGTATAAGTTAATATATAGAAGGCACAATATTGAGGGAGCTACGAGTCCTATTATTTATAATAGACAAATTGTAAAAATTGGGAGTTATTAGTAAACTCGCCAATACGTCCATAGTGCCACATAAAGCTAGTCAGAGTGCACCAATAGGAATGGTGGAGGATAAAATGTCTCATGAGAACTGGGAGTCATTGCGTGTTCTTTGAAGGACTAAAGGGAAGTTCTATTGACTGCAAGCAAGTTTAAATTTCCATACAGGTTATTATTGTAAGAAACTATAATGTACCATACACAGTTGTTGATGGCATGGGGCCTAATAGAAGAATCTATATGTAATCTATGGGAGGAGAACGAGGCATGAATTTCTGACACTAGAGAAAATCAATATCAGTGTGTAGTGTGATATTAGTAACATTCAAAATGCATTATTTAGAGTTGATTTATTTGAAAGACGGGGTGATTTTTTAGGAACAATATGGTAGGTATCCTTGGAAGATGTCCCAAGTCGGTTTACTCATCTTGACCTTAGATTTTTGAATCAGGTCATTGAACATTTTTAACTTGTCCATTGTCATTGGTACATTTGAAATTTGAAGTAGTGGGTTTAGGAAATTAGATATCATTATTATCAATGAGATCTTAAATCAAATGGAAAAGATTGAAACACTTTTTGGTAGAATGAACATTACATCAATGGTAATCACAATGTGACATTCTCATTGAAAATCTTGTACCATGGGGCCTATTAGGATCATAATCAAGAGGAATGTTAAAGAGAAATCAAATTGCTTTCAATGAGTTCAAGGCAACATAACATATGTGGAGGATAATGCAATCAAGTGAATATATGCCGATTGGGGCTTGGAGATGAATCTTCAGGAGCTTGAGAAACAACATTGATCAGTATGATTAACATCATTAGACTTGGGTCTAAAGGGAACCTTGTTTGGAAATTTAGAGGAGAAATGGTTGAAATTATTAGAACCATATTTGATTTTTCCCAAATAAATTAACTTGGTCTTATGAGTCTTTGAGTATGGACATAAATGGATCAAAGAAATGATAGGAATCAAAAATCACACATTCTTGCAAAGGATGCAAAATAAATTGAATAAATAGATCATGTGAGTTTAGATTCAGCTAATATATTGTTCATTTTATAAAGATTTTTCTATGTAACACAATACATAATCACTAAGATTTTTATTAGATCCTTGTTTAATTCTAGCCATTTGTGCATAAGATATATATTTTTCCAATATTCATAAAAAAATGAGATAAAAAAATCAGCAAGAGTAGTAAATGATTTAACATAATGCAAGGGAAAGTCATAGAACCATCACAAAGAATAGTCTTGTAAGATCTCTTAGGAAACAACTTGTTCAAGAGGGTGTCATCACATGCGTGTATTCTAGGAAAGCAACGTGAAAGGATATAAGGTGCTCTTGAGGATCTCCATGGGCATTGAATAGATGAAACTTTGGTGAAGCAAAATTAGAAGGGAGTGCATAAGAAGACACTTCAGTGTGCAAAGGACTGTGACAAAAGAAAGTAAATAATTAAGGAATGGAGATGATAGTAAAAAGTAGCATGTTGACAATTGACAAAATTGTGCTCGCAAATCATGATAAAGAGACTCTTAAGCTTGGATTCTAGAAGAAGAATTAGGTTAAATGTGTGAAATAAGAAGAGAAGAATAATGAGCTATAAGGGGTAGGAATAGTCATGTGAACGGTGGAGACTCCAATAATAGAAGGAGAGAAAGAAAGTGGGATAAAAGAATTAGTAGTTATTAGAGAGTGCTAAGGTATGGATCATACTATTATTGGATAACATTATCACAAGCACACTCAGGTATGTAATAAAGCATCAAGGACTATATTGCAAAACATGGGTGAAATTATCATTAATTGCATAACATGGAAATTGGTAAGGGAATATAATTGGGCTTAATCAACATTGGTGTATCTCCATCATAGGAATGTTCATTGTCATATGCTTTTATGTCTTGTAGAGGGATCTATTGGGAATGACTAAGAATGTTGTCATTAATGATGTCAACCATGGTATAAGGACGATGCCGAGTGGGTGGGGCAGAATCTATATAGGTTGGGGATCTAAAGAGGACACTATGGGTAATGGGCATAAAAAAAGAGATCCACAATGGGAATGCAAGAGATCAAGTTCACCAAATGATTTAATGAAATTTAAATCTAAGTAAGGACACAACTAATGAGATAAATATAAAAATAATATACAAGATCTAGCTAAAGAAGTATAAATAAGAGTGATAAATAGGGTTTATATAATGAATTAGTTTGCTTCCATAGGCCTAAACTAATTCTGGGCTAATGAAAGATTTGGAAAGTGAATTCTGGACTATTCGAGATCTGATTCAGAAACTAGGATGTGACAATCTCATGGAAATAAGCACCTGGAAGAGGATAGAGTCATCTAGGTGCTAGCGTATGTTTTGGGCACTAGTGTCTATGAGATAGTTATGATTCTGGTTCTTTTTGTGTCACTTCTTATCTTCTCTTGTTTGTTGTAGGCCATGTTAGGTTTTATGCACTTCTGCTTTGTCACACATATACCTATAAGATAAACCCTAGCTACATCCACAATACTCAAGTACACATTATATACATACAAATATGCATATGCTTGAATTAGACTGACATCGACCATCACCCCAATGTGATTTTCATTGAGATCTATATTACATTTCAGAATCAATGTAATTTTTTCTGTGTGTGATTGGAATAGTGTCCCTTGAGCTAGGATGCCCTAGTTCTAGTCGCAAAAAGAATAACGGGCTATAGCTACATTTTCTTAATGTAAAATGTGTGATATGGAACTCAAAATAAACCCTCCTATACAGTGAAGTATGTAGTCCCAAAATGTAGTCCTTGATGTAGTAGGTAGAAAATATTAGTTCCTTGTAATAGTATAGGCCTCTTGAATGCTTTCCCCTTAATGAGGTTAAATAAGACATGTATATATATAATTCCTTCGCTTAAGTTTAGTCATTAATAAGTGAAAGGTGACCTAGGGTAGTAAACAAAGAGATGAAAGAAGTAACATTTGAAAAATAAACAAAAGAGAGAAAGCGGAAAAAATCTCCTAGAATGGATAGTAGTGCCCAGACACTCCTATCCCTAGTGGGTGGTTTTGTACAGGGTGCCAAAAATATAAAATAATGGAATCATAGTTGAATAAAATGTCACATAGTGTGTAAAACTATAAGGTGTAAATATCAAAAAGACCAGTAGAAAAGATAAGAAGGATAAAAGCAATATCAAAGAAAAAAAAGTGTTGTTAATGAATAAATATCTTGCTTAGGAATCATGCATATAAATAAAGTATTTAAAGGTTAGATGTACATAGGGCCTATGCACAAAGATGGGGGCCCAAAAACAGACAAAAATCCGCTTTTTGTCCAATTTTTCAATAATGTGCTCACGTTATAATGCGAATGGGAAATTTAGGGCTCGTGTTATAATGTGAGTGTATTATGGTTTGGATTTTCCAACCCATAATGCGAGCGCGTTATAACACGCTCACCTTATAACATGCTCGTGTTTTGACTATGATAAAAAATAGTCAAAACCTGAGAGATATTCATTTGCAAAAACAAAAGAAAACCCACAAGGAAACCAAAATTTGAACGATTAAAGACACGCTTGCGTTTTAGATATTTTTATGTCCTTGACACCCTCGGCACCTTGAATCATTGAAGGCAGAGAGTGAATAGGTAATTCAATGTTGATTTAGGTTTTTTTCTTTGTAAAGAGTTTTTTAGATAATTGTTGATTTGTTATTTATTTTATTTTTTAGATGTTTCTTTACCTTCAAATAAATTCTGTCATTCATCCATAGACAAAGAGGAAGAACATAATATCCCTAGAACACCCCCTTTTATTGTAAGGCATCCTCCAAACACCAAACAATAGATTTTGGGGGAAATTGCAAACCAAAAATTACAAATTCAGGGTTTAATAGAAACTTTAAACAAACCTAATGCCATGAATCCTTGCCATCAAAAACTAGCCACATCATTAGGACCATTGTTATCGCATATCGACAATGTGGTAAGACAAATTAACACATGGGATAGTTTCAGAAACAACTGCCAAAATTTTTATTCAAACAATTTGTCCTATGATGTAGTGAAAAACAAAAAAAATCATAAAGGACAAATTGTCTGATTTTTTTACAAATCCCAAAACTAATGCACTGGTATGATTGGATTATAGAATATTCCCCATCCACTGGTGCAATCATGAGTGTATTAAAAATATTTTTTTGGATAGGTGGTGGATGGTTTTGGATCAAACACCTTGTAAAAATTTTAAGGTGCCCCAATATTTCTTGAGGAAACCCGATTGCGAGTTCATCCTCAATGAAATACTTAACTATTATGACATTAAAGATTTTTAGGGCAGAGGCCAAGGATTTTTATCCAATTTTACCCCCGTGTGAAATTGGACAACTAAACCAACTCACATAGTTTTTGGAGCTCATCAATGCTTCTTGGTCATCACAAGGTTTGAATTTGCTAATTGGAGAAGCAGTAGCAGGTAGGTAGACAATCAACAAAATGAAAAAAATGGGGGGGGGGGCACTGCTCCATGAACATCCCAAACATCTTCATGAAGGCATGAAAGAACTAAAAAATCCAAAAGGCTGCATGAAATATGAAGGGAGCTCGCTAAGATGGTTCCAATATCTCGACAAGTTGAGGACCAAATCAAGCTCCCTGAGCTCATCTCTATGCATACTGAGTTGTTTGGCACTAGAACAAGCTCATATGATGGTGGGAGAGCTAATAATATGAACCAAGATAATTTTTTTATGGATCTAAGATGCTTGTTATAATGCATCAAGCTCTTGACTGAGCTTCTTGGGGGCGGCATTGTTTTTTGCAGGTTACAAGGCGAAATGAGCTATTTTCAAAGGAGAACAATCACTTGTAGAAATCAAACTGAGCCATTTTTAGTGGGAGATTTGTGCCTTATGGTTGCTGAATTGTTTAGACACATCAAGCTAAGTAAGAGGATTAAGTTGGTTGCCTGAAGGATCGAGCTACTCTTGCTGAGCTCTGTTTTACATTTATGGGTTGTAATATTGGTGATTGAGCTCTTGGGAAGATTGATTTTAGGGGGAGAGCTATGCAATTATTAGAAAAATGTGCTAACCAAAGTAGAAGGATGAGATATCACCTACAACAATACATGGATCATTGAGTTAAGGAAAAATACTAAGCTCGTGAAGCAAACCTATGCAAAATATGAGCTATCTCTTCACGAAGATCGAGCTGGTTGTGGAGGGGCCGAGCGGTGTAATATCTACCGAGTCATGATTTTATCTCCTTCTATGGTCTCAGTGAGTTATGAGATCAGTGTCGAGCTCATACCATGGAAGTAATGCACCAACTATTCAAGCATCCCATCGAGCTCATATCCTTCAGAAACTGAGCTATTCCATGTGAAAACCAAATTATGCTTCATTTGAGCCATCAAGTTCACGTAATGCAAAGATAAGTGGTTCGTCAAATACACATTAGAGGAAATTAGAGGGAAATCAATTTGGGCTTAGTCCAAGATTACAATGAGCTGGGAACATTACAAAGCTGTGCTCTTCAGGGAAAATAAATTTGATATATATTATGACAATGACCAGTGGACATCGAATTAATTCCAAAATCTCAAGAAATCATGGATTTGGGAAGATGTTTAGGAAAAGTGGCGAGCTATTTAGAAATGGCCGAGGAATGGGTAGCATGAAGGGCTCTAAGTTGGGTCCCAAGACGTAAGTTGAAACCAAAATACCAAGTTTACAGAGGCCGAGTTGTGCACCACTATGAGGAATTAAGCTCCAATGAGACTTGGAGCGTTACGGAAATGAAGACGATTCAAACTAGATCTCGAAGAAATATGCACACGAACCAACTCAGTGTGGGAACATCAAGTTACAATAGAGAAAGGGGAAATACTTGGGAAAATTGGTGAGTTCAGTGGAAAGGCCAGGTGGCCGAATTGACAAAAAACATCCCAAGTGAGGTGGGGTTTTGTGGAATTGCCTCGTGGCCCCTTAGTGTAGTTTCAAAAAATTCAAGGGAATGTGGAGACCCAAAATCCACGTGGGGTCTCCACGTAGAGTAATGCATCTAAAACACAACTCGTCATTTGAGAATGAGCTCACCCATGTGAAGAAGGGTTAGAGTTTGAACGTGGCGAGTAAGTAGGTAGGTGGCAATTGGTATAGGTGATACTCGGCTAATGAGATGTATGACTCGGCATATAAAGATGATGATATGCTTGTTAATGAAGAGTTAAGGGATCATTGTTAGCATTGTAATTACCAACTTAGCGAAAAAGTGGAGGAGTGCTTGACACCCAAAGCATAGAAGGATCCCTGCATGCCTGATAATGCAAAAGGAGAGCCAACTCGGACAAGATGGCCGAGCTGGCAATGTTTAATTGCCAATATTAAATTAAAACCCCTCCTAATTGAAATGTAAAACAAAGGGGATAAATTAAATGGACCCACCAAAGTATTAATGCCAATATCATGATGTATAAATATTGAAAGGAAGGGAAGAATATTTTAAATGTCTTTTCCAACCATAATTTAATTCCCAGTCCCGTGTAATGCAAGCAAAGATGTGAAAACCCAAAAGGCTGCATGTCCTCAAATGGCCATAACTTGAGCATTTCTTAACGAAATTACACAAAATTTATGTTGTTGTAATTGTGATTCCAAGACATTTGCACAACAGTCAAGAAATCTAGAAATTGGTGAAGATTTTATGGTGTATTTCTTAGAAAACAAGCCCACTTCAAATAGAAAGTTGGAAAGTGATTGGGAATGCAATTAAGAAGCATGGGAAATAATTCTTCCTATGCTGTAGGTCATAGGAAAACATGAGGGAGATTTTGCAAATAAAATACCATCATTTCACCTCATTTATTACAGTCTGTAAGTGGTTGGAAAATTAATTTTAGGATTTCATTCTCTCTCTCTTCTAATATATATAAATTGTAATCTTGGGCTCATTTGTTGGGAGTTAGTAATTTTTTCTCCTACCCCCTGTCTCTTTCTTCTCTGCTAGGGTTGAATGTGTGTTGTCACCCTCAAAATTCCCCTCATTTTCCAAGTCTAGACTTAAAATTTTGAGTTGGTGCCTCTAAAAATATTGAAAACAAAGTATTGTGAAATATGGTTCTTTTTAAGGGCTTGTGGTCTCCTAGAAACTTATACATCAGAAGGGAAATTTCTTCCCATTTCTGAAAATTTTAAAAAGTCCTCCTAGCTCTTCATATTTTTCAAGTTATGGCCTAACAGGCCTGAGATGGTATTATTTGCCCAAGGCGGGCTGGCGGGGTTGTGGGAATTTTTTAGCACTTAACACCTTTTGGAAAAGGGTGCAGTTGGTGATGGCAGGACCGTGAGCCCATGCAGAGAGATAAAAAATAATTCCTAAGGTCCTCTAAAAATCATATGGTGCCATGTAGCCACGTTGAAAATTAAAAGCAGGGATGCGGGTCGGTGGAGAATTTTGAAGTTTTAAGCCTTTTTGATAAAAAAGAGTTAAAAGTAACAAAGTGATCCGTGACCCCGTCACCAAGAAGATAACACCACATGTCTGACCATTGAAAATTCAAAGAGGGCAAGCATGCCAAAATGTTCCAAAATGCCTTTTCGATGTAAAAGTTATAAAGCGTAAAGTTCCCCCCCCCGCCCGCTCCAATCAATTTCTTCCACGTGGGTGTTCCAAATTTAAAGTTGTAAAAGCAAATCGAATGGCCCATATTTAAACTGGAAAAATAATGTAACAACCGTATATTTGAAAATCTAGTTTTTCTGCCATTAACATTTCTTTATGAATCAAGAATTCAAAAGGGCGCGAATGATTGGAATGAGTTGTAACCATTTCTTGCTTACTTGAGGAAGTTGTAATTATCTCTTGCGAGCTATTTCATGGGATTTCAAATCCATTGTATGGGGTTGGAATTTTGATATTCTGGAACTGTAATTTCAAATTTGAAGAAATCAATACAAGGGTTTTCCCCTTTTTCCTCTTTTTTTCTCTTTCCTTCTTGCTCTGATCTATGAATCATTTAATCCTTGCATGCTTAGAAACTTTGTGTTCTAGTTTATACAATCTCAAGAATTTTGAGTCCACGGATTGTGCCCATTATAAATGTGAATGGTTCTACTCTATATCCCATTTTCTCAATACATATAAGGGTTTTCTCTACCATCTCTTTTCCTAGAAAGTATTGTCTTCTTCTTCCTCCCCCCTCTCTTCAAGTCTTCTATCCTCATGTATTGATAACTTTCCAGGCATAAAACACATTTCAAGATATCGGGAAACCACCATTGAATGAAATATTGTGTATTTGTACATAGGTTTTTCCCCTGATTTCAATAAGGGAATCTCTCCCATTAAAGAGGAGGGACTTGCTTGTCCCCTGACCGTGGTTTCATTCCAAGTGCAAATCTGAAACCCAACAGTTTTTGGTGACTCTGCTAGGGATTTTTTCAACAAATTTCCTTTCTAAAAAGAACAACTAATTTGATCATTTCTTTGATCTAGTGAATCTAAGATACACTCGTGGTAGAAGGGATCTTGTAATTGAAGATCCCCAATTTCAACTCCTCAATCAACAAGGTTTTCAAATTTCTCCAACAAGAAGAAATAGAATAGCTCATTCCACAAGCACACCTCCTATTGAAGACAGAGTTTCTGGTAGTATCTTTCCTCAAACACAACTTAGCCCTAATCTCTGTGCCCAAATTCTTGTTAGTGTCTCAGTTCCACTTCAATAAATTTTTCAAAGGATGGCAGCACCTCTGCCTTGGGGACAAAGAGTTGGGCCTCTCTTCCTCAACCATTGCATGAGTTACCTAGGGGTAACATGAAGAATTTCCCCAAATTTAGAGGTGATGACAAAGTGCACCTTGATGAACACATTGCAGCCTTCATTGTTGCATGTGGGGTCCTTGGAGTTGAACATGAGGATGTATCTATTAGGATGTTTGTGGAGACCTTGCAAGACAATGTTACAGATGGGTTTTACCATCTTCCTGTTGGGACCATCACTGATTGGACTACTATGAGGACTAAATTTGAGTAGTGTTTCAAACCTACTGAAGATGTGCATGCTTTGTTAGCTCAAATTTATCAAATCAAGAAGGATCCACATGTGCATATGAAATAATTTGTGGCCAAGTTCAACAAGTAGATTAATAAGATTCCACTAAATACTAGGCATGTTGATAAGATTCAAAAGTGTTTCTTCTTGAATGCTCAATTTCCGGAAGTAAGTTCTGCCCCGAGGAAAGAAAATATTGCAACTTTGGATGTTGATCAGAGATTGACTGTCAGTGTGAAAGATGACTTGATCATGTTTGAAAAGATGAAAAGGGAGTATTTCAAATCCAAAGCATCTTCTTTTTCCTCTTCTCTTGGAGGTAATGCATATCAGTTAGTGCAAAATATGGCTAATGACCTCATTGGCATGAAGAAGCAATTGGCTCAGCATGCTCTATATCAAGATGTTCCAAGGAAGAACTTTCAACCTAGGAACTGCTTGCCCTCTTCTCAAACCAGGTTGGCCATTGAAGGTCCACCCCTCAAGGTGCTTGTCAATGCTACTTGTGAGGTTCTCGAGCCTGATGATGAGGAATAAAATGGGCTCTATGATGAACATCAAGAGGAAGCTGATGAATAACTGGAGGAGCCTACTGGTTCTCGAGTTCATTTCCTCACCACTGAAGGTGTGGATGATGAAGATGACTATGATGATGTAGTGGCTGAGATGAACAGTGATTCATATGCTGTTGTGACCCAGGAGTAGAACAACAAAAAGGAAAAAGTGGTACAACCTACAAAAAGATCCAAGGAGTACCCCATCACCATCTCAATGATTACAAGAAGAGGAGCTCCTATTCCTACTATTTCCACCCAAAAGGTAAGCTCTACTAGTCTTCTCCCTCTACTTCTACTCCTGAGAATTTTTGTCTAAGAAATGATAAAGCTGATAGATCAAAAGCTCCTCTTACTCCTAGTAGTGATTCCCCATCCACATATGTATCTTTTGAAATTATAGACCATCTTAAAAATACCAAGATTTAGATTTCTGAGGTAGAGTTATATCAAATCATCTTAAAGCCTTTTCCAAAATGGATAACTTTGTAAATTCTAAATATAAAACCCCAGCCCATTCTTCTAAAGGCCTTTTTCCCACTCCTTCTCCACCTCAACCCAAACTTGTGGCTGCAGTCACTTCACCCAATGAGAAGATCAAACCCTTATATGTGACTCTCCTCATAGTTTTCCACAAGCTTAGAAATTATGTATTTGATTCTTTTTCATCTAATAATGTAATTCCTGTAAAAGTGGCTCATGCTTTGGGTCTAACCCTAAGCCGCACTTATGGCTCTTGCTATTCTACGGAAAGTAGAGAAGTGCCTTTTGTTGGGAGAATCAAGGATGCACAAGTAGCTTTTGCTGATTTACCATAGAAGAAGGTGTTGGCTATCATCTTGGTTGCTAATATCTCTCCTTCCCATGGCATGATGCTAAGTAGGAAATTTTGTAAAGATGTTGGAGGTGAGATCCAAATGGATTGGTCACATGCCTATATCCCTATCAATGGGAAGATGAAGAAGCCGCTTCCTGAGAACCAAGAAGAGTATATTGTGTAAAAGATAGATGATCCTAAAGCAAAAATACTGTATGAAGACATTGGGCATGGGAACTACATGATAATGTCACAAGAGGAGACAATTCTATCAAAGGGAGTGTTGCTTGATCCTAACGGTGTGTAGAATTTGGAGTTTGATGGAAATTGATCTTCAGCTGGTTTTGGAGCTGGTGTAGTGCTCATTTCTCCTAGGGGTAAGGTTCATCCTTTCTCCTTCAAGTTTCAGTTAGAAAATATCAACAATACTGCTGAGTATGAGGCCCTCATTCTTAGGTTGAGCATGGTGAAGGAATTGGGAGTGAAGAACCTTCTTGCTCGTGAAGATGTAGAGCTAATTGTAAAATAAGTTAGAGACCTTTATCAGGTAAAGAACAGAAGGTTGAAGCACTATAGGAACTTGGTTTGGGATTCCATTGAATTCCTTGATGCTTTTTCCATTGAAGATTTGCCAAGGGAAAGGAACACTAGTGATGAATCTCTAGCTATTTTGGGTCCTTGTTGATTCCTCATCCTGATTTCCCTTAGGAGAAATTCACCATTGAGATGATCTATAGACCCAGTGTGCATGACAATGTAAATAATTGTCAAGTTTTCAATGATGACCAGCATTTTATTTCTTTCTTGGAGCTCAGAGAATTTTTTTATCAATTGTACTTTGAAGGAAGTGACAACCTACCTAGAGAGTGTGTGTCATCAAGTGAAGAGGGTGTCAAATAAGAGATGGATCAAGATGGATGCATCAAACTAAAAGGAAACAAAATCCCTAAAGGGATAGTGAGTTTGGAGGATATTTTTAATAAACATGATAGGTATACGAGTTCTAAAATTTCTCAAGGATCCTGACAGTCTCCTGAGACTGAGAAAGTGAATATTGGGAGTCTTGATGATCCCAAAATGGTCAACATTAGAAAATGCTACACTCAGGAAGAGAAAAATAAGTTGGTGAATCTGTTGAAGAGATACGTTGATGTTCTAGATTACTCTTATGATGATCTTATAGATTTTAAGCATAAAGAAATGCAACATTTCATTGCTCTTAAGCTTGGGATCAAACCCTTTAAAAAGAAGCAAAGGCAATATAATCCAAAGATAGCTGATACAATTTTCCAAGAAATTCAAAAGCTTTTGAAGGCTAAGATCATCTTCCCCATCCACCATTCAACATGGATTGCTAATATAGTGCATGTTAGGAAGAACAATGGTGAGATCCAGATCTATGTGGACTTTAGAAATCTAAATCAAGGTTCTTTGAAGGAAAACTACCCTCTCCCCATTATGGACCAAGTGTTGCAAGCTATCATAGGCTCGGAGATACTATCTATGTTAGATGGATTCTTGGGGTATAATCAAGTAGAGGTGAATATTGTAGATCAACATAAGACTACCTTTACTACTCCTTGGGGCACCTTTGCATACAAGAGGATGTCATTTGGTCTCATCAATGTTGGTTCTACTTTCCAGAGGGCCATAGAATTGGAGTTTGGTAGTTTGAAAGGGAAATGCATTTTTGTGTATTTGGATGACTTGACAGTGTTTTCTAAAGCAAGAATAGATCACTTCCAACACCTTGAAACAATATTGCAGAAGTGTAGAGCGCATGAAATTTCTTTAAACCCTAAGAAGTCTGTGTTTTGTGTCACAAAAGGAAAGTTGTTGGGACATATTGTTTTAAAGGAAGAGATCAATATTGATCTAGAGAGAGTTTAGGCCATCGAAAAAATTCCTCTTCCATCAAGTAAGAAAGGTGTCTATTCTTTCTTTGGTAAGCTCAATTTCCTAAGGAGATTCATCCTTGATTTTGTAGAACTTACTATGAACATTGCTCACATGATAAAAGGGAAGAATTTTTTTTGTTGGTCCTTTGAAGGGAAGAAATCATTTGAGGACATTAAATAGACTATTGCAAAGACTCCAATCTTGGCATGCCTTGAATTTAGCAAAGATTTCATTATCTATTGTTATGCCACTGAAAATACCCTAGCTACTATGTTAGCCTAAAAGAATGCTGAAGAGCATGAGCTACCAATTGCATTCATGAGTTATGTCTTGAAAAATCATGAGTTTAAGTACACCATGATGGAGAAACAACTTTTTAAGTTTTAAAAGTTGTCAAGCATTTTAGGTTTTACATCCTTAATTCTCATTATTTGGTGTTGGTGCCCGCTACAACAATCAAATCCATTCTTACTTAATAAGAATTTGGAACCAAGAGAGGTAATTAAGTAGCAAAGGTGCAAGAATATGATCTTGACACAATGCCAACAAAGTTGGTTCAGGGTAAGGGCCTGTGTGAAATCATTGCTGAGGGAGCTGCCAAGGAGTTGTCTAAAGATGGAGTTGATGTCCCTGTTGTTCTATTCCTCATCTCGACAGATGTATAGTATGCTGACATTGCTCACTTTATGACCTATGGAGAGTGTTCATATCACTTGAGTGCTAAAGAGAAGAGAGCCATCAAATTGAGGTCTTCACAATATGTGTTATGGGAGAATGATTTATTCAAATGAGACAAAGATGGAAGGTTTTTGAAGTGTGTAGAAAAGTAGCAACAAAATAATTTGTTCTCTACTTTTCATGACCAGGATTGTGTAGGTCATTTCTCCTTTGCTGTAACAACTCATAAAATACTTCGTGTTAGTTATTATTGGCCCACTCTATTCAGAGATGCATCAAAATGGGTTGTTAAATGTGAATCATGACAAATGTTTGTTGGAAGACCTAAGTTGGTTGCGTTGCCTCTCAAGCCTATAGTGATTAAAGAGCCATTTCAACAATGGGGTTTAGAATTCATTGGAGCACTCAATCTATCTTCTAGTGCTTAGAATACCCATGTGTTGACTACCACATATTACTTCACCAAGTGGGTGGAAGCCATCCCAGTCAAGAGCACTACTTCCGAGGTAGTTTTTAACTTCATTAAGGAAAACATATTGATCAGGTTTAGGACCCCAAACAAAATTGTGAATGATAATGCTTCCAAATTTTCTTCATTTGAGATGATGGAATTCTGCTATGGGTATGGGATCTCCCTTGCTCAATCTTTATATTACTACCCCCAAGGGAATGAACATGCAGAATCAACAAATAAGAACTTGGTGAACATAGTTAGAAAACTTGTAAATGCTTCTAAGAGGAATTAGCATAAGAAGCTATATGATGCACTTTGGGCTGATAGAATTACACCCAAGAGATAAATTGGAATGTCTCCTTTCCAAGTTGTGTATGGTGTGGAAGCTCAACTTCTAGTCACGGTGGAATTTCCAGCCTTGCATATGATGAAAACCATTGAAGATTCAAGTTTCAGTAGATCTTTGGACAAGAGAATTTTGTACCTTCAGAAGCTTGATGAGGAAAAATTGAAAATGGTTGATAGAATAATAACTCATCAGTTGAAAGTGAAGGCTTTGTTTGACAAGAAATCCAAACCTAGAGTTTTCCAAGTGGGATACATTGTGCTGCTTTGGGACAAAAGACATGAGCCATGAAGAAGCCATGGTAAGTTTGATTCTCTTTGGCTTGGTCCTTTTAGAATCAGACATTTTTCTAGAGAGAATTCATTTTATATGGATTACATGGATGGATCTCCTCTCCCACTTCCTTATAGTGGGTAGTACTTAAATTTGTTCAAGTCCTAGGTGGCTAGGAAGTCCTTTTGTACATTGCATTTGGTTTTTGGTTTTTGGCTTGTTTCCATTTCTTTTTCTTTGATGTGTGGTGTGTTTTGTTTTGGGTCTTCCATTTTGGTTTGTTTTGTTTCTTTTCCCATCTTGTGTGTGTTTCCTTGTATTGGTTTTTCTTTTGACTCCTTTTCCTACTGGATAAGGCACTGGTCCCCTTTCCCAGAGTTATCTACAGTTCTTGATCTTGCCTTGTATCTTTATTCCAAGCCAAGTCATCCCCAGAAAGAGCCAATTGTTGTCACCCTCAAAATTCCCCTCATTTTCCAAGTCTAGACTTAAAATTTTGAGTTGGTGCCTCTAAAAATATTGAAAATAAAGTATTTTGAAATATGGTTCTTTCCAAGGGCTTGTGGTCTCCTAGAAACTTCTTCATAAGATGGGAAATTTCTTCCCATTTTCAAAAAGGTAAATAAGTCCTCCTTGCTCTTCATATTTTTCAAGTTATGGCCCGACAGACTTGAGATGGTATTATTTGCCTAAGGCAGGCTGACGGGGCTGTGGGATTTTTTTAGCACTTAACACATTTTGGAAAAGGGTGCAATTGGTGATGGTGGGCCCGTGAGTCCACACAAAGAGATAAAAAAATAATGCCTAAGGTCCATAACCAATCAGATGGTGCCATGTAGCCGCGTTGAAAATTCAAAGCAAGGGTGTGGGTCGGCAGAGATTTTTGAAGTTTTAATCCTTTTTGATTAAAAAAAGTTAAAAGTAAAAAAGTAATCCGTGACCCCGTCGCTAAGCAGATAATGCCACATGTCTGACCATTGAAAATTCAAAGTGGGCGAGTGGGCCAAAATGTTCCAAAATGCCTTTTCACTGTAAAAGTTATAAAGTGTAAAGTTTTTCCCCCCATACCCGCTCCAATCAATTTCTTCCACGTGGGCGTCCCAAATTTAAATTTGTAAAAGAAAATAGAATGGCCCATATTTAAACTGGTGAATTAATGCAACAACCATATATTTGAAAATCCAATTTTATGCCATTAATGTTTCTTTGTGAATTAAGAATTCAAAAGGGCGTGAATGATTGGAATGAGTTATAACCATTTCTTGATTTCTCGATGAATTTGTAACCGTGTCTTGCGATCTATTTCATGGGATTTCAAATCCATTGTATGGGGTTAGAATTTTGATATTATGGAATTATAATTTTGAATCTGAAGAAATCAATACAAGGGTTTTCCCCTTTTTCCTCTTTTTCCTCTTTCCTTCTTGCTCTGATTTGTGAATCATTTAATCCTTGTATGATTAGAAACTTTGTGTTATAGTTTATACAATCTCAAGAAATTTGAGTCCACGGATTGTGCCCTTTATAAACGTGAATGGTTCTACTCTATATCTCATTTGCTCAATACATATAAGGGTTTTCTCTGCCATCTCTTTTCCCTAAAAGTATTGTCTTCTTCTCCCTCCCTCCTCTCTTCAAGTCTTCTATCCTCATGCATTGATAACTTTCCAGGCATAAAACACATTTCAAGATATTGGGAAATGACCATTGAACGAAATATTGTGTATTTGTACATAGGTTTTCCCCTTGCTTTCAATAAGGGAACCTCTCCCATTGACTTTCTTGTCCCTTGACTATGGTTTCATTCCAAGTGCGAATCTGAAATGCAACAAGGTGGAGCTTAAGCCTCCACTCCAAGATTTGTAATGGAATTTTCTTTCCTCTTACCCACTAATGTGTTGAGTTGTGGAGCTCAATTACTTTGGATTTTCTTGTAGTATGAAACTTGCTGGAAAACATAGTAACCGACATCAATTATGGAGGGATCGACATTGGTTAGGAAAGGAGGAACTGACATTGGTTAAGGATAACCAATGCCAGTTACGTGTGTGTGGATGTTTTAACTAACTCTCAGGAATTATATCTATTTTTAGTGTTAAAGCATATCTATTGATTCTAATTACATGGCTATGTTCCCTAAGTTTGTATACGTCTATATAAGCATGAAAGCTAGGGTTTAGAATTAATAATTAAGAATAAATTGCAAAAGTTTATGATTGATGTGAGAATAATTGTGAGAGAGAATTTTTGGTGAAGAAGAAAAATATTGGGTGAAAGAAAATACTATACATCTAAGAGGTGTGGAATATTTTAAATCTTCAATTGTATATCTTGTCAAATATTTAGATAATATATTAGCTTGTTTCTTGGTTGTTATATCCCACATTGGGTGAACCACATTAAATCTGCTGTTGATTTATATCTCTTGTTTTGTATAATTATTCTGGTAGAATATCCGTTTTCATTGCATGTATGTTTAGATCTGATATATTATATGTACAACCTTGTGCTAACCCCAACAACTGGTATCAGAGCTTTGTTTGAGGGTTTCATGTGTTGAAAAATTTACTCATAGAGGGTTTTCTGATTGAGTGGGAGCTACAACAATGGTAGAAGAAAATAAATACAAGGTAGAGAAGTTTGATGACCAAAATGATCAATTATGGAAGATGTAGATGGAGGATTATTTGTATCAAAGAGATTTGTATTTACCATTGGATGATAATTCTAGACCCACAAAGATGACTAATGAATAATGGAATATTCTTGATAGAAAGACTTTGAGATCTATAAGATTGAGAGTGACATTTGTGGCTTCAAATATTACAGAAGTGACTTCTACGGTAGGGTTAATGAAGTCTCTTGCTAATTTATATGAAAAATATAGTGCTTCAAATAAAGTTTATTCGATGAAGAAAGTATTTAGTTCTAAGATGCATGAAGGTGGATCTGCATCTTGTCATTTGAATGACTTATGATCTATTGTAAATTTGTTAAAATCGGTTGATATTCCATTTGATGATGAAGTGAATTTTTTTTTATTCTTATGTTATTTTCCTGATAGTTGGGATAAATTGGTAATAGCTGATAGTAATAAAAAATATTGTAATAATATTTTGCAGATTGATGATGTGGTTAGTATAATCTTAAATGAATAAATTCGCAGGAAGACTATAGAGGAATCATCAGCTGGGAATGCTTTGAAAGTAGAAAGAAGGGGTAGGCAGAAGGAGAGATCCAAGAGTAAGAACAATGGGAAATCAAAGTAAATGGATAGAAGATCTAAATCCAGAGGTAAGGGAATTACCTGTTGGAAATGTGGAAAGAAAGGACATGCAAAGAAAATATTGTTGGTCAAAGGATAAAGAGAACATACAACTAGAAAAAGGTAAAGAAGAAAATCTTGCTGCAGTAGAGATAATGCAAGATGCTCTTATTATTTCTGTAGATAATAGATTTGAATCATGGGTTTTAGATTCAGGAGATTCTTTCCACACAACTGCTAATAAGGGTTATTTCAAAAATTATGTCTAGGAAAATTTTGGGGATGTTTATTTGAGTGATGATGAGCTTTGTAGTATTACTGGTAAAGGGGAAGTTCATCTAAAATTGTAGAATGGTAATACATGGGTATTTAAATATGTGAGTCATGTACCAAGGCTTAGGAGGGATATTATTTCTACAGGGAAACTAGGTGAAATTGGTTGCATGGTTACTTTTACAGGAGACTCTTGGAAAGTCACTAAGGGTGATTTTGTTGTGGTAAGAGGTAAGAAGGTAGGAACGTTATGTTTATCTACCTGTGTTACTGATTCCTTTTCTACATTATCTACTTCACATTTAGATACATGCATGTGGCATAATAAGTTGGGCCATATGAGTCCAAAAGGAATGCAAATCTTAAAGGCTAAAGGTAAGTTATCAGATTTGAAATATTTATATCTTGATTTATGTGAGCATTGTGTCTTTAGAAAGAAAAAGAGAGTGAGATTTCTCAAATTTGGGGCAACTAAGGAGTAGAAATTAGAGCTTGTACACTCAGATGTGTGGGGACCAGCTTAGGTAGCTTCTCAGGGAGGATACTAGTATTATGTTACTTTCATTGACGATGCTACAAGAAAGGTATGGGTTTATTGTATTAAACGTAAATCTAATGTTTTGAGACTTTTAAAAGATGGAAATCCCTTGTTCAGAATGAATCAAATTCAATGTTAAAGTTCCTTAGATTTGACAATGGTGGTGAATAATGTAACAAGGCTTTCCATGATTATTGTTCAGTGAATGGGATACGTAGAGAAAGGATGGTTCCAAGAACACCACAAGAGAATGGTGTTGCAGAAATAATGGATAGGACAATCATGAAACATGCTAGAAGTATGAGGATACATTCTGGATTACCTTTGCAGTTTTGGGCAGAAGCTGTAACATTCCCATTTTAAGACTTTAGAAACAAGGGATTTTTTTTAACACAATTTTCTCTGTTCTAAGTAAAACATCATTTAGAACACAAATTCCATGCCAATCAATCTCATAATAGATAACCATATGCAGCTGTAATGACTCGGTAATTTACCAATCTCTCATTCCATGACTCAGTTACCAACCGATCTCTCATGTTTGTCTAAAAGTATAGAATACTTTATGTATATTACGTATACTTAGTTTTCCTACTCTATTCTGGGTACCGAGTGATCCGTTTAAAGAACCTATCTAAATATTTGTTACCAATATTCATCTGAGATCACATTTCTTTAAACTAGGTGACATAGGACAACCCAGCCAACAACTTGCGATACTTTGGCCAAAGATTTTCAACATATTGTTCATGTTACTATTCCTAGACGACATACTCGTCATTTCAAAATACATCCTTCACCTCACTCAACTATTATCTAGAATGGTATTTACTAACTACTGTCAGTCCACTTGCCCAAGGTTTGACCCTAGCCTAGGTTAGCAACATAATTTTTTATAGGAAGATACTCATGATGACTAAGGGTATATGGGCATACTCGACTAACCCGAGTCGACTGAATGTGCCAAGGTACCCTGAGTCATAAAAAGCTACTCCCTATTCTAAACATGCTACTAACTTGACCTAGAGGGAAACTAAGTTCAAGTCCAGATGTGTGTAGATCTAGGTGAACAAATATGGAAGGGTGTTGCCACATGTCAACTACAACACTATATCCTCAAGAAGCCCTTGTTATTCTCAAAGGTACAGTCCTATAGTTGGCATGTGCGAATATCCATTAGAACTGATTCATCACGATGTACATACCCCTTGGTGGTCATTAATTCATAATTAAATTTAGATTAAGATTCAGATTGTAGTAATCATGCCTAACCCTAATTCCAACATTGTTAAGTTCATTATCTAAAATTAATCTAATTGGATATTGATAACTTCATTAACCCATGTTTGCATTGATGTTCAATAACTCGACAAAATAAATAGTTATCCCAAAAATAGGGCAGCAAACATCAAACGTTTAATTTTTAATGTAACCTAGCTGTCTAAAGCAAGTGTTTCATCCACCTAGGTTTAGCTAACATTTACTTTAGATAAACAAAGTACAAAGATTAAAGATCATAACCACCATTCCTTTTATTTTTCATTCTTTTAAGAGAGGAAGAGTCTTCCTCTACATGGTTAGATGTTAGGGTTAACATAACCTTTTTATCATTCATTACTCATATAGTTTAATTGTATGTCCAATACATATTTCATTATTAAACTATAGTTGTTTAGTTAGATAACAACATCTTTTGCAATTTAACAAGTTTCATTATAGTAAGGGAGATTGTACTATCCCCTTATTCCAACTTATTAATTGATAACAATAATATTACATAAACAAATATAAAGAATATTGACAAGATATCATTACTATTTCATTCATATAAAGTACAAGAGAATTTACATCACAATTCATAGTCAGTCACCAAACCTTCAAATTCATCAAGATAAAATATACACTTTACAAGACTATGCATTTCAGGCATACTTCATGTTGATCAACATTAAGATCATAAAAGAAAATAAATTTTATTTTTCAATAAAACTCAAGAATGAATCGAAATTCTTTACAAAATATCGAGACTTAAATAAGCCAATACATCATAAAATTTTTTGCCTTCATTTATCACTTACGAAGTCCATCTACAAAAATTGCTAGCACGGGTCAATTCATTGAACTGAGCATGATAAGCACTAAGAATTAAAATAAAGTGCATTCCACTAATTATTCCATTAAAACAAATCTGCTTTAATGAAATAATTAATATATATCATATAAATAAGCATAAGTAATAACAACCAGAAAAGAAGAAAAATTTAATAAGTCTGAATTCACTTTTACGAAAAGCATAATAAAATCAGCAACCACTGCTTTATATCATATAAGAATTGACCCAATCAATTTCTTATTTAAAACAAACAACAGATCTTGTCATCTAATTATTTCATAATTATTTCTGAATTGAAATACATAATTTTACTTTACTACGTAACAAAAGAGTTACTTTCAACATAGTATATAATTCAGGTGCTTCATCCTACAACTTGGATAAATAAGAAGAATCAATATAGAATTTCCATGATTCACTATTCATCTAAAAAATAGAAAATTGGTTCAGAAAGTACATAATTGATTGCCTACATAGCTGCATCAATCAAGAAAACTAGTAAAAGGATTCACCATTTAAGAGACAACATCAAATACAAGAATCCCAAATCAATCCGAGAAGGGATAGAGAATCAAAACATTCAACTTGCAAGCCATAACTAAATTCTACATTATAGAAGATAACAATCAAAGATCTGAAACCATACATTCCAAAAATCAAAGCAAGACTCACACAAGGATAGTCTCTTCTCATATCCATCCAGGTAATATTTGTAACATGCTAGAGTGAAAAAAGAGGAGTCATTCTAATAACAAATCCAAATGGAGCATGACTCAGTAAAACAAAGTAGTCGGTCTAACATGATCACGTTTTCCCTTTAATAGGACAGGCTCAGCTTTTTACTTTCCACATCACTTAGTACAAAATAGACTAAACAATCCACAAGGAAGTTTCCGTCTCACAAGAATGGTTTCCCACTATTTCCTTCAAGACAGAAAGGACAGAAAATCTGAACCTAAGAAGTTGAATAGGCCTAAGAGAGTAATCACTCTACAACCAAGAAGAGAGTCGAGCTACAGAGAAATTTGATCAAATGAACTTATCTTTACAAAAGTTAAAGGATATCAAATAGAAAAGATCCAATCAAGAATTCATTTCTTTTGTACTATCAAATGAATTACCATTTCTATTTCAAATTCAGAAGTTCTTTTGCTAGTTCCCAAAAGAGAACACAAAATCAAACACACAGTTTATAGAAAGCGATACTTCCAGTTTCCCTTATGAATTCAAACTTTATCAAACAAGAATATCAACACTAACCTAGTTCATCTATTCCACATTTTTTAAACACAAGTTTGAATTCTTTCGACAGAGAGAAGTATACAGGACAGTTCCAAGGCAGACGTAAAAATTCTATACAAAACAAGATACAATCCACAAGAGAAATCTATTCCTTTCTCCTTTTAAAGACCCAAAAATTCATTCAAATGAATCTAAAAGAGAATACAAAACCCAACACCAGTATAAAGCTAAGCAATTTTCTATAATACTCACGAACTCAATAGTAACTAAAATCCTAACAACAAGGACTTACACAACTCTATACAAAAGAAACATATAGTTCGTGATCATAAAGAAGAACAAATTATATGAAACAACCCTGAACCAGAGGTATGAAATCCTTCCAAACAATCTTCAGTTTAAGAGAGTATTCAACTCTTCTCTCTCTCTTTTTTTAAAACCCAAAAATAAATTAAAAGGATCTAAAAGAGAGTATGAAAACCCATCACACCTTTAAGACAAACAAAGTCTCAACATTACCCTCAAACTTGATTGAAATAGAAATCACAACAAAAGACTTTCACAACTCCATCTAGTATGTAAAGATCGAGACAAAGAAGGTAAGTATTCCCATCAACTAACACAAGAAGAAGTATGCACACAACATTTCCATAAACATCGAGAACCCATTAAAGACTGTTTCAAACTAGCTTGAATTCCTACTAATGAGTAAGTAACAAAACAATATTGAACTAGATACATTTCCATAAAAGGTCCAACATCCTACCAAAAAAATAGTCAAAGAATTTCAAACAAGACACGGGATACCCAGAGCAGAGGAGAGTAGAAGATCCTCAACATTACATGCCATCACATACTCAAAGTAAACAATACATTCTGGGATAGAAGTACCATAATCCTTCCAACTCAAGATGCGTCTAGGTGAAGAATCCAAAAGAGACTCCACTAAAAGCCATTTAATTAAGCTCTTTTCAAGCAGATAGTCCCGAATATGAGTTCAAACCACACAAAGCTTCGAATACAAGTTCAGAACAACATAATCCTCAAATACGAGTTTAGTACAAAACAAAAATCTTAGAATACAAGTTCTGAACAAAACACAATGCTTCTAATACAAGTTCAGAACACACAAGCCTCAAATACGACTTCCAAATGCATATCCCCATTAAACTTGTGTAGAGAGAGCATCCAAAGACTAACAATACCATGTAATGGATTCATATCCAAAAACTACAGAGATTCATTCAATCATGAAAGTAAATAACTAGACAAAACATGCAACCATTTATCTCATGAGAGTGGAATTATTTTAATGAAACATTTAGAAGAAAGCCAGAAATCTTAATGGGTAGAGCCTATCATGCCTGATAGTGCTTCTACCAATTTGAAAGAGACTTCCAGTCGAGCTACCAACTCTTTTTATCCTCCATGAAAGACCAACAACAAAACATCTTTCTCTCCAATGCCTCATATACTTTCCTTGGATCGAAAATAGACCGGAGAAACCAAAAATAACCACGAAGTAAAAATTGAACTACTGGTTCGAAGAACTAGATAGCTCCATGTAGAGTAAAAATTGCAAAGCATGGAAGACCAAAAAACCTCCAAAAAATCTGCCCTCATAGTTTCCAAGACGGTTTGAATGCAAAAAATGAGGTTCATTAATGCAATTACTCCCCAATCTCCCACCTATCTCTCCTTGCCACCACCTCCTAAAACTGGTGAATGTTATTTCCACTTCAGCATGCATTTCCAACTTTAGTGAAGAATGCATGTATGCTTCCACCATTTTTACTTTCCTTTTCCAAAACTGGTAGTAATTCCCATTTATTCAAACAAATCAAATCAAATAAATGCCTTTGGAACCGTCGCTAAAATTCCATACAACCCTAGGTTCACTTTCAATAGTTTAGGATATATTTCATAACTTAGGTTAGTCTAAAAAGTAATCACCTTAGGTTTAAAAACATTTCCATAGGTAATTTCCACCTTAGGTTAGATCAAGATTCACACCCAAATAGAATTAGGTATTAGGTTAAAAATAGCCTAGCATTACCTTATGTTATTTTTCCCTTATTACTTTTAACACAACAACTTAGGTTAGGACACCATCCCAACAAATAGAATATGAAGCTTAGGTTAGATTATCACCTGAATAAGTAGACATAGCTAGGAATTAGGTGCATTTACCTTAATAGAATACTGTTAGGATAACCATTTAGGTTTAGGATTTAGATTCCCTTCATAGTGGTGAAACAGGCTTCATTCCGCTTACGCCGTTAAATTTCCTGAAGAGATCAATCCCAAAGATATGAGCACAAAAATACAACTAAATTCAGGCATGATCTTACAAGATCAAAGAAATTATAACATACAAAAGTTTAGTCCACTACGTCTCTCAACCTATGAATGTCAGTTTAAAATTCAATTTGGTGAGGAGATTTAAAACATTCCTTGGATCACTGGAATTGATCCGAGGATGAGTCAATTAAAAGAGATAAGTTTGCAACCCTCAAAACCAAATTACAACTCACCTATTAGTAGTGAAAATGTATTCTTGCAAGCCATATCATTTCAGTCTAATGATTTCTAGAGCATAAATGATTTATCCATAACAAGCATGATCTTCAACAATCAAGGAAACACACCTTATTCAAGAAAATCACATGCCAATGCTTGCAATGCAAAAGAGAAATATAACAGTTTGTCAAAGGTGTTACAGAAGCAATTGATATAACAGATTATTTGATTAACTATGGGCCTTCAAGTTCACTAGATGGAGGAATACCAAATGAAGCTTAGACCGGAAAAGAGGTAGATCTTTCTTTTCTTAAATTTTTTGGTTTAGAAGCTTTTGTGCATATTGATAAGGAAAATAGGAAAATTTTGGATGCAAAACCCAATAGATTCACTTTCATTGGTTATGGATCTGGTGATTTTAGATTTTTTTTTTGGTATTTAGAGAATTCTAAAATTATTAGGAGTCGTGACATTTAATGGAATGAAAAGAGAATGTATAGGGATCAAATTTTAGTACCCAAGGATGAACCAGTTGAGAAGTTTGTGAATGAAAATGAATTCTCGGATTTAAAAGTAATACCAACAGGGTTACACAGTAACTGGTATTAGTTGACCCCTGACAGACATCGGTCAGTAGAATTGATATCATTTTTAGAAGAGAAAAACTGACATCGGTTAGCAGAACTGACATCGGTTATAGGTGACTGGCATCGGTCATTGTCAAATGTGGATACAAATGTCTAGAAGGTCCAGAATGAGCCTCTGGTATCCCAAACTCCTGTGAGAAGGTCACAAAGGGTAAGTAAACCTCTAGAAAGATTTACACCTTCTCTATTTTATTTATTATTGATAGATTATGGTGAAGTAGGAAATTTTAAAGAAGTAATGTAGGATAAGACCGATGTCTAGTGGGAACATGGCATAAATGAGGATATGGAATCCTTGGAAAATAACTAGACTTGGGATTTGGTTAAGTTGCCAGCAGGTAAGAGGAAATTACAAAACAAGTGGGTTTATAGGATCAAGGAAGAAGAGGGTGGATAGAAGAGGTAAAAGGAAAGGCTTGTAGTAAAGGGATTTACATAGAAAGTAGGTATTGAATTTGGTGAAATATTTTCTCCTATTGTAAAGATGACTTCTATTTGTATTGTATTGAGTTTAGTTGTAGTAGAGGATTTTCATTTAGAGAAACTAGATGTGAAGATGAATTTCCTTCATGGTGATTTAGATGAAGAGATTTATATGCAGTAGCCACTTAGGTATGAAGTCATGGGTAAGGAGAAATTAGTGTGCAGGTTGAAAAAGAGCCTATATGGGCTCAAGCAAGCTCCAAGGAATTGGTACATTAGGTTTGATAGTTTTATGCATGAGCATGGTTACTTGTGATTTGAATTTGACCATTGTGTTTATTTCAAGAAGCTTGAAAATGGGAGCTATATTATTTTGTTAATGTATGTGGATGATATGTTTATTGCATGATCTAGTATGTAGGAAATTGGTGAGTTTAAGCGAAAGCTAGCTCACACATTTTCTATGGAGGATTTAGGAGCTGAAAAAATAATCCTTGACATGCAAATACAAAGAGACAAGAATAACATGAAATTGTATTTGTCTCAGGAGGATTATATCTATATGGTGTTAGAAAGGTTCAAGATGCAAAATGTAAAACCTGTTAGTACACCTATGGATGGAAACTTCAAATTGAGAAAAGATTAGTGTCCTTCATCACATGAGGAGGTGAAATACATGACACAAGTTCCATATGCTTTAGTATTTGGGAGTCTCACGTATGCTATGGTTTGTACCAGACCAGACATTACATAGGCAGTGAGAGTTGTGAATAGATATATGGATAATCTAGGTAAAGAACATTGGAAAGAATTCCAATGGATACTAAGGTATTTGAAAGGGACATCTAGTATGTAATTATGATATGGAGGGTTGGGTATCTCATTATGTGGCTATTTTGATTTGGATATGGCTGGAGATATGGATGGTAAGAGGAGAACTACTGGATATATTTTCACAGTAGGTGGGATGATAGTTAGCTGGATTTCAAGATTGCGGAATCTTGTGGATTTTTCTACTACAGAGGCAGAGTATGTTGTAGCTACAAAGGATAGCAAGGATATGATTTGGATGAGTAGGTTCATGAAATAGTTAGGAGAGGAGCAAGATGATTGAAAATTGTTAAGTGACAACCATAGTGTAATTAATTTATAAAATAACTCAATGTTTCATTCAAGAATGAAAGACATTCAGTTGCAGTATCACTTCATATGATAGGTATTGGAGGATGGACAATTGAATTTGAAAAATATTCATACAAGTGAGAACCTTGCAGATATTCTAACAAAGTCGTTAGAAAAGGAGAATTTGGAGCTACACTCCACTTCTGTTAGTATTCGAGTTTGAGAATTGAAGAGGAAGAAAGAAAGCTAAGGAATGATCCAAGAATGAAATTGTACATGTATAGTATAATAATTAATCTCCAAGTGGGAGATTTTTGAGTTGTGGAGCTCAATTAATTTAGACTAGCATGTAGTATGAAACTTGTTGGATAACATAGTAACCGACATCAATTATGTAGGAACTGGCATTGGTCACTAATGACCAACATCGGTCAAGCAAGGAGGAACCAACATTAGTTAGGGGTAACCAACGTCAGTTACCTGTGTGTGGATGTTTTAATTAACTCTCTGGAATTAGATATATTTTTAGTGTTAAAGTAGATATATTGATTGTAATTGCATGGCTAAGTACCCTAAATTTGTAAATGCCTATATAAGCATGAGAAGCTATGGTTTAGAAGTAATAAATAAGAAGATATTTCAAAATTTGATGATTATTGTGAGAATAATTGTGAGAGATAATTCTTGGTGAAGAAGTAAAAGCTTGGGTGAAAGATAATACTGTACATCTAAGAGGTGTGGAAGATTGTAAATATTCAATTGTATATCTTTTCAAAGATTTGGATAATAGATTGTCTTTTTTCTTAGCGGACCTATGCCACACTGGGTGAACTATGTTAAATATGGTGTTGATTTATATATCTTGTTTTGTATAATTCTTCTGGTAGAATACCCACTTTCATTACATGTATGTTTAGATCTGATATATTATCTGTACAACCTTGTGCTAACGCCAACATAATGTTGTACCATGCATACTTATTGGAGCAATATAATGTGTTTTGCGATGCATTTTGTTCATCCCTTGCATGTGTTAGTCTCTACTTTCCTCTTTCCATTATAGGGTACACTATGCATATTTCTTGATGTCTATTGTAGGTTTTGAGAGTTTTGTTTAATGGGTTTGAAGTGATGTTCTTTATGAAATCTTTATTTCTCACCTCTCTTCATTTTAGGAAGTTGGATTGTGATTAACAACCTCCTTTTCTAGTGTATCACCACTCTTAGTGTAGGTTTTGTTTTCATTCACTCTCTCTTCCTGGTCCCTTGGAATATTAGATTAGGATTAGATAGATTTTCCTGCATTAGGATTAGTTAGTGGCAGTTATTCTAGGATTAAGAACCAAATTTCTCTAGAGGGTTATCTCAAGCCCGTAAGTCCCACAGCTTGAGATATAACCCAATGTTACACAAATTACACTAAATGCCCCACTAAAATCTAGGCCAATCGAGGGTGCTCTAATTTCATGATAACAGTTTTGGCACACCTGGTGGGAGAATGAAGTTATGATCATTTGATGGAGTACAGTTCAATATTGGAGCAAACTTCATTATAGCAGGGTGGTTGTCCCTGTCAAAATTTCAGCTTTTGGAAGCATTTGAAAAACACGTCTAGTGACTCCATTTGGTCCAAAAAATCCATTCTCTAAAATTACATGCCTTCTTTCCATCCATTTTAATTCATCTTTCTTTCCATGTCTTTCCATATTCTTCCATTCATGAAGTTGTGTAGTCATGGCTTCATTTACCACATGGAAGTCATATGTGCAACAATAACCATATCAATGTAATCCATCTCCAAACTTGTAATATTCATTCTCAGGATATTATTAGCCACCTCCAACTCTATTCCATTACAATAATCAGTTTGAATATGCATACCCGCAAGAGCAAGATGTAAATTAGTTTGGATATATGCTAGAGTATGCAGCAGTTTCAAAAAAACAATATGAGGATCCTAGAGGTAATCCTACAACTAGAGATGTTTATTTTTAGAACAAGGTTCAAGAGTTAGAGTATATCATGGTGTTGATCAAAGCTAAGGAGATGAAAATAGAAACTTAAATTGGTTTCAATGTCCCATATCCATGGAATGACTCTTTTCCAAATAAGTTAAAACCCCAACAAAAACTCCAATTTATAATTAAAGTATTCACTCAAGTCGGGGAATGGATTAAAATGAGGGAGGCATATGATCCTAATGTCATCCAACCATGTCAATGAGAAGCCACACAATAACTATCCTATATATTCCCTAAACCTCCACCCATGCAATCTTCAAACATATGTCATTCCCTTAACCTACTAGCTACTGCCCCATTTTTGTATTCTCATCCTTCACCTCCTAGTCTCCCATACCATCTTCAACTTTCTTCCCTTTTCCTTTCAAATAATCCTTCCCCTCTAGAATAACAGTAAGTTACTCTTCTCCCACCTCTAAAAATAATGCAAAGATCAATTGTGACCCAACCCACCCCTCCTCTTGCAAGTTCATGTTGGGAAAATGAGAATAAAAAAATAGTAAAGGGAAATAAGAAAAGAAGACCAATGAAGAAGGAATACTAAAGGACTTGAGAGGCTTGGCTTCAAGATTTGGTATTAAAAAAATCCCTTTGATGGTTAAACCAACATAAGAGTAAAATATGAAAATTAGAAGACAAGAGGAGAAAGTTGAAGAACCTAGAAAGGAGGATTTGGTAGGAAACTTGAAAGAGTGGGATGCTAAATTTAATAGCAAGAAAATTCCACTGATGGTTAGGCCTTCATTGGGAGTTGAGGTCCAAAAAAAAGAGGTGAAAGATGAAATTGTAGCAACAATAGAGCAAGAGAAAGTGGATGCGTATCAAGAGTCAGCGTGATCCGAATGTATTGTCCACAATGGCACTTTATTTGCAGAAGTTATTGGTCCATTACCAGCTGCAAAATCAGCAAGATAAGAGAGAAAACCATCAAAACCAGAAGAAAATCATGTGTAAGAAAGTAAGGAGAAACTCCAAAGTGTGTAAATTTTTTCAAGTAAATGTAATGACCCGCATTGCTTAGCATGCAAAGAGCTGGCAACACTCTTAGAAGGTTGTTACAGTCCAATGAAAGCATCCTCAAGAATTTCAATTAAACACCAGGAGCCTTATACTATTGAGAAGAATCATGGAGGTCTTGAGTGTTTGAGTGTAAAACAAGACATGGAAGAGGTTTCAGTTCTTCCTTCCTTCACATCCTCCTAAAAATTTGATTTGGAAGATAGGTTTGAACTCACTAACTTCACGTTCAAAGAGGAACATGACCAAGGTGAATTAATTGAAAATGAGGGAGTCATAATGGAAGAGAAGGGAACCTTGACACAACAGGAAAATGAAGAGCTTGCTTTCTTATCTAATTTGTAAGAATGTTTTGATGAAGAATATCATGTAGAGATCATTACTTCTATTACTTCATCATGCATCCTTCAACAACAACAACCTATTGTTGGAACAAAGCATGTGTAAGGAAAAAAATCAGATTTAGAGACACTAAATGAGAAATAAATCATTGAAATATTTTTACTTTTATTTGAAAAATATGATTTGATGGAGGAGGAACTCTCAAGAAAAAAACAAGTTGTAACTGAGTGCAATGGTCTAAGAATCACTATATTGGTTGTTGCAAATAGCCGCGTAAAGCTTCCTATTGAAGAGGAGTTCCATAATTCCACATAGGGGAAGGAACAAGAAGATGTTATCTCTCCCATACCATCCACTAAGGTGAAACATCAATTTTCTGTAGATGTGCGAGGAAAAGAGAAACAATTCAGAGACAGTCAACTTTTCTAAGAAAGTTGGCAGAAAGAATTCCTTATGGAAGTTGGAATTTAGAGAAACGGGAAAATTCAACAAACCATATCTTACCCAATCAAGTACTTGGATTCATTGGAGTCAAGTGAGAAACCACAACCATTCATGCTTGCTTCTAAGCATGAGGGAAAGCCACAATTTCCTAAGGATCAACTATAACACCTCTAATCGAATGAAAAATGAGAGGAGGTATTCATTTTGTTTGTTAATAATTTAGGTGGAAGGATAGAAGTCAATTTTCCACTCTTATCATAGGACATGTCCATTGAAAAATTATTTACATGGCCACACTTTGTAAAGAAGGTAAGCTATTTCTCCCTTCCTGTTGCAAGCTTTGTCTAGCTTTTCCTTGTCCTGGTTAGAGTAGGGTAGGTAGATTTGTTTTCACTAGAACAAGTTCTTATGTGCACTCTGCATGTATTACTTCAGGAATGCATGATTTGTTCCTTTGTATATAGCTTTTGTTCATGTTGCTCCAAGTAGTACAATGCATTATGCCTTCAGTCACTGTAGTAGGAAACTCATAGTTGCATGTAACAGTTGTAAACTTCAAATACAAACAAATGCAGAGCAACTAAAATTAGTCAAGGAAGAGATTTTGAGTATTTTTTCTGAGAAAAAATATAGTAAGCCCCTATGCCATGCAAATACTTTAAAATAAGCCAACAACCCAAGTCAGAAATCAGCTCTTGCCTTCAACAAAGCACATAAGTTAGAAGAAGAAAGAAAATCAGAACTTAATAGAGTTCCTTGATGTCCAAGATGACAAGTGTTTCATTCCAATATTGCATCATACTTGGAAAAATAAGATATTGAGGCTGCAGTTGCAGGTGTTCATCACTTAGCCTCATGGATCATAATTATGGAAATGAGTGTAAATTCAAGTTTGAAGGCAGTTTTCCACTCTCATAAAACAAATTTCAATATTTTCTTTAAAAAGTTAGAAAATGCAAGTAGCGGAAGGAAATTCCAAGCTCAAACATCATTCAGAGGTCAATATTTTCAGAGTTCAGACCAATTTGTGAAGATCACATAGGATCCATGACCAATGGATAGCTACAGGAAATTGATCATGCTCCATTTAGCAGGAAAATGGCCTGGTGAGTCACCAAATTGTTATCCAATTTCACCCCCAGGGTGAAATTGGACAACTGAACCAAATCACATAGTTACTGGAGCTCACCGATGCCTCTTGGTCATCACAAGGTTTGAATTTTCTAATTGGAGAAGTAGTAGCAAGTAGGTCCACAATAAGAAAAATGACAAAAATGGGGGGGGCATTGCTCCATGAACATCCCAAACATCTTCATGAAGGCCTGAAAGCATAAAAAAATCCAAAAATTTGCATTCCTTAGCTTAGGATTTTACATTAAGTGTTCAAAACATTAAATATACTTAATATTTAATAGTATGATCAATGTTCAATACTTAATATTTGTCACGAGAAATGTGAAGTTTCTAGAGTATGTGTAATCCTTACCAAGTTAGTGAGACAAATAGGCACTTTCATGTGGAAGAATAGTTTTTTTAATATAAACATGTATTAGAAAAAATGGATTGCATAGAGATTGTTGTGTTCTCACCCCTCCTTTTAAATTGAATCATGAAGGTCCATATTTGTATAGAGAGAGAGAGAGAGAGAGAGAGAGAGAGAGAGAGAGAGAGAGAGAGAGAGAGAGAGAGAGAGAGAGAGAGAGAGAGAGAGAGAGAGAGAGAGAGAGAGAGATTGGTCCATTGGTTGGTTCTTGCATTCATATTATTAAAAATCACCTTCTAATCATCCTTAATGATGTAGGAAGGGGTCAATGTTGTTGCATAATAGTTTTTAGGACAAAATGCTCTTTTTGATCTCTGGACTCTTAAGGGACTACGTCTGGACGTAGTATCCTAAAAGAAAAAAATCCGTCTGACACTGAAACGAATCCTCCATAAGCATTTAATATACCAAATGTATGTGTTGGTGTATTCGGTTCAGTGCCAAGAGCCACCATTTGCAAAATATTGCATTTGACAGCCTTACATTGACTCAAACTACACTATTTTATGCTTTTACAAACAATAGAACACCAAGAGAAAAAAAAATATATGGAGAAAAATGAGATAGGATTCTATAGAGTGTCACGATACGGAGGTGTAGGATCAAACAAGAGGTCTTTAGGTTCCATGAAGACTGAGATATCACTTGTCGAAGTTACAACTTTTTATGGTCTCGGGCTCTTAAGGGATTATGTCCAGATGAAGTAGCCCAAATGGATCCATCCTGCACCAAAATCAATCCTCCACAAGTGTTTACCATGCCACCCAGACATGTTTACGCAGTCAATTTGGTGCCAAGAGCCGTTGTTTGCAAAATGTTTCTTTTGACAACCTTACACTAACTGAAACTACACTATTTTGTGCATTTACAAATAATAGAACATCGAGAGAAAAAAAGAGATGGAGAAAAATGAGATAGGATTATATAGAGTGTTTCAACATGGATGTGTAGGATCAAATGAGAGGTCTCTAGGTTAAACAGAGACCGAGATATCACCTGTCAAAGTTACAATGTTTTTTGGTCTCCGAGATCTTAAGGGACAACGTCCAGACAAAGTAGCCCGGAAGCAACGACACCATTTGACACCAAAAAAGAGCCTCCAAAAGTGTTTACCATGTTAACCAGACATGTTGGTGTAGTCGGTTTGGTGCCAAGAGCCACCGTTTGCAAAATATTGCATTTGATAACCTTACACTGACTGCAACTACACTATTTTATGCATTTGCAAACAATAGAACACCGAGAGAACTGAAAGGATATGAAGAAAATTGAGGTATGATACTTTAGAGTGTCATTATACAAAGGTGTAGGACAAAATGATAGGTCTCTAGGTTACATAGAGACCGAGATATCACCCGTCGAAGTTACAACATTTTTTGGTCTCTGGGCTCATAAGGGACTGTTATCCAAATAACTCTCCTAGTTATCTAGATAACTTATATTTTCATCCTAACTCTGGTGTTTCACATTTCAGGTTACACACACTCAATATTGTTCTTTTGACACCTTGGCATAGTTGCAGTTCCTCTGCACGACCTTGCGCGCCTTCCTGCTCCCCTTTGCATTCTTCTATCTCCTCCATTTTTTCCTTCCTGTGCACCTTACACTTACTTCTATTAGCTATGTCCTTGGCCTTTCGCACGCCACGCCCATTACCTTGTAATTGTTGCACCTTAACTGTATGATCTCTACCCACTAGTTTTCCTTGTCTCCCTATGCACATAGCACACTCTCCTTTGCGCCTTCCCTCTGTTTCCCTTTTACGTGCTTACTTCTTGCTCTCGCACCTTGTGCCTTCCTATGCGCCCTTCTGTGCTAAGCCATCTTCTATCAGACTTGAGTGTGCCACACATAACCAATGAAAGTGTTCCAACAGGGCACCGAATCTGGACAACCAACCAGTGCATGACACACGGTAGAAAATACAAAACAAATGAATAGTTGGCCATCATTTCAGCCAACTTGCGTGCGCCAAGTGTCTTGCGTGTGCCGATGGATCTGAAATCTTCTGACAGCTGTATCTTCTACTACAGAGCTTAGATCAGCATGTGCCTAGAATTATCAGAGAACTACTGACACAAGCTACATGTTGGACTATTCAAGTTCAAATTTAGGCGGGATTTGTTAGGCAAAAACAGGGAAACATTTTTCAGCTCATAAACGCACACATCTAATCAACCTCAACTACCATATTTCATCAGATCTTTCCTTATTCCTTATTCCACATGTAAAATAGACATGGGGAAGTGCATTTGATAGCCTTGTAGGTAGATTTGTAGGCATTTATTGCTAGTTATTAGTGGTCAAAGATTTGAATATGAGTTTCCCTCCCTTTCTCCTTTTCTTCTCTCCTGCTTCTATAAATAGAAGAGTTCTACCTTGTAAAAATATATCTCCTCATTGTAACGGCACCATGCCAACATGGTGGCTGACTTCCCATGGGTCTCAGACCTTGGCGTGGTCTCTGCAATGTTTTCTCACCTCTTGTTGTGAATGTAAATGATTTTGCATCCCTTAAACAATAAAATCATGTTTTGTGGAACTCTTGTCTTCCCTCTCTCATTTTCATTGCATCTCGCCTCTCTGTTTGCATTTTTTGTCATGTTGTGCATATTCCTTTTCTTGTAGTCCCCACATTCATGTGTTGTGTGCACTGGAAGGCCAATCCCGCATGTTGATCTGTGGCACGCATTGTCCACCCTCTTCTCCCACACCCTCTTTGTCTCCTTCACCGCTTATGGAGAGAGATCAACCCTTTCCTTCTGGCTCTATCACCTTCCTTAGCTTAGGATTTCCCCTTTCTACACATCCTTCTATCCTTGGTCCCTTGGCATATTTAGTCTAGGATTTTCTTTTAGCATTAGGAGTAGTTGTAGCGTTAGCGGTAGGTAGAGGAACTGGCCTTCTCTAGAGATCCATCCCAAGCATGCAAGGTCCCACAACATGGGGATGGTTCCATTGTGGTCTCAGAAACATCGGCTCTTTCAGAGATCTAAGATGTGGGTGCACATTTGAGCTACCAACGGTTTCTAGCACGTCTGGTGGGACCAGAGTGAAGATTTTTACATCTTCATCTTAACAAGTTCAATGTGTTATCGCTGAGACCCAGCCTTTAGAGGCATTTTTCAACACATATGGAGACTCCATTGATTCAATGCAACCATTATCTTATGTGCAGAATAGTCTCCCCTCATTCCTTCATTCATTTCTCCTTTTTCCATCATTCCACATTCATTTTTTGAAGTTTTACAATCATGACTTCTTTCCCGCCATGGAATTCTCATTAACAGTAGTAGAACTATTTCCCTCCATCCCCACAGTTTCAAAATCCTCCTCCAATTCAGTTTTATAAGCCCTGTTATCTCAAAAGTGCATACAACCCACTTTTTTATAACCCAAATGTTTATGAAGAACATGTTTATTTTGATGATGGTGGCAACTCTTTGGCCGAAGCTGATTTTGAGAGGCAGGTGCAAGAGATGGATATGGACATGATGCAGCTCAGAATCAAGTGCTCTATAAAGGAAACTAAAGTTGGCTACAAGGTCCCTTGTCCATGGGTCGGCCCTATACTAGGATGGTTTAGCACCCAGTAGAAGTTATACTTCATCATTAAGATGTTTACCTAGATTACCAAGTGGGCGGAAGAAATGGAGGCTCAAAAATCTAGCGCATGGCAACCTTGTCAATGGGGCAACCCTGCACTACCATCCTATAGTCCTCCCACTCCTTCGCACCAACCTACATCGTCTAAGCCTACTACGTGTGTTCTTATCTTCTTGCATTCTGCCCCATTTAGAATTGTATCCCTTCTCCCTCATTTTCATTTCACCTTAATTTATTTTCCATTCCCCTTCATGCTTGCACCTCTACCCCTCTTGTGCACACACCTTCCATCCCTTATGCATCCATCCTCCCATTTTCTTATGAGTCCCCTCTATTTAGCTACATGATAAATGAACAGCCCCTAGCCAATACACCTCTCCCAACCAATGTCATCATGTTTAATGACTGTAGGACAATTGAAGAATGGCATGAGTCATGTGACTCTGACTGAGAAGAGGAAATCATACGGGTGCCTGTTCCAAAGGAGAATCAGTTAGCTCTAGAGAGCGCAGTCTGTGAGGAGACTGAGTTGCTTGTAGACACATAACCATGTGCACCCTAGCCTGTAAGTGCTCCCCTTCAGGAGGAAAGTCTTCAAAAAAATCCCATCTCTGGGATTGAGCTTCAAAGTAATGGGAAAACCACAAATATTAGACCATTCCCAATCAAATATTTGGCTATCCTAGAGCCAAAAATAGATTTGCCACCGATCATGCTCATTTCAGAGCATGATGTAGAGCTTCAGTGTGCTAAAGGTCAGTAGTAGCACCTCCCAGCTCCAAGTACAAAACAAATCCAGGAGGTGTATGTTATGTTTGTTTATACTTTGAGGATGGCAAAACGCCATCTACAAGGTGGTTTTTCAATCTCATTTCTGACCATGTTCAACGCCAAATCAACTACATGGTCATAATTTTTGAGGAAGGGAAGCTAATTCTCTCTGCTTGTTGAAGGTTTTACTTGATCACCATTGCCTCTGGTTAGTTTAGGTTTGGTTTTAGTAACACAAGTGCTCAGACATTCTGCATGTTCCTTTTGGGAAACGTATGATTTTTAGCTTTTATACATAGTGTTGTGCTCCTATTTCAGCATGCTCCCTCTGGCTCCTTTTCCTTTTCTATCACACCCATGCACCCCTTTTGTTACTTCATGGGATATTAGTTCAATTTTGGCAGAGACAGTTTTGATGGTCAGTGCATAGCTTTCACTCTCATCAATCCAATTCAGAATATCTTCATATGAGAATAGTAGTTTAGTTTAGAGTTTAGACAGAGCTTTAAGTGACTTCAGGAATGTTCTTTAAAATTATAGACCAGGTCTTCAAGATTAGCACTTGACTCCACGCCCAATGGACTTCTAAGGCTACTGGTCTCTTCATCTAGTAGGCAGATGCCCCCAAAAAGTTACAAAAAATGTTATCAAAATAACTCTCCTAGTTATCTGGATAACTTATATTTTCATCTTGACTCTGGTGTTTCACATTTCAGGTTGCGCGCACTCAAGATTGTTCTTTTGACACCTTGGCACAATTGTAGTTCCTCTACATGACCTTACACACCTTCCTGCTCCCCTTTGCATTCTTCTATCCCCTCCATTTTTCCCTTTCTGTGCACCTTGCACTTACTTCTATTAGCTAAGTCCTCGGCCCTTCGCGCACCGTGCCCATTACCTTGTAATTGTTGCACCTTAACCATACATTCTCTGCTCACTAGTTTTCCTCGTCTCCCCACATACATCATGCACACTCCTCTGTGCCTTCCCTCTATTTCCCTTTTATGCACTTGCTTCTCACTCCCACACCTTGTGCCTTCCTTTGCACCCTTCTATGCCAAGTCATCTTCTGTTAGACTTGAGTGTGCCATGTGTAACCAATCAAAGTGTGCCAACAGGATGCTGAATTTGGAAAACCAACCAGTACATGATACATGGTAGAAAAGAAAAAATAAATAAATAGTTGGCCATCATTTCACCCAACCTATGCATGCCACATATCTTGCGTGCACCGATGGCTATGACATCTTCGGACAGCCATATCTTCTGCTACAAAGCTCAGATCGGCATGCGCTTAGACTTTTCAGATAACTACTGACACAAGATGCACGTTGGACTATTCAAGTTGAAATTTAGGTGGTATTTGTTAGGAAAAAAAAGGGAAACCTCTTTCAACTCTTCAATGCACACATCCATTCGACCTCAACTGCCAGATTTCATCAGATCTTTCCTTCTTCCTTCTTCCACTCGTAAAATAGACATGGGGAAGTGCATCTGAAAGACTTATAGGTGGATTTGTAGGGGTTTATTGCTGGTTATTAGTGGTTGAAGATTTGAATCCAAGTTTCCCTCCCTTTCTCCTTCTCTTATCTCCTTCTTATTCTATAAATAGAAGAGTTCTTCTTTATAAAAATATCTCTCCTCATTGTAACAACACCATGCCAAAATGGTGTCTGATTTCTCATGGGTCTCAGACCTTGGCATGGTCTCTGTAATATTTTCTCACCTCTTGTCATGAATGTAAATGACTGTGCATCCCTTAAGCAATAAAATCATGTTTTGTGGAACTCTTGTCTTCCCTATCTCATTTTAATTACATCTCGCCTCTCTGTTTGTGTTTTCTAACATGTTGTGTGTATTCCTTTGCTTGCAATCCCCATGTTCATGTGTTGCACACACTGGAAGATTGAGCTTGCATGTTGATCTGTGGTGCGCGGGGTCCACCCTCTTCTCCTGTGCCCTCTCTATCTCCTTCTCCATTTGTGGAGAGAGATCATCCCTTTCCTTCTAGCGCTATCACCTTCCTTAGCTTAGGATTTCCACTTTCTACACATCCTTCTATCCTTGGTACCTTGGCATGTTTAGTCTAGTATTTTCTTTCACCATTAGGAGTAGCAGTAGTGTTAGAGGTAGGTAGAGGAACCGGCCTTCTCCGGAGATCCGTCCCAAGTGCGCAAGGTCCCACAACTTAGGGACATTTCCATTATGGTCTCAGAAAACTCAGCCATTTTAAGAGATCCAAGACATGGGTGCATGTTTGAGCTACCAACAAGGACTACGTCTAGATGAAGTAGCCTGGAAGAAATGACACAAAAATAGAGCCTCTAAAAGAGTTTACCATGTCACCCAAATGTGTTGGCACAATCAATTCTGCACCAAGAACCATTGTTTGCAAAATATTACTTTTGACATCCTTACACTGACTCAAACTACACTATTCTGTGTATTTACAAACAATAGAACACTTTGATAACCATAATATATGGAGAAAATTGAGATAGGATAATATATAGGGTCCCAACACGGAGGTATAGGATAAAACAAGTGGTCTCTAGGTGCTATAGAGACCAAGATATCACCTGTCGAAGTTATAATGTTTTTTGGTCTCTGAGATCTTAAGGGACTATGTCCGGATGAAGTATCCTAAAAGAAATGAAAACATCCAACACTAAAAAGGAGAATCCAAAAGTGTTTATCATGCCACCCAGATGTGTAGGTACAGTCGTTTTGGTGCCAAGAGCCACAATTTGTAAAATATTGCTTTTGACAACCTTACACTGACTCAAACTACACTATTTTGCGCATTTACAAACAATTGAGCACCAAGAGAACTAAAAATAGATGGAGAAAACGAG